>CM060591.1:25015497-25587997 GCA_030578255.1 Tiaroga cobitis
AATAACTTTGACTGTATCATTAAACAATATACTTTATATGGTATACCGTTGTATACGTTCAAAGTAACTTTTAGCCTACTGGCTAATTTTAGCCAAACTCAGTAAACTTCAGTTGACAATGTGGGCATAATTTCTTTCGGTTCATTTATGTCAAGCAAGTAAAACTCAAGCACGTTAATCTAATAATACAAAATGTACTTACACAACAGTAGATTTTTAATAATATCGACACAACTCCCTCCTCTCCTCGTGGTTGTTCAAAGTTCCAGAATCTATGGGGAGAACGCGTTAACATCTCGCGAGATAATATATCCCATCGCAGGATTATGTGATATCGTGAGGTCTTTTGTTACTACATCTTGGCAGCACAGTTTATGGTTAGGGCAATTACATCCAACTCAGACATAAATGGTTACCGGGTATATTTCTGTTTTACATGTATATGCATACATTCCATAAAAAATAACAACAAATACATCAGGTAGGCTACAACAGGTTGAAATAGCCTAATGACTATGCAGTGGCTTTCCAATCACTTTACCACATGGGCACTTTGTGGTTATAATTTATTTAAACGAGATCAAGTAAATATATTTACTTTGTATACAAATCGTGTATTTCATAAAGATAATTCCTGATAATTGTTTCTGTCTTGCTAGACTAGACGTGCAAAAGACGTCAGTTGACGTCTATTCCAGCCTTGACTAGACGTAAAGGACGTCAGTGGACGCCTTCACAACCTCTTAAAAACTACTCAGGCAATTAAATTAATTATTGCAGTATTAACCATGCAAGGATTAAGCACAGCTTTTGCATATTTCACAAGGATTTCATAGAGGGTCATGATGGACTATAAATGCACGTGGAAAAGACATCGCCAGGGGCCTCATTTATAAACGTTGCGTACGCACAAAAGAAGGCGTACGCCGCTCTCTACGCAATAATTGGTATTTATAAAAAGCAAACTTGACGGGAAAATGTGCGGTCCTTCACGCAAGCTCTGACCCAGGCGTACGCACAAAAACGGGTGAAATGAGAAATGGCGACACCGTCGGCAGAAGGAAGAAACGTGAAAGTGTGTGAAACTGTAGACCGTTGTGTAAAAGAAATGGCAATACTGGCTCTCATTCATAATATGAAGACTTCACAAAGCAAGTCTTACAATTAACAGCCTACATGAACACCCGTTTGATCGATCTGCAGTGTAAAACGAACAAAATCAAACAAAGATAACAACAGAAATGCAAATTAACACATATTTGCAAAAATAAAAGTGAAATATGTTTATGTTATGCAATTCATCCTCATTACACACCTGTTGCTTGTCAGATGCAATCAAATGGATGGTAATAAAATGCCATGCCATCACAATGCGTAATGACGTAATGCGTAATGCAACCTTTTGCCACTCAAGTGCCTTTTTTGGCATTAATGCCCACACTGTGCCAAATGTCCAAACAACATTTTACTCCTCTTTTCCACCTCGCCAATGATAATTTCTACTTCACATTGAGTGAAGTTACGTTTCTTGGTTTTCCTCTCTGTGTTTGCCATGATTTCGCAATCAATGAATATTAACTTGTGGGCGTTTCACGGACTATTTTTAGGCAAATATGGGCGTGACATGAAGCCGCAAAAGCTGCGCTGCATTTAGAATTGATTGTGATTTATTAAGGGAAAAGTGCGTAGGATGTGCGTGCTCACGGTTTTATAAATCTGAATATTTCTGTGCGTACACACGTCCTATGTTTCATCCGTACGCCACTTCTGACGCAAATCCTAAGCAAAGTTTTATAAATGAGGCCCCAGGTGACGTCCTCTCACCCGATACACTATATATTGAACTACGTAGCTAAAAGTTAAAATAGCAATTATACATGCAACTGTAGACATGTACAAATGTATCTGAATGCATTTTTAGGAAATGTTCTGTGTTACATATTTTTACCGATTTATGCCGTCCTACCGAGACTATTTTTGGCCAGGGACACGACGTTGCTGTCGGACCAATGTTTGCTGGGATGCTTTATGAGTGATGATTTCTATTCAAAATAACGAACGTTACATATTAATACTTTTGCACTCCTGTCATAAATTAAGAAATTATGTCACTGCAAACCAGTTTTATCATAAACAGTGGTCAACTATCGAAGCTGGAGTTTTACATCTTTGTAATGATGCAATTTGTCTAGATCAAATAAGAGTGTGATGTTTTAACGAGTAATGAATGTTGAGCAACAATAATCTTGGGCCGTCTGTGATCTTTGCCACGAAAGTGGTTAAATCATAGACTGTAAAAAAATATGGACGTAGTGTCCGTGACGTCACCCGTAGGTTTCTGAAGAGCGTTTTTGAAGCCTAAAGTGGGCGGGGCCGGCCGTCGCCATCTTAGCAGCGCGTCACCTTTCGTCACTACCGGATGAGAAAATGGGCAAAAAGGCAGAACGTGGGTGGAGCTACTGGCCTCGCGTTAAAGTGACAGCTGATTGAAGAATTAAAGCCAATAGTTAAAGTTCATGCCTTCGAAATATTATAATAGTTAAAAGACGTAACTAAAAGTGAGACTGTGTATCGTGATGTATTATTACTGCAATAAAAATGTATTATCATGCAACTTACAATATTGCTCTGAGCTTGTGCGTGTGACAGTGATTCATGCGCACATGTCAGTCAGCATGGCATCGCATGTCAAGTTCGTAAAGAACTTTATTCAGTCCATTTTAAAATCTGATTTTGGCCGCCTCTCAATTTCTCAAATGGGTTAAACCAAAGATATTACCTCAGAAGTTCAAGTAAATGCACTAGAAATCCGCGCTCATTCAAGTGTGTGCATCTACTGCATGGGAGAGAAAGCACTGACACCTGCAGGATTTCATCTGACGGTACTTTTTATTTAACACTAAAAAGTTAAATAAGCATATCTGTTCCGTGAGGGCAACAGTACCGCATAACGAGTGTGGTCTCTATATCTATAGACGTTTTTAGCAAGGAAATTGTCAGACATCCATTACCGTTAGTGCATGCGAGGAAAACAACTACTACAGCGCTGGTTGTTCTCTCCATACTCGACAACATCGGAATCCAACGGCGTGGGGAAGGTAGGCTATAATACGTGTATTAAATTGTATGAAATAATCCCCAAAAAAGCACAAACACGGCAGAGATGGCAAGTACAGCAGCTGCTGGAATTAGCTGAGAGTGACGTTAAAGGGTTAGTTCACCCAAAAATGAAAATTAAGTCATTAATTACTCACCCCCATGCTGTACCAACCCCGTAAGGCCTTCGTTAGTCTTCGGAACACAAATGAAGATATTTATGATTAAATCTGAGAGGTTTATGACTGCTACATAGGCTCCCTAGGGGAATGAAACTTGACGGCTCAGAAAGTCATTAAAGAAAATGTTTAAATATTCCATGTCGCAACAGTGGCTCAACTATAAGTTTATCAAGCGACGAGAATACTTTTTGTTGCAAAAAAAACAAACAAAAATAACGACTTTATTCGACTATTCCTTTTCTTCCTTGTAGGCCTGAAACGAGACTTCAAGAGATTCAAGTTTCATTCCCTTAGGGAGCCTATGTAGCAGTCATAAACCTCTCAGATTTAATCATAATCATAAATATCTTCATTTGTGTTCCGAAGACGAACGAAGGCCTTACGGGGTTGGTACAGCATGGAGGTGAGTAATTAATGACTTAATTTTCATTTTGGGGTGAACTAACGCTTTAACAGACAGCAGACAAACTGCCGCAATCCACCTGTCACTCAAGTGGCCACGCCCTTAATTATGCAAGCTTAATATAATTTTAACGGATGAGTTGTAAAAAAATTCACCCCCTCACAGTTGTCATGAAGGGCAAAATAAGCTATAAAGAGCAAAACCACTTTTTGCTCCAGGCTGTAAACATGTTTTTTTTCTGCTGTAAAGTTGGGCATTTTAACATGGGGGAGATGCAGATTTGACTCACTTCTACAGCCTGCCTCAAGCGGTCAGTAGATGAATTGCAGTTTAATTCACTTCCGTGTTGGTTTCAAGAGTAAGACAGGGAGGTTGCCGCTTGGGTTAAATGAGTGTTTTTGGTGATCCAGTTCGGTAGGTAGCGCTGTAACAGAAAACTAGGGTCCTGAAACTGCGGTCCTAGAACTGGGGTCCTGAAACTGCAGCCTCCTGTTGTGCAGGAATACCCTTCTCCTTTGTCCGAGTCCGACTACTACTAATCCCTCCGCACGTTAACACGTCTTGACCCCGCCTTTGCTACAGTTTTATTGTTTGAAGCTGTAAACCAATCATTTTCCTTTCTGCCCTCAGAACATGTTTCAGTAAGTGAAACTCCCATCTGCCTCATGTTCTCAATAAAGAATCCTGCTGAAGATACAACCAAGTCTCCGGGTCTTCGCTTCCGAGTTTCCAACACCTGTATGTAGCCAGCACAAATGTCAAACGGGATCTATAACTTACGCTAGATAACGTTACAGAAAGCACCATCATTTCAAAATAATTATATTTGAAACTAGACTTCTGAGTAATACTGAAGATATTGCTATAAATTACAGCAATACCTCCCCCTTTTCCTTTTAAACAAGCCTCGTGTTTATATCAGTAATCTTGCGGGGTGGACTCATTTAAAGTAATGTAATTGTCTGGTTTTGCCCAAGTTTCTGTCAAACACAGCACATCTAGGTTATGGTCTGTAATCATATCATTAAAAATAAGTGATTTTGAAGAAAGGGATAAAATATTCAGAAATCCAAGCTTTATCATTTGTTCATCTGCATTATATTTGTTTTTTATTTGTTGAACGTCAATCAAATTTTTACCCTTAAATGGGTTTGGGAGTTTTTTGTCTTTCCTAGTTCGGGGAACAGACACAGTCTCTATGTGATGATATCTAGGTGAAAGAGTCTCTATGTGATGGGATTTATCTGACCTCAGTGACGTGAGACAGCTAGAAGATGGTCGGTTTAGCCAGTCTGTCTACTTCCTGACCTGAGCCCCAGATTGTCATGTTTGATCTCTAAGACTATGTGCCATATTACTAGAGAGAAGAGCAGCACCATCCCAACCATACATTGTGTGTGTGTGTGTTCTAGGACTATTATTTAATACAATAGAAAAGATTCAAAATATGGATTATTAGACTGTGATACACTGTCATATCAGACACCATGCCCAGGGGTCTGGAAATTCACCATGTACATTACTGACGCCTCTCATTACAGATTTTTATTATCAGTTATATTAATAGTATCAGACATCTAATAAAATTATTATTACAAATAATCAGTAAATGTCTTTGAATGTATAATAAGTAAAAGACACATTTACAGCTAATGCACTTTTAAAATATTTTTTTTATCCCTTAAGATTCAAGTCAAATAAAAAAATAAATAAGTCAAAATAATAAGTAAAATGAGACATTTAACCAAATCCAACTCAAATGTACCATTTCATTTCTTAACATTACAGACATAATATGCAAATAAATAAACATGAAAAATATATCAACATGCTTTTAAAATCAAGTAGGCAATATCATTTTTGTCATCTTTTGTTTTTATTTGTCAGTGGCATTATAAAAAATATACTCAGCTTTTTCAAAAGGATTTAAACAAAATATTATCTACAAGGTCAGCTGACTGTGTAAAAAAAATTTAATAAGAGCATTACACTTTTTACACATGCCCACACAATAAACAAATTGCCAACAGCTGTCAGTAATGCAGGTTTTGTTAACTTTACACTTCATGTGTGGAACAGTGTGTTTCTGTTGGTGAATACACTGGGATTGTGATATTGTTCATTTCATGTACCCTGACTTGTTGAGGTGAATTAACTATAGTTATATAGTCATATTCTCTGTGCATTACTTTCTCACAAACATTCTGCAATCCCTCTGTTTTTGGAATGTGGGCTTGGTAGTTTTCCATCCTGTGAGAGTCTTGTTGAAGTGAACCCGTCTTATCAAAGGAATGTGCTAAATTGCTGTTTGTCATGGCAGCAGTTGGACACCAGCAGTCATCTGAATGGCCCAAAATCTTGCACTTACTCGTGCATGCCCACAGACCTTGATAAACAAAAAGAAGATCATTATCAGTAGGTATAAGCTTTTTAGTCTATGAAAACAGACAACGTAGAGGTATTATAAATGCTTACTAGCCCATATACAGTATGTCAGTTGATATTAAAATAGGCAGTACATCTCTTCTCTCTCAATAAAACCACATTTCTGATATAGGTTATTTGCTATGTCTTTAAGACTTGATTGTATATGCAAAGATGCTTTTTTGCTACTAAATTATTATATAGCGCAACATCTACCTGAAAAAAAAAAAATCACAACATGCTTATCCAAAAAGGAACAGTTAAATAAGTGAGGAAATCATACAGTAACACATGCAGTGCTGAATCTCTCTGCATCTAAAATACGTAAGCAAACTTATCATTTACATTCAGGCAGGATGCAGTTATCAAATAGCTGTCATGTGTTCATTTAAGCTTGTAAATTGTCACACAAATTACATTTTAGGAGACATTTATCTATAATAAAAGCAATTCAATATGCTATTATACTCTAGTATAGTAGTTTTCTAATTGTTTATTTGGTTTACACTATTTTAAATCTTAATTTCAATTTGTTGACATTTTAGTCTCAGCTGTGCTCTTTTACATAGACTCCAGAATATTTTCACTATATTAAAAGGCATTTAAAAAATATCTGAGCAAACATAAAACTGGCTTATTGCTCTAAGTCCAAAAACAGCATGAAACATCTGTGAGGCCATTCACCTCCAGCACACCTGCACACTGTGCAGGTATATGACCAGTAGGATACAAGGTAGCCTATGGTTAATTAATCTTAATGAGACTAGTCTTTTGCATAGTTTCGTAAATGTATGAAAAACTTTAGACCAGGGTGCAAATTACGTGGGCAGTTGAATTAAATAGGCACAAAAAAAAACTTAAAAAAAAAAAACTTTCAGGGACATTTTAGGAACATTTAATGCATGGAAGAAAAACATAATGTGTTTAAAATACAGATACACAGTTCAGTTGAATGATAACATGTGCCCTTTTTAATGCTGTTAAACTGAATGTACAAAGCAAGCTGTTTGCTGAAAATAGCCTACACAGCTTAACGCTAAAATAGGAGCGCGCAGCTTATCTATTAATCAATTGCGCGTTAAAGTTGCATTATTATAATATGTGCACATCCCCAGTCAACTCTCTGACCCCCCTGAAAGCCATTGTGTATAATTCGCACCCTACTTTACACTACATGGACACACACATATTTAGACGCCACTGATGCTTACGGCTACCATTTTGAACGTTGTTTTGATGATCGTCTTTTCTCGGTCCATCGCCGCTTGTATCTGAACCACTGTCATTGAAGTCGCTCTCTCCATTCCCGCTGTCCTTTCCACTGAATTGAGGGTCTCGTGCTGATATAGTTGAGGTGCCTTTCCAAATTTTAGTAAGTCTCAGAGCATCTTTACCATAACCAGGTAGAGTGGAATAATCCTATATATTTATATAAAAAAAAAATATATATATATATATAAAATATGTATATATACATATATATATATATATATATATATATATATATATATATATATATATGAAGACCTCCGATGCAAAAGCCTCAAAGCCACCTCTGTCAAAAATGAGATAATAATATTGAGTGAATGCTCTCCGCACATAGTTTACGTTCATAAAATACTTTCACTACAAACTCACTAAATCCCAGACTCAGCCCATTCAGAAATGCCGGTACTTGGGTAGAAACCTATACATAGGAGCCTGATAAAAATGTTAATTTTAAACAAAAGCTTTAGACGGACTTAGAGGCTTTTGCATCTGAAGTCTTCATATATATATATATCATCAACAACAACAATAAACTTTAGAATATTAACCAGATAACGATATCAGATAGAATCTCAAAGTGCAAGACATTAGCCTATAACTTACTTCTGACTTGACTCCGCGGCTTTTGTCCTTTAGATCAAAGACACACGTAGGCCTACCATCTTCAGAGCTGCAGGAAATATCGCTGCCTGTCTGGATAAAGCCAGAAAAAGTTGGCATTTTTGAGTAAGGTTGAATATCAAACACGATGCCACTGTGAATTGGAATTAGTGGGTCGTTGTGGTCCGCTTTAACTCTGTCCTCGTTTCCAGATTGGCTGTCTCCTCGATAATTCACCTTTCGTTTATTACAAGAAGTTGCTATGAGAATAATGGCTAAAAGAAGTAGTGTGCAGCTCCCCGCCAGTACCACAATTATAACGAGTGATTGATCCCCTTCCCGAATTTCTTCGTCAGTTATGTGCCTGAATATATTGCGGTCACTGGGAAGAGATCCTCCAATGATCTTGATATCGATAGTGACCACTGTAGTTAGTGAAGGTCTCCCGTTGTCACTGACACTTACTGTTATTCTCAAGTTCTCGTAAACTTTGTAGTTGAGTTCACGATTCAGATAAATTTCTCCGGTGGCTCTATTAATGGAGAAAACAGAGGAGATGGCCTCTGAGATTCTGAATGACAATTCTGCGTTGACACCTTCGTCAGCATCCCTAGCATGTATCTGGGTTATAACGTAACCAGAAGGCGCGTTTTTGGGTAGTAGAACCTCGGCAGAACTATTATTTAGCGCAGGCTGTGTGATAGAGGGAGCGTTATCATTCTGGTCAACTATTTTTAGATTGATGACTGCGCTGCCTTGGAGTGGTGGCGAGCCTCCGTCACTTGCTTGAATACGAAGCTGTAGCCGTTTGAGGACCTCGTAGTTGAAACTTTTGAGCGCATAGAGCGACCCCGTTGCGGGATCTAGAGAGACAAAAGTTGACACCGGAGAGCCTATGAAGTAGGTGTCCAGGAGCTTATAGCTGATTTTGCTGTTTTCCCCTAAGTCGGGGTCTCTAGCCACTACAGTTGTGATATATGCACCTGGTGCATTGTTCTCCACCAAGGACACTTCATAGACAGATTTACTGAAGACAGGGGCGTTGTCATTCTCATCACTCAACCTTATAGTATATTGCTTAATTGTTCTTAAGGGAGGTGATCCCAGGTCTTCGGCAACAACCGTTAAGTTATACTCCGCAATTTTTTCTCTATCAAGTGGAGATGTCGTTACAATCATAAAACTGTCCTCATAGGCTCGCTGGAGTTTGAAGTTATTGTGCCCATAGAGGGCACAGTGAATCTGTCCGTTTGTGCCCGAGTCACTGTCCGCGGTGCTGATCAGAGCCACAAAGCTTTCTTTAGCAACATCCTCTGTGATGTACGCTATTTCCGCTGTGACTGAGGCAATAGTGATGCAATGTAGTGGAGTAATTGTGATTTCTGGTGCATTGTCATTCACATCCTGCACATGAACAACAACTTTACAGATGGATGGGCTCGGATTAGGACCCAAGTCAGATGCCTGTATATCGAACTCATATGTTTTCTTGCTCTCAAAATTAATCGGGCTCTCGAGCGTCAACTGCCCGGATTTTCGGTCAACGCTGAAATGTTGTCGGATCTCCAAGGGGACCTGATTTCCGAATCCATACACAACTTCCCCATTCAATCCATCGTCTGGATCAACCGCATTTAAGTCCAAAAGCAGAAACCCCACCGGCGAGTCCTCCAGTATATCAACTGAAAAATTGTTCCGGTCGAACACAGGGCTATTGTCATTAAAGTCTTTTACTTTGACATTGATATTTGTGGTGCTGGACCTTGATGGATTTCCTCCGTCTGTTGCGACGAGCTCCAAAACATAGGAGGCATGTGTCTCCCTGTCTAGTTCTTTCATTAGCACCAACTCCGCATATTTAACCCCATCAGCTCTGCTCAACACGTCAATAGTAAAGTGACTGTTGACAGATATTTGGTAGCTTTGAATGTAGTTCGAACCCACGTCCTCGTCCATAGCAACATCTAAAGATATTCTAGTGCCGACTGCTGTGTTTTCTGAAATTTCCAAAGTTGATTCCTTTCTAGAGAACTCAGGAGCGTGATCGTTGATGTCCTTTACTTCCACTTCAATGTGAATTAATTTAAATAGCTCATTCGAGAGACTCACAACGTCGAATGCAATAAGACACTGGACCACATTCTTACATATTTTTTCTCGGTCTATGCGTTCTCCAACTGTTAGCTGTCCGTCTTTTTCTCGGAGCCTAATAAAAGATGAGTTGAACTGCTTCATCATTTTGAAATTGGTCTTAGCGTCGTCTGAGGGATTTAAGCTCATGTCCTTGGCCAAGTTTCCGATGACAGTGAATAAAGCGTCCTCTTCATAAGTCTGATATTTCATGATCATCCCCACTGCTAAAGTAGACAGAAAAGGGAGGACAAAGGCAACCACTGTCCACCAATGGCACAAAACTCGACTGCTAGGAGTCCCTCCCATCATGGTTTGTCAAGAAGTTACCGCTGTGTATGTAACTTCAATTGAGGAAAATATTTTAAAGCCAACAGTTGTCAAATAAACATGTATTTTGTTTCTCTGAAGCCAGGAGGAGAAAAGCTGTCTCTCGATGCACACACTGTCAGCTCTACGCACAGCTCGAGAAAACTGCAATGGATGGGTGGTTTATAGACATCTTAATGCAAATGAGATCAAGTGTGACTAATCCCTGCTTTGAAAAATAGGTCATTTAACCCTTCGCTGTCACCCCCCTTTTTGAGAATGGGGGTTAAAATGCACTTTTCAAACTTAAATGGTTGTAATTCAAGAATGCTTTGGAATATAGACCTAAGTTTGGTCTTGTTTTAAAGGAAACACTCAGCAGATTATTGCTGAAGTGAAAACACTTCAAAAAATGAAAGTATGAAAAAGTTATGGAAGTTTAAATTTACAGTAAATCAAATATACTGTACTATATATTTTTTTTATTTGATAGAAAATATATATTTTAAAAAATATTTTTTACTCTAAAATTACTATAAAATCAAAGCCATATATCTAACCAAGTTGTGTTCCAAATTTGAAGTTGATATCACAAAAATTGAAGTTCCCATGAGATTTTGTTTAGGCGTAGTACCAAAAATAGCCACTGGGTGACATACATTTCATTGAATTTAGTTGTATACATTCTGCCTTAACAAATTAATTCATTTCTGTCCAAATATCAATTCTGTCACAAAATTTGGAACCTTGAGACTCAGACCTTATTGACAATATGTGTTTTGTCGGGATTAGAAAAGGTTTTGATCATAAATTATGAAATATAATAATGCCCAAAAGGGGAGGAGCCTGATAAAATAATTTAGAGTACCGTTTCTATGGTAACGCAACGTTCAATTTTAAAACAGTTTTCACAGGATGAATTCTGAGTTTGTAAGCTTTCAAATGATACCTAATTTATGATAACTACTAAAATATGTGATATAATAAAAAAGGCGATAAAAAGATAATATTATATTTTAGAGGATAATATATATATATATATATATATATATATATATATATATATATATATATATATATATATATATATATATATATATATATTTTATACTTTTTAGAGGATAATATTATATTATAATTTTTTATTGAAAAATACTAGATTATATGTTTTATCATGAACTTTTAGCATTAAAAACCAAAGTTTCAATTATTAACGGTGTGTGCGTCAAATTTTTGTGACAAAGGTCAGAACTCCTGTTATGATGCAGATTTTTTTGAGGTGCACTCTTGTCAAAAAATCATCGGTTACTCTTCCTACAAAATTTGTAGCAAAAAACAGCAGTAAAATATCTATTTAGGAGTCTTAGACTTTTCCAACCATATATAGTTTGTCATAATTAGATTAGGATTTAATAGTAATATAGCGAGGTAAAGTTAGGCGTCCCGTATACGGGACGGTGACAGTTAAGGGGTTAAAAGCTGGTTAAGAAATGCCACAAAGCAGGCATTTTAGTGCCAACTATTTCCTGAGGGGGCCTCTTAGGGGTAGAAAACTTTATTTTTTAGATATTTTATATTGTTATTTATATTTTATATTATTTAATCCAAACATATTACAAAATCATTGAAAAGCAAATAAATACAAAATAAATAAAATTAATTAAAAGTTTAAAAAGCAAACCAAATTATCATCATGTACAACAGACCCTTATTAATACACCATATCTCACAAAAAGCAGGAACATTATATGTAAAACAGCAAATACTGTTCTCAATCTTACTTGATTTAGAATCTGTTGCTGCAACCTCTACACCCTTATTCTTTCTTGTTTTCCACATGGCCAGTTTTGCTGTCCCTATTAGATTCAATAAACATAATCTCCTTCTTAATAAAAGTCTATACTTCAGTCCCATGAATATTTTATCTGAAAATTCTTATGCAAAGCCCTGAAACTAAGTTGTAAGTATTTCAAAAAGACTAAAAGTCTAATACATTTTAAAAACAGATGCTCAAAATCTCCATTGCCAAAAAACCTACAATGCTCACCCACTGCTGGATTCAGGTGTGCCACATGTCTGTCCGTAGCTATCGCTGCATTAATAATCCTCACTGTACATCAACAGTTCACTTCTCTACAGGATGCCCCCTGACCATCCGGAGGATTTTTGTCTCTTTAGTGATTTCTGTTGTGTGATAAAGTGCCTTTTTTGAAGCACATTCCAGATAATCTAATTGAGGAGTCCAGAAATTCTGGATTGAGTCAGGAACTTCACCCACATTCTCATCACACATTAGCGGTGCAATACCAATCATTGTCTCTTCAAACTCTTGTCTGCCACTCTGGTTTATACTTTTGTATTATCAGTATATTACTTTTGTATTACCTCTATCAGTTTTGATCCAAGTCTCTGTGATCATAAACCCATCACTTTCTGAATAGTTTATACAGATTTCCATCCATCTTTATCCTGGGTGACCCAACTTCACACAGAATCCCCAGGATACAATATCTCCGTCCACCTTTAAAACATCCTTCATGTGAAACATTGTCTGATAAAAATGTGTCATTTCAGACAAATTCATATCTTCCAGTATTGTTAGAAACAGATGTTTGTCAAGTCCAAGCCCACCTGCCCTCTGCAAGATGGCACATAAGTCCATGATAAGTCTTTCTAATAAGATAAGTTTTTTTCTTTTTTTTGCTGCTGCTTGTATTCTGAAAGCACAGATACAACTCTTGGCATCCACCAAGCCATGACCTCCCTCGTAAACTGACAAAAAAACAAAAAATAAATACAGATTCCCAGACCCAGTGCTCCTACTCCAGAAGAAATTGACCGTTTTCCTCTGTATTTCACATGTCCTCAGGTGGATCCATGATGATACACCTGCGCCACAGTATAGAAGCTGTCAGTTTATTTGCAACCAGAACTCTCCCAATGACAACTGTGGCAATAGCAATTCCCACTTAGACTTGGCATTCCCTCCCAATGTTTCATCTGATATTGTGCATTACCTAAAAAAAAAAAAACCTAAAAAAAAGAAAGAATTAAAACAAGTTTTAGATTTGAATTTAAGACATTATCTCTGAACTAAATTATTACTTGCTAAGCAGTTATAAGGCATTGTAAAGAAAAAAATAAAAGCTAGCATTAATGGTGATTAGTCAACTGTTAAATTTACGAGACGTGTCAACAGCACAACATTTCTGTTGTGCCATTTTCCCTTCCGGAATCTAGCCTGCTGTGCCAGGTGTAAAACTGTCCTTTTCAAATGGGATTTATGTAAAGCTTCAGGATATTTAAAGGGCTTTCTATAGGATTAGCCAATATCAAATGCTTGTGAACCCCTCGTCAGCACATGTGAGCTTAGCGGGGTAGCCTATCCCAATGCGACGTCAATGGCTTGATTTTGCAATGGCAGCCGGAGGGAGATGAAGTCCCAGGAGTTCTCCTGTCTGTGTTTAGATTGAACACAATAAGACAGCGCCATATGCGTGTCGCCTGGACACAATGACGATCGTAACTCTTTTGACTAAATTAAGCTGGCCATTGAATTGAATTGCCCCTGCCGACTTGAAGCCGCTATTAAAACGCGTTTAGGGAGCCTCTGAGATCGCCACGGCTAGTTAAGAGATTTTGTGGAGTTTTCCCCTTCACTGGACAACACTTATAACAGAGCCACAAAGAAACAGTTGGAATCCATCTGTCACCATTGTGCTCGAGACGCAATATGCGAAATAATTGTGGCAATACTTTTCTCTTGCACTTGTTTGCTTATAAGATAACGTTAAGTTTGAATCTAAGTGTAGGTTAATTTCATATTAATTTATTTGATAATTTACCATATTTAGAATAATAAAGTTTAGCCTACAAGGTGAATTACATAGCTGCTAACTGAAATGGCCTAAGTGAATTCAATTCGAGTTGTATAGCTCTTTACAGGCGTGAAAGTTTTTCAAATAAGCTTCACAATAATAAACAGGAAAGAAATAGAAATAACTTCATGCAAACTTCAAACTTGAGACAAGTTCAGATCTGCTGTAAAGCAGCAGTGAGATCATTTTGTCTTTATTCAGCTCTAATTAATATACATATCTATATAAATGTATTTATATGAATCACATAAAATGGTTCATTCCCTTGTTCCTACTTTTACAAAATGTTTTATCAAGCTCTAGTTTTTTTTACACATTTAAATTTCATAATATAAATATGTAAGGATTGTTCTATTCAATTTGTTGGAATTTTACTATACAATTGAAATTCCTAAATCTTAAAAAAAAGTCCTAACATTTTTTTTTTTTTGTGTAATTAGGTTGTTTCATCAAAACCAAATAAATAAAAATAATAATAAAATTAACGATAAAACAATGATTGAAAGTGACATGTGAAGGCCAAGTATACTCGGAATTTGTCCTCTGCATTAAACCCATCCAAGTTAGTGCACAGTCACACACATAGAAGATGTGTTCTATTTTGAAATGAAGAGTTAGTGTATATTTAACAAAATGTGTTTTTGAGAAGAAAATTTTCCATTTGGCCAATTGTGTTTTGTAGTTGTGAGTCTGTGTTAAGAGTTTAGAAAAAGTATCTGAAGTATGGGTAAGCGCTTGTTAGCGATTGAAAAAAACTGTAACAGAAACAATCTTTCCATCATTAACCGTCATTTACTTTCCACCACTACACAGTTTTTAAGTAAAAACATAAGAATAACAAATGATGTGGATCTAAATGTATTTTAAATCAAGTATTAATAGTTCATTACTTACAATATATGTGTGAGTGACTTTAAAAAATAAACATAGACCTGAGCAAAAATGAAATGCTGTAGACAAAAATCCCAACTCGTGGCAACCCGTGGCATTTAGAAACTTTAAATGAAAATGTATTAAGTTCATGAAGTATTAAGATTTATTTTGTTACATGATTAGGTAGCCACTGATGTTGTTGACTGATCCATAATCTTATATAATCACTTTTACAATATTATATTGGAATAAAATACATAAATTGAAAAGTGGTGAAAATGACATCTTTGAAAGTGCTCTTCAGAAAAACTGTTAAAAATAATAATATTCCATTGAATTCTAAAACTGCCCACTATTATATTGTGATAGAAGACAAATTAATGAAGCTAGGAAGATTGTTTTAAGTGTGTTTTAAGAGAGTGAATTTTCCATAAACTCACAGTGCCAAAAGTGCTCCTAGTTGGAGAATCACCCACTGACCTCATCAGGCTCCGAAAATTCTTCACAAAGAACGCAAAGATTGGCCTTCTCAGCTGCCATGGTTGCAACTCTTGTGTCATCAGAACAGTGTGTTCGACGCATCACCGTTTCTGTTTAAAAAACGTTGTGCAGCATTTTGTCGGGGCTGAACACAGCCCAGCAGACAAAGAATTAACAACAATCCTTCATGGTCATTACGTGGATTATAAAATAAGCTCTCTTTATTTATATTGAGTTGTGTGTAACTTTACCATACAAATAAGATCATATCGTTAAATTACTGACTTTGAATGTTGCAAAATATTTAATTTCAGTCATGTTCACATATAGTGAGAAATAATATGAATCTACAATTGTCCTGCATATATTAGATGTTTTTTTAATGACTATGCAAAGTTTGCAATGAGTCTGCTATCAGAGACCACATAAAATGAATACTAAAAGAGGCCTAACTACAAAATAGCATGTAAAATAAATGGTTTAGTTTTCCTTTTATAAATTGAGCAGGCATGATATATAGATACATTAATTTTCCTATGTTGATTTGTGTTAGGCCCATCTGTAAGATTAAGCAGCAGAATTTTTTGTTTTGTTTTGTTATCAATTTATTTTTGTTATAGGTGTCAAGTTTAGAGATGCAAAAAAGTGCCTATATTAAAAGTGTTATGTCATCACTGCTGATTTCCACACTACAATACATTATTTCTTGTCAAATAAATAAATTAACTTAATAGTTTTAGTTACATGACCCAGTAAAAATGCCTTCCAATTATTCTGAAAACAGGTATAGTTTGGGTTAGTTCACCCAAAAATAAACATTCTGTCATCATTTAATCGCCCCCATGTTGTTCCAAGCCTGTATGCGTCTCTTTCTTCTGTTAAACATAGAAGATATTTTGAAAAATGTTGGTAACCAAACCATTTGTGCACATTGTTACCATTGTATAAATGGGAAAAAAACAAAGACATTTCTCAGAATATCTTATCTTCTTTTATGTTCAACAGACAAAAGTTCACAGACTTAATCCTGTGAAACACTTTTTCAGCATCTAATGAAAGATGTGCATTATCATAAGTATTCGATTTATCATTTAGCTATATTAAGCACTAGGGATGTAACCATAGATATATAAACTCCGCCTTGGGGTTCTAAGCATGCGTCAAAACCGCCGCCATCTTGGAACAGGGGTCTTGTCATAAGTAGCTAGGTAACGCTGCCATCTCCGCCTGTACTTCGAATTCATGGATTTTCGGACTTTTGTGCTTTTAATGGATGATCACACAAACGAAATCTGAACTAGGAAGAATGTTTACAATTTTTTTTTTTTTTTTCTCTGGACTCGATGATAAATAGCTACATGTCTGATCATTGGAACGAACCAAAAACACTAGAAAATCGCATTCATGACGATTAATGGTGATTTTATTTCCGTTAGACCTTTGCATACATTGACACTTATGCATTAAAGGCACACTATGCTGGAATTCCGTTTTTGTCAAACAGCGAACCCTAGAGTCGCTGTGGAGTACTTGTATTTAACGTTACTGTCGTAAATGCCACTCACGGAGAGCGTCTGCCATAGGCTGGTCTCTGCACTCACGGCCTGATACCCCTTTGAAGCTGTTATATTAAGGTACAAATCTTGCATAGTGTGGCTTTAAATAAGAGATCTAGCGCTTAAATGTGTTTTTGAACTCAACCTGAGCGCTCGTGTCCGCTGCTATCAGTGTCATAGATACATAACGCTACTGCTAGTCATTGTGTCTCTTGTGGCGGCACGCGCGCAGTCTTCACTCAGACGCGCTCTTCAATCTATCGCCGTTGCGGAGACTATTTATTCCGGTGAAATCACAAAATAAAATGCACACAAACTTAGAAAGATTTACTTACTAGGCCATCAACAAGATCGCCAGGTCAGCACCACTGTTGCATCCAGTGCTGCTTTTTAGCTCGAGCCAACGAGTGAAAGCACGACCGAGAGGGACTCACTCTTGTCCTCACGCGGTCAGATTCTCTTTTCCTTTTCCTAGTCTCTTCCGGCCGCGTTTTCTTTGCTTTTTCCATCGTCAAGTATCACGTCTGAAATGCGCGCAAGTGGCTTCGTGCTTCAAATGTTGTTGTTGATGTGTGTGACATCGTTGCCGTAAAGCATGTCGTCATTCTCGCGAGATTTGTCCGGGGCGCTCCTCTCAAACTTGCATTGCTGGTTTTTCCAGCGGCGTCCCCCCCAAGCTTAACTACCAGGATGATTCGCCCTAATATGAGTTTGTTTACCACCGAAATGACTTTGAAGCTGTTATATTAAGGTACAATTCTTGCATAGTATGCCTTTAAAGAGGGGCTCCCCTGTTCCATGATGGCGGCTCCATTGACGCATTCGTTCCAATAAACTGCCGTAGCCAAGTATATCTAGTATATGTCTATTCGCCTTATTCACCTGGCGGCCATTTTGAAAACGCAAACGCCGTTGAGGGGTACACAAACCCAGAAGTTTGACTCAGACGCAGCAGCACCAGCAATGGAAACTCCAGTGTGGACCACCAATCTCTTCTGTCTGCCCGAATTAACGATGCAAAACATGTAGCAGTGAGCCAGTACCGACTGCAACATCCCCCGGGCTGTGTTAATTAAGGGATACAGTAACTGGATCGAAGGTTTTATCCACGACATTGAACGTATAAATGGACGCCAATTTACCTCAGTTTCTGCTAGCTTGTAGCAGCTACGGGTAGTAAACTTAGCTGTGATATGGAGTTGTTGACTGTGTACTATGTTAGATTTTATTTAACACTTAACATGTCTTTAATCGACAGTGAATAGGAGCCCATCCACATATATGTGAGGGCTAGGTCTTTTCCCTCGGTGCGGAAAAATGAGGCACCTTACAACATACTGTTACATGTGTGTCCTGTGTTTCCCCCTGCATTGTGTTTTGGTTCAGTCCTTTATCTCAGTTTTCCCGCTCCTCGTTTGTGTTCAGTTCCTTCACCTGTTTCTAGTTAATTTGCCCCAGCTGTGTCTTGTTCCCATGATCCGTTCTCTGTGTATGTAAACCCTGTGTTCTCCCTCACTCCTGGTCGGTTCTTGTTGATGTGTAACGTGTGTTTGTGGTCCCAAAGACTTGTATCTTTTTAAGTTTGGTTACCTTAGTAAAGATTATTGAATTTGATCTGCTGACTGCTGCCTCTCCTTCAACCAGCACCACACCCGTAACAGAAGAACCGACCTAAACATCGATGGATGCAGCAGTCCAAATCCTTCTCCTGTCTCAGGAGGATCAGTCCCTCGAGGCCCACACACAGAGGTATTTGGACTTGGTTCCTCTTGTTCATTTTGATGACACCAGCCTCTGTGTGTTCTTCCGGGCAGGCCTCAACGCTGAGACCAAAGCATGCCTGCCTGGAGATGGGCCTCGGGGGAACTTCGCTGCCTTTGTGGAGTGGGTATTGGCGAGCTGTGGCTCTCCCTTCACCATCGGTCCAGGGGAAGAGGAGGAGCTTATTGACTGTGTAAGGGGTATACAGTTAAAGACCCAGAACCAGATATGAAGAATGAAGACCCGGAGTCAGAATTATAAAAAATTAAAGAAAAGTTTTACTGAAAATAGTTTGCAGTTTCATCAGCAGAAGTCAGCTTCAAGACTCACACAGGAGTTCGTAGGCCGCCTCCCTTACAGTTACAAAGATCACAGCAGTTATACCATTTCCAAGGTCTAAGCTACGTCATTGCTTACAGGTTGAATGATTCTCATTGGCTAAGAAACATTAAGAGCCTAAACAATTTAACACATGTGAGGAGATAGGGGTGCCTATCGCCATTAGTAAAGATAGTTGTCGTCCACTCAATAGATTTAGGTCTGTGGTGGCCTCGCAGGTTAGAGGAGGGCGCCGGGTTGTCTGGTCCGAACGTCCAGAACCTACATAGAATGTCATACGCACACACACAAATAACAGACACTAGCAAATAACAGCTCCCATCAAGGCTGAAGAGAGTCTGAGCTCCTTATTATCAGTTAAGTATACCAAAACATAATGCTAAAACATTCACTCGTTTGGGAGAAAAACAGATAACTGGCATTTACTCCCAAGGAAGAAAATATACTGGAAAGAATACACTTTAATACAACAATTAAAGTTCAATAGTAACGCTCAATATAGCTTGACCATCTGTCCAGCGAAGGATCATATGTGTCCACGCTGCCTTTAGGACCCTCTAACCTTTCTTCTGATACCAGAGAAAGAGACAAACGGCCTTGTGGGTTACATGGCCTTCGTGTCCTGCGTGTACTACGTGCAATCTCAAAGTAAGATTGGAATGCATGTAAAAGAAACTGGTTACTTCCATCACATGCATTTAAGAAAATATAATTTCACAAGCACAAAGAATATAAAAATAAGTATGTGATAATGAATATATTTGATTATTGATTTTTTATAAGGAAGTATATAAGCATCCAAAAGGATTTATGATTATAGATGTATTTGAAGAGGCAAGGGATTTTGACCAACCCTTCAGTCCCCCGTTTTAGACCAATGTGGGGTCCAATACCGCCACGTCTGGTCTAACCAGTGAGGTCACTACGGAAGGGAGGAGTGGTGACGCATGCTCCCCCGACGGGTCACACTTGTCTCTTCACCTCGTCACGGACATGCTGGTTACTAAAAATTCCAGTCCCCATTAAGAGGTTCTCCCACCTTCCACTCACAACAGGACATCAATGTAATTCTTCCTCAGTTTATCAGTCAGGTTAAAATTTTTATAAAACACATAACTGATTACGAAACAAGTACATATTTATTCTCTGGAAGCCAGGCTAAATAAGCAAGCACTGTTGCTGTATTCCTAGCATGGCCTAGATCCACAGTCACTACTCAGATCCTAAATGAAGACATTGTCTATAATCATGAATACCAGAATATATGCACTAGGTTTTTATTTTTATTTTTATAAAACTATGATTTCCAAATCCTTTTATTATAAACAAAGTTGGATGGTGAATCCATTATTTTCACTACCCCTTTTATAGACCCTTTAGGTTCAAAACACAATGGTTATCTAACTAAAAATAAACAACAACAAAAATAAAATATTAATAATTAAGACCCATAATAATCGATGTAAGAACTTTAAGTCTTTACTGAAATCATCTTTCAGTTTACGGTCACATAGCATGTACCATTTTAATTGTATAACATCTTATACCCTTTTTTGTTTGTTTCAAAAATAGAAATAAAATAAAACAAATTCACATCATCATTTCAGTCTAAAATATAGAATTGTTCCCCATTCTGCTTAATAAAGCTTTTGTTCATTCCTTATCTTTATATCACATTAATCCCTGTTAATCATACAATGCCTTATTATTTTTATTTTGAAACTCACTTTTCATACCATTTAAACTTAATTTGACTTCCATACAGTATTTGTCTATCAAATAGTTAGTCTAAAGATTATTAGAACATTGTAAGTATATTACAAACAAAAAAAAAATAAAAATAATATTAGCAGTATTGTCTCAGTCCCACTTATCTTTACAGTTTCACAGAAAACAAAATATTATGTTACTCAGATCCCAACCCCTAAGACAGCCATATAGCTGTTTTCTTAGACATCTAATGTCATACATCCATTTAATGGATTGAGAAATAAAACCTTTCCTTTTTAGAAGTTATATTCACTCCTCCTTTGTTCGCCCTCCGGCCTTTCAATAAAAATGAGGGAGCTCACTCTGGATAATTTGGATAGTGACTTAGCCAATGTGTCACTTTGTCTCTCTGCCGTCAAGTCTATATATATATGTATGTTTTTTTTTCCTACGTTTATCCTTATGATCCCACCTAGTTGTCTATTTAAATTTAGACCCTCAGTTGAATTTAGACAAGAGTTTTACCCCACGATGGACGGCAATCTTCTTTATAATTCCAATTTATATAAAATACTAATCCAGAGAGTAATTCAGTTCAACATCATAAATGACAAAAGCATTCATAATTACCAATAGCAGACAGAGCTGGAAAACCACTCCAATTAAAGCTCGTCCCATGTTCTGCATTGTCTTTTCATCAGATTGATTTAGAATTATCAACTTTTTTAAAGTTTGTCATTTTACTTAACCCATCTGTAATGATAAAACACTAATTCCAGAAGTTAATGACACAATATCCTTAAAATCAGGAAATAATAGTACCCCAAACTAACACATACAAGACATGACGTGCAGTCACCAACAAATACACACATTCATACCTGACTATGAACTGCTCATATTCTCATATTTTATATTGTTGCTAAAAGATTAAAATTTTAAATAAGATTTTAACCTTTCCATTTTCCTGTAGCTTCTATCTAATTTTACATGGTCCCTAAACCAGTTTCAAAGCATGCCTGTTCATTATTCATTTGATTTTAACAAGGTCAGCTGGGTTGTTTTGGTTTATTAACATTATTTTGTTTAAGCTTGCTCTAGCAGGCCGATAACAGAAAGACAGACACAGTTACCATCCTTTCCTTCACTCAAGCAGTCTCTCTCACTATGAACCTTTGACCATTCACCTTTGTTAGCCAGACTTTTCTTGAATCTACAAAAACTGTCTTCATCTTTAGTCACCACCATGTCTAACGACCTTCAGAAGTTAAAACTATGTTAGACATACTAGTTCAAACTCAACACTATAATTTTCCTTGCCCATAAGGCAACCGACATCAAAAAGTTTTATTACTGTCTCCACAACAACTAATGGGAATCACTTCATGGCCCCGACTGAACCCCGAAAGCCCATTCCTGTTAGCTCTTTATCTATAACCTCCTTCAGGGTGTTTCCTTTTTCCCCTGGCATATTTGCAGACGCTTGTCACAATGAAAAACAAGCCATACAACTAATGCGGTTTCTTCTGGTGAGTGGTATAGAGGAGCTTTGCTTTATTGGGGAGACATGCCGTAACTCGTCACCGCGTCATCTCCCCTTAACGGCATAAGGACGCTGCTGGCCTCACAGCTCCTGCTCAACTCTCATACCTGTCTCACATAAAACATCTCCATTCAGGAAATGCCCAGTGACTTTACGTGAATCCACTCTGGCTTAGGTTGCCCCCTGTCTGGCCAAAGAAGGTCTTACCCGTCATAGAGATGGTCACTCGTGCCCACTGGTGACCGCTTTTTTTCCATCACAGAATCTTTGACCGTTTTCTTCAACAAAATCTGTTGTTCTCTGGAGCTTAGGAAAGACACAATCAAGAGTCACCAGGGCCATTCGGACTGCCTAATAGTTGTAACACAGGGAGACAGGTTAATAACAACAGTATTTAATCACTTAAATCCATTAACCATCTTAAAAGCAGCAACCTAGCTACTCAGTGGATTTAGATCACAACCGTACATTCAGTGTAGAGTTTCTGTAGCCGAAGGCGTCGGCCCACCCCCGTTTCATGGTGGGGACTAAGATCAGACAAAGAAGTTACTGGTCCTAAAATAACCTAATCAAAGATGTCACTTCTATAGTTTAAGGTCTGTATTATTATTTTAAAGACTTCTTTAAAGTCATTCAGTTTTACATTTAAAACATTTACAAATACAAATTGCCCTTTATGGCAATTGTTTCTTTAAACATCTCTGTGTCTATGATTCTTCAACTGAAACACTGTGTTTTAATTCAAATAGCTTATTATCACTAATGACAGGCTCAGATAACAGCTTTTAGCTGACATTGAATGAGAGAGACTCTGAGACATTCAGGACTGGCACACTGCACTCTCATAAACTTCTAACATCAAACTTTTATCTACCATCCTATAACTCTATCCCAGCTTAAGGCATATTTGCCAGAAATTACATGTGTTTCCAAATAAACATAATTTTTATAGTTGTCTTTATTTAGACATTACAAATTTCCACTCAGATTGAGTCTCTGTTGCACTGGCAGTTTCAGCCACAGCACACATCAGATCCAGATAAGCAAACTGTTTCATTACAGCCAATAACAAACTTATCTTTTGAAAGCAAAACATCAGCTTCTAGTTCTTTCATGGTCAACTTTTCAAGCTGTTTGTTTAATCAGCATTCAGCAACTGTTAATCCAGTCCTGCTTATGCTTATTTGATCTTCAATAAAAATAATTATTTTAGTTCTCAATAACGTTTCACATTTCTGAATCTCAATTTAAATGTCAAGTTCTCAACCATAGTTTAATATTTGACTTAAGTTTTCTCTTGGAGTTTATGCATCTCCAATTAGGATTCACACTAACTTTGACGAGGCTAGACCTATCTGCTTGTGATACTTTTGCAGTTATTGTAAATCATCTGTGAGATAAGTCTCTCTATATCATCTAAAACCTTTTTAAAATGTTTAATTATAACACAATCATCCTTTTAGTTACTTTGATATATTTTGCAACTCACATTTGTTGGAGTCATTAATTTTACATCAACTAGTGTTCATCAATTCACTTGTAAAAATTAGTATTATAGATCTTTTCTTCAACAAGATTCACTTTAAGACTTCAATCTTTTGACCTTGTTTTTTATCTCTTATTTTTCAGACGAAAAATGTTAATGTCTTCATTTAAACACTGATCAACTTTCAAACCCACATTAATACCAGGAATTTGTCACTATCACATTTTTAAACACCTTCTGTCGGCTCCACTTACTGCACACTCTTGAAGCAGTGTGTGTCCCATTCAGGAATGCAAACAGAGCCACTGATAAGCAGTTCTCTGTATTCTTTTACAGTCCACCAGTGGCGGATTTAATCATAATAGCCAAATCATAATCTTCATCATTATCATTGGCAGACCATTACTTTTCATAAGCTGCATGGAAATGCTCAAAATATTGTAAGTTGTTTTCACAAAGTTTCCTTTTAACTTTAGTCGCTTGTCGAGGGAAATTATCCCCGACCCAGAATTTACTTCACTTGCTTTTTGTAATCATCGTAAGCAATACAAGGCTAAACATTTAAATTTTCCAGTTTCTTTATTTGTTTGTAGCCAGTCAAGTTGTTTAAATTTCCAATCAGAATCAAAATACTGACTACCATTTACTTAATAATTTCTGCAAATTTCTTTGAAGTGAGGGCTTCAGAGCACAGCTGCTAACAGCGTTTGCTTTCCTGTCTCACTATTTGTTTCAGGACTGCCATATCTTAATCATGGTTCATACTCACCTGAAGTTATTGCAGAAATGGAGGCGGCGATCTTTTAACAACACAGCTTGGCTTCTGCGTGATGAAACTGCAAAGTATACTCCAAAATCACAGTTACATATACTGGTCCACGCCAATTTGGGTCACAACTTCTTTTTTTTTTTTTTTTTTCTCTCGGAATCGTTCCTGATGCATCCCTGGCAAACAACCCTATTATTGTTAGTATCCCTAACTGCCTGATTCACTTCACTAAGTTCGGGGATCCCCTATCTGAGATGGAAGAGATTGAGCAGGTTTTCGGTGCCACTGGACCTACAATCCAGGGACGTACTCTGCTGGGGTGTTGCTATACCAACGATGCCCAATGGGGCCCCCACAGAGCACGCTTCGCTTGCGCTGTCTGCTCTTGTTAAAACTTTAAACAATGCTATCAGCGACTTCCTTTTATACTTTAACCTTCAGTATAATTAATCTTCACTCTCCTCATCGGAGTGAAGCTCTCCCGCTCCCCTTCAAAATCTCTCCCAATCAGATAGCCCTAACCAAATAATAAAATTACTACCTTGTTTGTTGATTAGCCAGGGATGTCACCAAAGAATAATTGCCGCATCCTCCACCATAACTGTAAGGGGTATACAGTTAAAGACCCAGAACCAGATATGAAGAATGAAGACCCGGAGTCAGAATTATAAAAAATTAAAGAAAAGTTTTACTGAAAATAGTTTGCAGTTTCATCAGCAGAAGTCAGCTTCAAGACTCACACAGGAGTTCGTAGGCCGCCCCCCTTACAGTTACAAAGATCACAGCAGTTATACCATTTCCAAGGTCTAAGCTACGTCATTGCTTACAGGTTGAATGATTCTCATTGGCTAAGAAACATTAAGAGCCTAAACAATTTAACACATGTGAGGAGATAGGGGTGCCTATCGCCATTAGTAAAGATAGTTGTCGTCCACTCAATAGATTTAGGTCTGTGGTGGCCTCGCAGGTTAGAGGAGGGCGCCGGGTTGTCTGGTCCGAACGTCCAGAACCTACATAGAATGTCATACGCACACACACAAATAACAGACACTAGCAAATAACAGCTCCCATCAAGGCTGAAGAGAGTCTGAGCTCCTTATTATCAGTTAAGTATACCAAAACATAATGCTAAAACATTCACTCGTTTGGGAGAAAAACAGATAACTGGCATTTACTCCCAAGGAAGAAAATATACTGGAAAGAATACACTTTAATACAACAATTAAAGTTCAATAGTAACGCTCAATATAGCTTGACCATCTGTCCAGCGAAGGATCATATGTGTCCACGCTGCCTTTAGGACCCTCTAACCTTTCTTCTGATACCAGAGAAAGAGACAAACGGCCTTGTGGGTTACATGGCCTTCGTGTCCTGCGTGTACTACGTGCAATCTCAAAGTAAGATTGGAATGCATGTAAAAGAAACTGGTTACTTCCATCACATGCATTTAAGAAAATATAATTTCACAAGCACAAAGAATATAAAAATAAGTATGTGATAATGAATATATTTGATTATTGATTTTTTATAAGGAAGTATATAAGCATCCAAAAGGATTTATGATTATAGATGTATTTGAAGAGGCAAGGGATTTTGACCAACCCTTCAACTGGGACACAGAGCTTCCGCCACTGATCCCAGCCAGCCCAGCCAAGCCTTCACAGCTGGTTCCGTCCAGCCCTGCCGAGCCTGAGCTTACCTGCACGCCTGCCGAGCCTGAGCTTACCTGCACGCCTGCCGAGCCTGAGCTTACCTGCACGCCTGCCGAGCCTGAGCTTACCTGCACGCCTGCCGAGCCTGAGCTTACCTGCACGCCTGCCGAGCCTGAGCTTACCTGCACGCCTGCCGAGCCTGAGCTTACCTGCACGCCTGCCGAGCCTGAGCTTACCTGCACGCCTGCAGAGCCTGAGCTTACCTGCACGCCTGCAGAGCCTGAGCTTACCTGCACGCCTGCAGAGCCTGAGCTTACCTGCACGCCTGCAGAGCCTGAGCTTACCTGCACGCCTGCAGAGCCTGAGCCCGTCGCCTGCCCGCCAGGGCCTGAGCCCGTCGCCTGCCCGCCAGGGCCTGAGCCCGTCGCCTGCCCGCCAGGGCCTGAGCCCGTCGCCTGCCCGCCAGGGCCTGAGCCCGTCGCCTGCCCGCCAGGGCCTGAGCCCGTCGCCTGCCCGCCAGGGCCTGAGCCCGTCGCCTGCCCGCCAGGGCCTGAGCCCCTCGCCTGCCCGCCAGGGCCTGAGCCCGTCGCCTGCCCGCCAGGGCCTGAGCCCGTCGCCTGCCCGCCAGGGCCTGAGCCCGTCGCCTGCCCGCCAGGGCCTGAGCCCGTCGCCTGCCCGCCAGGGCCTGAGCCCGTCGCCTGCCCGCCAGGGCCTGAGCCCGTCGCCTGCCAGCCAGGGCCTGAGCCCGTCGCCTGCCCGCCAGGGCCTGAGCCCGTCGCCTGCCCGCCAGAGCCTGAGCCCGTCGCCTGCCCGCCAGAGCCTGAGCCCGTCGCCTGCCCGCCAGAGCCTGAGCCCGTCGCCTGCCCGCCAGAGCCTGAGCCCGTCGCCTGCCCGCCAGAGCCTGAGCCCGTCGCCTGCCCGCCAGAGCCTGAGCCCGTCGCCTGCCCGCCAGAGCCTGAGCCCGTCGCCTGCCCGCCAGAGCCTTCTCCGCTGGTCCCGTCCAGCCCTTCAGAGCCTTCTCCGCTGGTCCCGTCCAGCCCTTCTGAGCCTTCACCGCTGGTCCCATCCAGCCTAGCCGGGCCTTCACCGCTAGCCCAGCCAGAGACTTTCCATGTCCCTTCTGCCCACCCAGAGACTGTCCAAGTCCCAGAGCCTGTCCCAGAGCCTGTGATTCCCCCCAAGAAAGTTTTGGGGGGGGGGATATAGGCCACCTGAAGGTGCGTCTCCGCCATGGCCGCCCGAAGGTGCGTCTCCACCATGGCCGCCCGAAGGTGCGTCTCCGCCATGGCCGCCCGAAGGTGCGTCTCCGCCATGGCCGCCCGAAGGGGATTCTCCGCCATGGCCGCCCGAAGGGGATTCTCCGCCAG
Source organism: Tiaroga cobitis (assembly GCA_030578255.1). Classification (NCBI taxonomy): domain Eukaryota; kingdom Metazoa; phylum Chordata; class Actinopteri; order Cypriniformes; family Leuciscidae; genus Tiaroga; species Tiaroga cobitis. The sequence goes on from CM060591.1 coordinate 25,043,325, forward strand.
GACCGCCCGAAGGAGACTCTCCACCATGGCCGCCCGAAGGGGATTCTCCGCCAGGACCGCCCGAGGGGTGGTCTCCTACTCCGCCATGGCCCCCTGACCAGCCTGCTCCGCCCTGGAGGCTTCCTGCTCAGGGTAGGCCACACCCTCGTCAGCCTCCAGGGCGCCCGCCCCCCCCCACCCCTATTGAAGTTATACGGCGCGAGGACGCGCCTTTTTGGATATAGGCCACCTGAAGGTGCGTCTCCGCCATGGCCGCCCGAAGGTGCGTCTCCGCCATGGCCGCCCGAAGGGGATTCTCCGCCAGGACCGCCCGAAGGGGACTCTCCACCATGGCCGCCCGAAGGGGATTCTCCGCCAGGACCGCCCGAAGGTGCGTCTCCGCCATGGCCACCCGAAGGGGATTCTCCGCCATGGCTGCCCGAAGGGGATTCTCCGCCAGGACTGCCCGAAGGGGATTCTCCGCCATGGCCGCCCGAAGGGGATTCTCCGCCAGGACCGCCCGAAGGAGACTCTCCACCATGGCCGCCCGAAGGGGATTCTCCGCCAGGACCGCCCGAAGGGGACTCTCCACCATGGCCGCCCGAAGGGGATTCTCCGCCAGGACCGCCCGAAGGTGCGTCTCCGCCATGGCCACCCGAAGGGGATTCTCCGCCATGGCTGCCCGAAGGGGATTCTCCGCCAGGACCGCCCGAAGGGGATTCTCCGCCATGGCCGCCCGAAGGGGATTCTCCGCCAGGACCCGCCCGAAGGAGACTCTCCACCATGGCCGCCCGAAGGGGATTCTCCGCCAGGACCGCCCGAGGGGTGGTCTCCTACTCCGCCATGGCCCCCTGACCAGCCTGCTCCGCCCTGGAGGCTTCCTGCTCAGGGTAGGCCACGCCCTCGTCAGCCTCCAGGGCGCCCGCCCCCCCCCACCCCTATTGAAGTTATACGGCGCGAGGACGCGCCTTTTTGGATATAGGCCACCTGAAGGTGCGTCTCCGCCATGGCCGCCCGAAGGTGCGTCTCCGCCATGGCCGCCCGAAGGTGCGTCTCCGCCATGGCCGCCCGAAGGGGATTCTCCGCCAGGACCGCCCGAAGGGGACTCTCCACCATGGCCGCCTGAAGGGGATTCTCCGCCAGGACCGCCCGAGGGGTGGTCTCCTACTCCGCCATGGCCCCCTGACCAGCCTGCTCCGCCCTGGAGGCTTCCTGCTCAGGGTAGGCCACGCCCTCGTCAGCCTCCAGGGCGCCCGCCCCCCCCCACCCCTATTGAAGTTATACGGCGCGAGGACGCGCCTTTTTGGAGGGGGCGTTATGTTACATGTGTGTCCTGTGTTTCCCCCTGCATTGTGTTTTGGTTCAGTCCTTTATCTCAGTTTTCCCGCTCCTCGTTTGTGTTCAGTTCCTTCACCTGTTTCTAGTTCATTTGCCCCAGCTGTGTCTTGTTCCCATGATCCGTTCTCTGTGTATGTAAACCCTGTGTTCTCCCTCACTCCTGGTCGGTTCTCGTTGATGTGTAACGTGTGTTTGTGGTCCCAAAGACTTGTATCTGTTTAAGTTTGGTTTCCTTAGTAAAGATTATTGAATTTGATCTGCTGCCTCTCCTTCAACCAGCACCACACCCGTAACACATACAGGTGCTAAGTGGACAAACTGCTCAGTTTGCAGAGCAGTGCCACAGTTAAACCAGCTTGCTAAATGTTCATTATGAGTTCATATCAACAATGTACCTTTCCCTGTCTGACTGAAAATAACATGTTGATTTTATCTCATTAACATGTTATCTGTAGTTGATGTAATCATAAGCCTCATTGATATCTACTCAAATATTATCTTGTTTCAAATTAGCAAAGCCAGACAGGGCTAGGTGCATGTTGCTATTGCTTGTTGGCAATGCTAGTGTAATGACAGTATAACTATCAGGTATCACAGCTGTAAACAACCTACCACTACCATCATGTAGCTGTAATATTTTCATGGCAGATCATTTAAATGCCAGATGAACTGCACACTAAGTGTGTGTGTGTGTGTGTATATATACAGTATATACACACACCCATATATATATATATGTTACAGGGAGACTATCCACTGTCTATAATTAATGGGGGAGTAGACCCGCTCAAGTTGTTCAATTAAATGAAAGTATAGGCTCTGGTGAAGTAGTACACGGTCTCTTTATTTCTTAAAAAAAAACAAAACAAAAAAAACAACCATATATAGACATCCATTCAACAAATACCAAACAAAATAAAGGGGCCGTAATATGGGCCAGATTGATTTACTTAGACAAAGTCTTGGGCTGGAAATAACAGTCTCCGCTAATTTAGTGCAACCCAGGAAAATTGTAACACACGTGCCAAATGTACTACACAACCATCAAATCAAAAGATATCACTATCACTGCATCACACCACATCCTAATAAGGGAGATATGGTTACGTCCAGTACAAAGCCCCATAAACGGCCAAACAAAATAAAGAAAAAAATAAGGAAACAAAAAAAACACTATACAATGGACAAAAACCAACTAAAGAAAAGAAAACCAATAACCAATACCATATTCACATGAAATTGACAAAACCAAACATAAACAAATCCAAACAAACACAGTCGTAAATAAACCATAAATACTGGGAAAAACAGTGGTTTAGTGCCTCATCAGCAGCCAAATGAATCTGCCAAAATACACATTCAGCACATCTACATTTGTACACCATTAAAATATACAATTAACATTAGGACCATACATTTCATTTATACATCTTTCTATAAAATATAAAACAACATAAATCATTTCATTACCTCCACAATGTGTCCTATCTCATACTGAACACGTCATATCACACGTCACGAACGCGATGGCAAGCTTGTTAGGTTACAACACTAGGAAAACATTGTCCTGTTGTGCTCTCTTCAAAATCCCCTTCTAAAATTTGTAACATTTTATTATCTTAAAATGCTGTTGTTTGTATCTCCTTTATGTATGTGATTATCCTCTCTTGCATTATTATTATTATTGTTAATTCTTTTTTTTTCTTTTTTTTCTCTTTCATGTTGTAGCGACTCTGACAGGGTATCCGGACAGATGTATCTAAATTAGCGAATCCCGATTTGCAAACAAAGGTCAGTTCTTCGTGAGTAAACAAAGGGGCATTCTTTATACGACCCCCTTCGGGCATGTTGACCAGATTGGTGCCACTATGGCTAGCACATGACACATTTGGAACAAGCCAGCGTTGTCTTCAACAAATGGTCAATCATTCAAACCTCGCCGTCTCACGGGACACGCATCCTGACCCCCCCCCCCCCCCCCCCCCCCCCCCCCCCCACACACACACACACACACACACACACAAATGTCCTATAATGTGTATATAAATGTATATAACACAGAAATTGTATCCAACCTTCCTGTACGCATGCATATCTTATTAGCTTTGCTTTATAATAGAAGTGTGGTTTGCTAGTGTATAGCTCTGAAGTCTAAGAGTTCATCAAAAGAATGTTCCAACACATTAACACACAAACACCAGCCATGGAACTTTTCAGAGAAAAGTACCTCTACATGTTTTAAATGTATTCATTTTTGTGCTTAGATGTCGTCACATGCCATACTGGAAGTACTGACAATTGTTTTGTGTGTTAAGCAAACTTTAAAGATGCTTGTAATTCTGCATATGAATGTAACTCTATATTCCGATAATCTTCATGTGACGTGTCTGATATGTCTGTAATTCGCTCAATCTAACGGAGCCGAATTCCGATAGCAGAATGAAGTAAGGTGCATTATTTTACACTTCATTTTTCAGGAGCCGAACGCTCAAATACAATCTCCTCACGAGTCAGTCAAGTGGGAATCCCCCACAGGACAAACAAAGAGAACTGTGTCCGCTCCAGATCCGCGGACGGTCATGTGTGATTCGCGCAAACAGAGGCGTGAACCCTCCTCTCCATAAGAGACACAGCAGTTTCTACGCCACACGAGAGCTTTTTCCTGTGAGAGGATCCATGGCTCCTTTCGGGAGCTTTCTCGGTTTTCTTTAATCTTTCTTTATTTTCGTCTTCGGACTTATTCTTACGTTTAGTTTCAGTGAAATGAACGTAATCGGCAACTTCAACCTGAAGGAGACTCTTTGAATCTGCAGCGACCATGCTCGCCCGGAAGAGCTGAGAAAGCACGCACCCGCTCCTAAGGACACACACGCAAGACGCGGTTTTCCTCAGCAACACCAGGAGAACCAAAGACCTTTAAGCCTTCATTCAAACTAACGCGCTTTGCCCGCTCTGAAAGACCACGTGAACGCATGACGCGAGGACAGAGACACACGCGCCTTCTTCACATCAACCACAAAAGAGCTTTACCTGTGCAAGTAACCGTTTACCATTCTTTCGAGGTTTGAGATCTGTGATTCTTGTTGTCTCAAAAGGTTCTGTCTGTGATGAATTTTGCCAAACCAGAAGATCTCTCATCTTCTTACTCTCTCTCTCTCTCTCCCTCCCAATCTTTCTCTCTCGCAACCTCTCTCTCTCTCACTCCTGTTTGTTATTCGTCTGTCTCGTTAGTTTTACTGTTTAACTGTACATACATGTATCCTGTGTTCAAATGTAGAATTCTGTATCCGTAGTTTCAATTATTAAAACCATATTCTTGATTGATCCTGAAGTGCTCATTTACAAGTCAATGAAATGAATATCTCATAGCTACAAAGCTTTACAAGTTGTTACTATATCAGTAACGTAAATTTTATAAACATGAGAAAATTAATGTTCACGGCCGGAACATTGAGATTTCTTGGAGTTTATAAAAAGGGATAACTTTAATGAGAAGTTGGTAAGTTAATCTTACGGCTGTTTGCTGGACAAACCGATTGTTTGATAACGATACTCGGTTACTAACGTAACCTCGGTTCTCTCTAGAGAGGGAACGAGTATTGCGTAAGTTTAGCTTACGCTACGGGAAAGATTCATCTTCTCGAGATATTGAAGCCAAAAAATTATCCTTAATTTTGTATTCATTGTCAACGCAGTGCAGCAGCTAGCAGACCTAGAGCAGGCCATCTCGCGTGCTCATTGGCTGCCCTGCTGGCATCTGCTGCAGCCTACCAGTGAGCCCCGCGTGACGTCACGCCCAATGAAGGGCGCTCGCGCCTTCATAGCGTCACAGCCCGCCAGAATGGGCGTGGCTTAGCGTGTAAAAGAAGGGGCTGTAGGCTGACTTCCCTGGTTTTTCGACCACTGAAGCGAAGTCGCTCGTGGCGCGAGCACGGCCGGTTACGCAATACTCGTTCCCTCTCTAGAGAGAACCGAGGTTACGTTAGTAACCGAGTATCGTTCTCTTACGAGAGGTTCTCTCGTATTGCGTAAGTTTAGCTTACGCTACGGGAACACTTTGTCAACGCCGTGCGCGCCAAGCATCCACCATGAGACCCCGAACTTTCAGGGGAACCCTGTAAGGTGGAGAATAAGGTGGCCAGCCACGCGGACCATCACTTGTACATACGCACACATAGGGAATACAGAGCAGCGCGCCGGTCTGTATAGGCACATGGCACATACCCTACTTAGTGCAGCTCAACCAGGAGAGCTGAGTCATGTGAGAGTGATCTGAGCAGGATGTCTGGGCAGAATACACCTCCCTTTTAACTGACAACAGTTTAGCCTGCAAGGCAGGAACTTCTAGGTTATAAAACCTGACAGAGGTAGACGGGGAGCTCCAGCCCGCCGCTACACAAATGTCATGGATAGAAATTCCACTGGACCATGCCCACGAAGAGGCCACGCCTCTCGTGGAATGAGCCCTGATGCCCAGAGGGCATTGCAGACCTTTTGACGTGTAAGCGTCTGCTATAGAGTCCACTATCCATCTGGACAGGCTCTGTTTCGAGGAGGCGAGACCCTTGGTGCGCCCACCGAACGAAACAAACAGCTGTTCCGAACGCCTGAATAAGGCGGAGCGCGTAGTGTAAAACCTCAGTACTCTGACAGGGCAGGGGAGGTTCACATCACTTTCGCTGTCAGACGCTGGCAGAGCTGACAACGAGATAACTTGCGCTCTGAACGGAGTGCCCATCACTTTAGGAACGTAGCCATGTCTAGGTCTGAGGATGACTTTAGAGTCATACGGCCCGAACTCAAGACACGATGCGCTGACAGACAGCGCATGCAGGTCCCTCACACGTTTTACTGACGACAGTGCAGTCAGAAAGACGGTTTCAGTGATAGATATTTCAACCCCACGGAGTTTAGTGGTTCGAAGGGAAAAGCTTTCAGGGCCTCTAGGACCAGTGAAAGATCCCACATGGGAACCAACGGGGGGCGCGGCGGGTTCATCCTCCTAGCTCCTCTAAGGAAGCGGATGACCAACTCATGTCCTCCTAATGACTGGCCGTGCGTCGATTCTGCGAACGCTGCCACGGCCGCCACGTATACTTTGAGCGTGGATGGGGACCTTCCCTTATCCAACAGCCCTTGTAGGAAGGAGAATAGATGCGCCACCCCGCATGTCCGCGGGTCCAGACCTCTGTCGGTGCACCATCCAGAGAACACCGACCATTTAGACGCGCAGGTGCATCTGAGACCAAATAAGGAGGCGTTCCGTCAGATTGCAGAGATTTCTGGATCTGACACCGCCCTGACGGTTTACATAGGATACCACAGACATGTTGTCCGAGCGGACAATAACATGTTGGTCCTGTATGAACGGGAGGAAGCGCTTCAGCGCATTCTCGACCGCTACCATCTCCAGACAGTTTATGTGAAAACACCTCTCTTGGTCTGACCACTGGCCGAAGACCGGTCTGCCCTCGAACAGCGCGCCCCAACCCCAGTTGGACGCGTCTGTCGAAATGGCTTTCCGATAAGAGATGGTTCCCATCCTTACTCCCAGCTGGTACCAGTCGGCCACTAACCAGGGCTGCAGAGCCGCTATGCGGGTCTGAGTCACTCTGATTTTCTGACCGCCAGAAACCCAAGCCCGGTGGGACAGGCGAGCATTCAACCAGCGTTGGAGCGGGCGCATGCGCAGTAGGCCCAGCTGGAGCACCGCTGCAGCTGATGCCATACAGCCCAGCATCCTTTAAAATGCTTTCAAAGGGAGAAAGCTGTCCTTCTGGAAAGACGCGGCTAGGTGGCGAACACGGAGCGCGCGCTGTGCCGATAGACGAGCCGACATAGGTCACCGAGTCCAGTTCTATTCCTAAAAAGAAAATTGACTGGCTGGGTTGTAATGAGCTCTTGGTCCAGTTGACCATGAGACCCAAGCTTTCCAGGTGACTGCGAAGCACTGTTCTGTGAGATAGCAGCTCTGTCTCTGACTGTGCCAAAATCAGCCAATTGTCCAGATAGTTCAATATTCGCAGCCCCTGACTTCTCAGGGGGGCGAGCGCCGCGTCCATGCACTTCGTAAATGCACGGGGTGCTAGAGACAGGCCGAACGGCAGGACGGTGTATTGATATACCTGACTGTCGAAGGCAAATCTCAAAAATTGCCTGTGACGGGGTATTATCTGAATCTGAAAATAGGCATCCTTCAGATCTAGAGAAATAAACCAGTTCCTCGGGCGAGCGTGCGCGAGGTTTTTCCTGGTCGTAAGCATTTTGAACAGTCTTTTCACAAGCACTTTGTTCAAATGTCTCAGTATATACACACACCCATATATATATATATGTTACAGGGAGACTATCCACTGTCTATAATTAATGGGGGAGTAGACCCGCTCAAGTTGTTCAATTAAATGAAAGTATAGGCTCTGGTGAAGTAGTACACGGTCTCTTTATTTCTTAAAAAAAAACAAAACAAAAAAAACAACCATATATAGACATCCATTCAACAAATACCAAACAAAATAAAGGGGCCGTAATATGGGCCAGATTGATTTACTTAGACAAAGTCTTGGGCTGGAAATAACAGTCTCCGCTAATTTAGTGCAACCCAGGAAAATTGTAACACACGTGCCAAATGTACTACACAACCATCAAATCAAAAGATATCACTATCACTGCATCACACCACATCCTAATAAGGGAGATATGGTTACGTCCAGTACAAAGCCCCATAAACGGCCAAACAAAATAAAGAAAAAAATAAGGAAACAAAAAAAACACTATACAATGGACAAAAACCAACTAAAGAAAAGAAAACCAATAACCAATACCATATTCACATGAAATTGACAAAACCAAACATAAACAAATCCAAACAAACACAGTCGTAAATAAACCATAAATACTGGGAAAAACAGTGGTTTAGTGCCTCATCAGCAGCCAAATGAATCTGCCAAAATACACATTCAGCACATCTACATTTGTACACCATTAAAATATACAATTAACATTAGGACCATACATTTCATTTATACATCTTTCTATAAAATATAAAACAACATAAATCATTTCATTACCTCCACAATGTGTCCTATCTCATACTGAACACGTCATATCACACGTCACGAACGCGATGGCAAGCTTGTTAGGTTACAACACTAGGAAAACATTGTCCTGTTGTGCTCTCTTCAAAATCCCCTTCTAAAATTTGTAACATTTTATTATCTTAAAATGCTGTTGTTTGTATCTCCTTTATGTATGTGATTATCCTCTCTTGCATTATTATTATTATTGTTAATTCTTTTTTTTTCTTTTTTTTCTCTTTCATGTTGTAGCGACTCTGACAGGGTATCCGGACAGATGTATCTAAATTAGCGAATCCCGATTTGCAAACAAAGGTCAGTTCTTCGTGAGTAAACAAAGGGGCATTCTTTATACGACCCCCTTCGGGCATGTTGACCAGATTGGTGCCACTATGGCTAGCACATGACACATTTGGAACAAGCCAGCGTTGTCTTCAACAAATGGTCAATCATTCAAACCTCGCCGTCTCACGGGACACGCATCCTGACCCCCCCCCCCCCCCCCCCACACACACACACACACACACACACAAATGTCCTATAATGTGTATATAAATGTATATAACACAGAAATTGTATCCAACCTTCCTGTACGCATGCATATGCATTCAGAGAAAAGTACCTCTACATGTTTTAAATGTATTCATTTTTGTGCTTAGATGTCGTCACATGCCATACTGGAAGTACTGACAATTGTTTTGTGTGTTAAGCAAACTTTAAAGATGCTTGTAATTCTGCATATGAATGTAACTCTATATTCCGATAATCTTCATGTGACGTGTCTGATATGTCTGTAATTCGCTCAATCTAACGGAGCCGAATTCCGATAGCAGAATGAAGTAAGGTGCATTATTTTACACTTCATTTTTCAGGAGCCGAACGCTCAAATACAATCTCCTCACGAGTCAGTCAAGTGGGAATCCCCCACAGGACAAACAAAGAGAACTGTGTCCGCTCCAGATCCGCGGACGGTCATGTGTGATTCGCGCAAACAGAGGCGTGAACCCTCCTCTCCATAAGAGACACAGCAGTTTCTACGCCACACGAGAGCTTTTTCCTGTGAGAGGATCCATGGCTCCTTTCGGGAGCTTTCTCGGTTTTCTTTAATCTTTCTTTATTTTCGTCTTCGGACTTATTCTTACGTTTAGTTTCAGTGAAATGAACGTAATCGGCAACTTCAACCTGAAGGAGACTCTTTGAATCTGCAGCGACCATGCTCGCCCGGAAGAGCTGAGAAAGCACGCACCCGCTCCTAAGGACACACACGCAAGACGCGGTTTTCCTCAGCAACACCAGGAGAACCAAAGACCTTTAAGCCTTCATTCAAACTAACGCGCTTTGCCCGCTCTGAAAGACCACGTGAACGCATGACGCGAGGACAGAGACACACGCGCCTTCTTCACATCAACCACAAAAGAGCTTTACCTGTGCAAGTAACCGTTTACCATTCTTTCGAGGTTTGAGATCTGTGATTCTTGTTGTCTCAAAAGGTTCTGTCTGTGATGAATTTTGCCAAACCAGAAGATCTCTCATCTTCTTACTCTCTCTCTCTCTCTCCCTCCCAATCTTTCTCTCTCGCAACCTCTCTCTCTCTCACTCCTGTTTGTTATTCGTCTGTCTCGTTAGTTTTACTGTTTAACTGTACATACATGTATCCTGTGTTCAAATGTAGAATTCTGTATCCGTAGTTTCAATTATTAAAACCATATTCTTGATTGATCCTGAAGTGCTCATTTACAAGTCAATGAAATGAATATCTCATAGCTACAAAGCTTTACAAGTTGTTACTATATCAGTAACGTAAATTTTATAAACATGAGAAAATTAATGTTCACGGCCGGAACATTGAGATTTCTTGGAGTTTATAAAAAGGGATAACTTTAATGAGAAGTTGGTAAGTTAATCTTACGGCTGTTTGCTGGACAAACCGATTGTTTGATAACGATACTCGGTTACTAACGTAACCTCGGTTCTCTCTAGAGAGGGAACGAGTATTGCGTAAGTTTAGCTTACGCTACGGGAAAGATTCATCTTCTCGAGATATTGAAGCCAAAAAATTATCCTTAATTTTGTATTCATTGTCAACGCAGTGCAGCAGCTAGCAGACCTAGAGCAGGCCATCTCGCGTGCTCATTGGCTGCCCTGCTGGCATCTGCTGCAGCCTACCAGTGAGCCCCGCGTGACGTCACGCCCAATGAAGGGCGCTCGCGCCTTCATAGCGTCACAGCCCGCCAGAATGGGCGTGGCTTAGCGTGTAAAAGAAGGGGCTGTAGGCTGACTTCCCTGGTTTTTCGACCACTGAAGCGAAGTCGCTCGTGGCGCGAGCACGGCCGGTTACGCAATACTCGTTCCCTCTCTAGAGAGAACCGAGGTTACGTTAGTAACCGAGTATCGTTCTCTTACGAGAGGTTCTCTCGTATTGCGTAAGTTTAGCTTACGCTACGGGAACACTTTGTCAACGCCGTGCGCGCCAAGCATCCACCATGAGACCCCGAACTTTCAGGGGAACCCTGTAAGGTGGAGAATAAGGTGGCCAGCCACGCGGACCATCACTTGTACATACGCACACATAGGGAATACAGAGCAGCGCGCCGGTCTGTATAGGCACATGGCACATACCCTACTTAGTGCAGCTCAACCAGGAGAGCTGAGTCATGTGAGAGTGATCTGAGCAGGATGTCTGGGCAGAATACACCTCCCTTTTAACTGACAACAGTTTAGCCTGCAAGGCAGGAACTTCTAGGTTATAAAACCTGACAGAGGTAGACGGGGAGCTCCAGCCCGCCGCTACACAAATGTCATGGATAGAAATTCCACTGGACCATGCCCACGAAGAGGCCACGCCTCTCGTGGAATGAGCCCTGATGCCCAGAGGGCATTGCAGACCTTTTGACGTGTAAGCGTCTGCTATAGAGTCCACTATCCATCTGGACAGGCTCTGTTTCGAGGAGGCGAGACCCTTGGTGCGCCCACCGAACGAAACAAACAGCTGTTCCGAACGCCTGAATAAGGCGGAGCGCGTAGTGTAAAACCTCAGTACTCTGACAGGGCAGGGGAGGTTCACATCACTTTCGCTGTCAGACGCTGGCAGAGCTGACAACGAGATAACTTGCGCTCTGAACGGAGTGCCCATCACTTTAGGAACGTAGCCATGTCTAGGTCTGAGGATGACTTTAGAGTCATACGGCCCGAACTCAAGACACGATGCGCTGACAGACAGCGCATGCAGGTCCCTCACACGTTTTACTGACGACAGTGCAGTCAGAAAGACGGTTTCAGTGATAGATATTTCAACCCCACGGAGTTTAGTGGTTCGAAGGGAAAAGCTTTCAGGGCCTCTAGGACCAGTGAAAGATCCCACATGGGAACCAACGGGGGGCGCGGCGGGTTCATCCTCCTAGCTCCTCTAAGGAAGCGGATGACCAACTCATGTCCTCCTAATGACTGGCCGTGCGTCGATTCTGCGAACGCTGCCACGGCCGCCACGTATACTTTGAGCGTGGATGGGGACCTTCCCTTATCCAACAGCCCTTGTAGGAAGGAGAATAGATGCGCCACCCCGCATGTCCGCGGGTCCAGACCTCTGTCGGTGCACCATCCAGAGAACACCGACCATTTAGACGCGTAGAGCCTTCTCGTGGAAGGGGCTCTAGACTGCGCGATCGTGTTCATTACTCCTTCTGGCAGGGCAACGAGTACCCGTTGATCAACCATGCGTGCAGAGACCAGCGCTCTGGATGGGGATGCCAGATCGTGCCGCGAGCCTGAGAGAGGAGATCTGCCCTCACCGGAATAGGCCACGGAGCTGTATGTGACAGCCGTGCTAGCTCCGGGAACCAATCTGATTCTCCCAACGCGGGGCTATGAGGAGCACCGAGTGGCGCGTTTCCCTGATTCTCTTGATCACCTGTGGTAACAGAGAGACCGGAGGGAAAGCATATAGCCGGAGGCTGGGCCAAACCTGGGCCAGCGCGTCCTCGTCCTTCGAGAAGAACGTCGGGCATTGAGCGTTGTCTTTTGACGCAAATAGGTCGACTTCCGCCCTGCCGAATAGGCGCCACAGTTTTCTGGACCGTTTGGGGGCCCAGGGACCATTCCCCTGGGGGAACGTTGTCCCTGGACAGTTTGTCTGGGCCGTCGTTCAAATGGCTAGGCACATGCGCCGCCCTCAGCGAGGGCAGGTGCATCTGAGACCAAATAAGGAGGCGTTCCGTCAGATTGCAGAGATTTCTGGATCTGACACCGCCCTGACGGTTTACATAGGATACCACAGACATGTTGTCCGAGCGGACAATAACATGTTGGTCCTGTATGAACGGGAGGAAGCGCTTCAGCGCATTCTCGACCGCTACCATCTCCAGACAGTTTATGTGAAAACACCTCTCTTGGTCTGACCACTGGCCGAAGACCGGTCTGCCCTCGAACAGCGCGCCCCAACCCCAGTTGGACGCGTCTGTCGAAATGGCTTTCCGATAAGAGATGGTTCCCATCCTTACTCCCAGCTGGTACCAGTCGGCCACTAACCAGGGCTGCAGAGCCGCTATGCGGGTCTGAGTCACTCTGATTTTCTGACCGCCAGAAACCCAAGCCCGGTGGGACAGGCGAGCATTCAACCAGCGTTGGAGCGGGCGCATGCGCAGTAGGCCCAGCTGGAGCACCGCTGCAGCTGATGCCATACAGCCCAGCATCCTTTAAAATGCTTTCAAAGGGAGAAAGCTGTCCTTCTGGAAAGACGCGGCTAGGTGGCGAACACGGAGCGCGCGCTGTGCCGATAGACGAGCCGACATAGGTCACCGAGTCCAGTTCTATTCCTAAAAAGAAAATTGACTGGCTGGGTTGTAATGAGCTCTTGGTCCAGTTGACCATGAGACCCAAGCTTTCCAGGTGACTGCGAAGCACTGTTCTGTGAGATAGCAGCTCTGTCTCTGACTGTGCCAAAATCAGCCAATTGTCCAGATAGTTCAATATTCGCAGCCCCTGACTTCTCAGGGGGGCGAGCGCCGCGTCCATGCACTTCGTAAATGCACGGGGTGCTAGAGACAGGCCGAACGGCAGGACGGTGTATTGATATACCTGACTGTCGAAGGCAAATCTCAAAAATTGCCTGTGACGGGGTATTATCTGAATCTGAAAATAGGCATCCTTCAGATCTAGAGAAATAAACCAGTTCCTCGGGCGAGCGTGCGCGAGGTTTTTCCTGGTCGTAAGCATTTTGAACAGTCTTTTCACAAGCACTTTGTTCAAATGTCTCAGATCCGTCCTTCTTGGGTACGAGAAAATAACGGCTGTAAAGCCTGACTCGCTCAGAGAAGGCGGCACCTTTTCTATAGCCCCTTTGCACAGCAGCTTTGCTATTTCTGCGTGAAGTAGGTGTGCTACTTCCGCATTCACTATCGTCGCGGTCCGGGCTCAAAAGCGCTGGGGACGGCCAATGAATTGAAGTGTATAGCCCTGCTTATTGTGCTCAGAACCCATTCTGAAATCCCTGGGATAGTTTCCCACGCAGCTATGTGAGCCGCTAGGGGGCGAATGGCCTCCGGGTTCAGATCGCCGCCATTTGCGGGCTTGTGAGACTGAGCCGGAGCCGAAAGCGCGGCGCGCGCGCTCTCGGTTCTGGGCAATGGCCTCTCGCTGAGAGCCGAGACCGTCTGATTTATGTGAGGTGTCCCAATCATAAGGGATGGGGAGCATTTTATTCTCACTTTTTGACGCGCAAGCAGCGCTTCGGGTGGAAAAGCTTTCTGTAAGCGTGAGCGCGTGTGCGCGGGCACGAGACTTACAAGTGTATTTGACGCCCCGATCATAACGGATGGGGAGCGTCTTATCAATGCCCTGCGTTTTGTGATAACATTTAAACGCGCGGGCGGCGCCCGGGGGGAGGTGTGTGTCAGTAAGCGTGAACGCTCTCCGGCGGGCACGAGACTTACATTCATAACCGGTTTTATTGACCGTGTAACAGAGCGGGCAGATAGTGGGCACAGACCTGTGGACACATTCCTTATATTCAACACTCGAGCGGCCTTTCTGCGCTTTCTGAGAGTGTGCTCTGTGAGTGACACGAGATTTGATGTGCTTGTGTGTAGGGGTGAACACTGGGGCGTGGGCACTTTCACTACACTTAAAACACCCACGGCGTGAGCCGGACCAGACATTATATTCTTTTGAGATTTTCTCTGGGTCGCCGTAAAGACGGCGTATATGTGTGCAGGCGAGAGGGCAAATGAGCCGGCTCGTTGGCTGCTAAATGGACCACTGCAGTAGCCTGATTGAAGGGGACTGACAGGGAAATAAACTTGAATACGGCGGCTCGCTGAGGAGAGCCGCATAAATTTTATCTGCTGCGGGAGCCGGAATCGAACACGGGTCTCCGGGGCAAAAGCTTAAGGTTTAGCCCCTGAGCCACAGGGGAAACAACATAAGCTTTAGTTGGCGCGATCAGATAAAAGAGAGAGCGTCATCACAGTTTTCGTGTGCGTGTCGGCATTGTCTGCAGGCGTGCGTGTTATAACAGGCTCTCTACTGCAGTATAGACATTACCAGCCGCTCGAACTAGGAGGAGCTGGAAAATGTTTGAGAGAGAAAGAGGGGGTTTGTCAAGCCTCGGCGGGACAAAAAACCACACTCTCTCCTTCTTTCGCCGGTGACGCATGCGCTCGGGGGCGCGCGCTCGCTCTCTGTACGTAAGAAAGCTGGACGCGAGCTCAGAGAGTTGAGCTGCATAATAATTTTTTTTTTTTTTTTTTTTTTTTTTGCTGCGAGAGCCGGGAATCGAACACGGGTCTCTGGCGCGAAAGCTTAGGGTTTAACCAGTGAGCCACAGGGGAAACATAGTAAGCTTTAGTTGGCGCGAGCAGATAAGAGAGAGAGCGTCATCACAGTTTCCGTGTGCGTGTCGGCATTGTCTGCAGGCGTGCGTGTTATAACAGGCTCTCTACTGCAGAATAGACATTACCAGCCGCTCGAACTAGGAGGAGCTGGAAAATGTTTGAGAAAAAGAGGGGGTTTGTCAGGCCTCGGCGGGACAAAAAACCCACACTCTCTCCTTCCTTCGCCGGTGACGCATGCGCTCGGGGGGCGCGCGCTCGCTTTCTGTTCGTAAGGAAGCTGGTCGCGAGCTCATAGAGGAGAGCTGCATAAATTTTTTCTGCTGCGAGAGCCGGGATCGAACACGGGTCTCTGGCGCGAATGCTTTGAGTTTAGCCACTGAGCCATGGGGGAAACTACGAAAGCTTAAGTAGCGCGAGCAGATAAGAGCGCGCGCGGCAGCTTCCTTGTAACGTAAAGGAAGCTAGCCGCGGTTAGAACAGCAGTCCATAGCGTGTCCCTCGACCTCATCCTCAGACGCGACGGCAGTGAGGCTCGTGAGCGGCAGCTGCGCGTCGGTGAAGGGAGGCGGGGAAGGTGAAAAGCGAGGCTCGAGGGAGGCTTTCCGGCGAGCGCGTCGCTGTGGCTACAGGCTCCGGCTGCCTTTGGGAACGGCGCTTATCACTGCGCGGTCCCGCAAAGGGCGGAGTGACTGCTTCTATGGTGGGCGCGGTAGCTTCCTTGTAACGTAAAGGAAGCTAGCCGCAGTTAGAACAGCAGTCCCTTGTGGCGTGTCCCTCAACCTCATCCTCAGACGCGACGGCAGTGAGGCTCGTGAGCGGCAGCTGCGCGTCGGTGAAGAGAGGCGGGGAAGGCGAGAGCGAGGCTCGAGGGAGATTCTCCGGCGAGCGCGTCGCAGTGGCCACAGGTTCCGGCTGTCTCCGGGGCCCTAAACGAGCCGCAGGAAATGCGAGACATCTTTAAAAAGACACTCGCGCTCTTTTAGGAGTAAGCTAGAAGAGAATACAACAGTGTAAAAAGGATACGTCGCCGGATAGCGTAGCTCGCACGGATGGCTGAAGGTGGCGAAGACGGCCGGCTTCCTCAGCGCTGTCCTACGCTGGCTGTTCGCTGTTCGACGGCGGCGGTGGCTTCTCTCTGATCCAGCGATGCGGAGAGCTCGCTGAAGAGTCGAAAAATCAGGGAAGTCAGCCTACAGCCCCTTCTTTTATACGCTAAGCCACGCCCATTCTGGCGGGCTGTGACGCTATGAAGGCGCGAGCGCCCTTCATTGGGCGTGACGTCACGCGGGGCTCACTGGTAGGCTGCAGCAGATGCCAGCAGGGCAGCCAATGAGCACGCGAGATGGCCTGCTCTAGGTCTGCTAGCTGCTGCACTGCGTTGACAATGAATACAAAATTAAGGATAATTTTTTGGCTTCAATATCTCGAGAAGATGAATCTTTCCCGTAGCGTAAGCTAAACTTACGCAATACGAGAGAACCTCTCGTAAGAGAACTGATTAATTCCCTTAAAGTTATCTCATATAATCGATCTGTAATGAGACCATTGATATATGAATGAGGAATTATAATTCGTTATGATTTACCATTCATACATACGATCGATCTGTTTTCAATTTCGATAATGGTAGGCTAATATGCAAATATATTAATCATGTTTCATGATTAATTATTAAAATTCCCTATAAATAATTTGAGCTAATTAAGGCACATCTCGATGTTGCTACAGAATATGGTGGAGAACGCGACGCATTTCAAACTTTGTTTTATGAGCAAATTCAGTTTCAATCTGCTTATATGGTTATTAACCCTCTCAAGGCAGGCGTTGCTAATTTGCAACAGTTAAAAATTAACGACCTTATTACTCCAGATACATATTTTATGAGTTTTTTTTACTCAGAAGTACCACTGCAGGACTTGGTTGTCCATTAGCAACAAACAGTTTCCCACTTGCTCACCAGGTGGCAGTGTAGTCTCACTTCCAACATGTCTGTTTCCATGGGTTCCCTGAAACTGATTTTCTTGGCATCAATTTCGTGTAAGTATCACTATCAACCTCCATTAATTTGAAACTAAAACTGCATAAGAAGAATCATAAGTGTATATAGACACAGTAAATGCCAATTAGTAGATTTTATCTCTTCTGGATTTTTCCCCTGGTGCAGCTCTATTTCAACGTAGCAGATTTGCAACGTTTGGCCAGATAGGTACCACTGGATACCACATGCTTTATCTACTAGTTTGCCTATATTTTGAGCAACCGTTTTTACTAGGGTTATGTTCCTATCACCAGTGTTTACGTATTACTTTAAAGTGTCACTGAGGGTATATCATATGGAAAATTTTATAATTTGGAGTGAATTTACACACAATCAGAGGCAGATTTGATCAAAAGCAATGGCACAATACCATGTTCATTTGACTGTGCAGTGAGGAAAACTGATGTAGCCTAAATTCCATCATTGTGTCAAAGCATTTTTTGGCAAACTACCTTACAGAATACTTTCTATGCAGGATTTGCAGGTTGTTATGGCAGGCAGACGAAAGATTTATTCAGCCAGGGAAGTCATCGAGTACATTTGCCTTCCTGATGGTACTTTATCTGACACAGAATCCATTCCAGACGATGAAATTGCTGATCCAGATTTTGAGGAATCTCCTGAAGCATACGAGTCTGACTCCAGCTTTGATGATGATATATCAGCTAATCTCAACCACCTTGATGTTGAAATTCATAACATACATGCAGACAGTGACACTGAGGTCCCAGATGACAATGAACCTCAGCCAGGCCCAGCTCCAGTCAACAAAGAGTTTTCTTGGAGGCAGAGGAAACCCCCAGCAGCTGACATAGACTCTTCATTCCGAGGACCTGCATTCTCACCTCCCCCAGACGAAATACCAAGTCCAAAGTGGTATTTTGATCAGTTCATGGACAAATCTGTGTTTGAACATATTTCTCACCAATCTAACTTGTATGCAGTTATGAAGAATGGCTCAGAACTGAAAATAACCCCTTCTGAAATAGAGCAATTCATTGGTTTACACATCTTGATGACGGTAGTACGTATGCCATCGTACCGCATGTACTGGCAGACGGCAACCCGCTACGACCCAATTGCGACAGTCATGGGACGTAAGCGATTTGATAATCTGCGTACATACATCCACATGAACGACAATACCAATGTCAAGCAAAAGGATGAGCCTGGATACGATCCATTATTCAAGGTGCGTCCAGTTCTTGAGAAAGTCCGTGCCAACTGTTTGAAGGTTGAACCAGAAGAAAACCACTCCATTGATGAGCAGATGATCCCCTTCAAAGGAAAGCTTGGAATGAAACAATATATCAAGAACAAGCCACATAAATGGGGAATCAAGGTCTTTACTCGTGCAGGTGTCACTGGACTAGTCTATGACTTTGAAGTATACACTGGAAAAGGGACCGTGACCAATGAGCGTGGACTTGGTGTTGCCGGTGAAGTTGTGCTTCGTCTCGTATCAGAAGTTCCAAAAGGACTAAACTACAAGTGCTTCTTCGACAACTGGTTCACTTCCCCTGAACTCATTGTGGAACTGAAGAAAATGGGAATTCTAACAGTTGCTACCATCAATCGTAACCGTCTCCGTGGATGTACCCTCAAGAGTGACAAGGAACTCTCAAAGGCCGGGCGTGGTGCGTATGAAGTGAAATACGAAAAGACAAGCGGGATGTCCATCGTGAAGTGGTATGATAACAAGGCAGTGTTGCTGGCATCATCCTTCATTGGCCCTGAACCTGTTGAGAGATGCAGAAGGTGGTCGAAAGAGAAGAAGGAATATGTGGAAGTGGACAGACCCCACATTGTCAAGGTGTACAACCACAACATGGGAGGAGTAGACTTAGCAGACATGTTTGCAGCTCTCTATCGCATTGACATCCGCCCACGTCGTTGGTATCTGCGCATCTTGTACTACTTGATTGACCTATCACTGGTCAATGGTTGGCTCCTCTATCGCCGTCATCTTACCCAGAACCAGGAGAAGAAGTATATGCCACTTCTTGACTTCCGTGTTCAAGTTGCAGATGCCCTCATCAAGGTTGGCAAACAGGCTGACTTGAACAGTAGGAAAAGAGGACGACCGTCATTGGAAGATGATCCAACGTCCCATCAAGCTGCCCCACCTCCACCTCCACTTCAGAGGATCTCTGCACCATCGGTTGATGTCAGATTAGACCGATGCGATCATTTCCCCATCCATGCTGAGAAACGTGGACGATGCAGACTGTGCAAGAATGGCTACACGCAAACGGCCTGCCTGAAGTGCAAAGTACTTCTGTGCTTTACAAAAGACAAAAACTGTTTCTTGGAGTACCACATGACAAAGTGACTTGGAAACATGCCCTACTCAATGAGGATTTGAGATATTGGATTTGGATCCCCATATTGTTTTTGTTGTTGTTCTGCCACTGAAAAGCACTTTGTTACATTGTTTGAAAAGTTGTATATAAAAAGTTATTGTTCAAATCATATTCAGTCGTCTCGTCAGTGTCTAATAACCACACTGGGCCAATGTTGCAAATCTGCAACATCCTAGAATCACACACTGGGCCAATGTTGCAAATCTGCAACATCCCAGAATCACACACTGGGCCAATGTTGCAAATCTGCAACATCATATCATATTCAGTCGTCAGTTTCTAATTACCACACTGGGCCAATGTTGCAAATCTGCAACATCCCAGAACGCCTTGCATGTGAAGGTCTCTCTAAAAAAAAAGTCAGGATTCTATTGTACTACCCCATATGATAATTTTCCCCAAATATCAGATTTTTCCTGTTACTAAAACTTAATTTGATCCTGAGAGGGTTAATAATTTTGTGCACGCACGATATGGAATTTTGAAATTGTGAGATAAGTCGCAACGCGAACTCACTCCTAACTGACAGGCAAAAACCCGACGTCAGTCAGTAACGTTACATCAGAGAATGTCTAATATGGGGAGAACTCCCACTCACATTAAACTTCCGGGTTCTGAACTGTTGCAGTTCCACTCTGATTCCATATGAGGGCGCTCACAGGCGGAGTGCAGAATGAATGGAGGTCTATGGAGCAATACCCCCAAAAATCAACTTTTCTCAGGATATAATTTTTTGTCTAGTAATTTGAATGTTGTATTCGAAAGAAGATGCAACACAATTACACATTACTGGGTGTTAGATTTTTTTAGAGTCACTTATTTGCTTTAAAAAGTCTTTTAAAATGTCAATGACGTCATACACATTGTACGACCAGAGACCTGCTTTACGGCAATCCTTCATTCCCTGGTGCTTTCGCGCATAGACAGACGAGAGAAGCCGCGAAATTTAAAAATACTACTGTTATTGTGTCACGAAATGTAGTTTTAATAGTTTTTCAGTCGACAATGTAGTTGTTTAAAGCTCAAATCTGTGGTTTATTTATAAAGATAGCGCCTATTTAAAAGTTTGATCTGACGTGTTCGGAGTTGTGAGGACCAGTCTTTCACCGGGTCTCAGCGCTCTGCACCCCGCCTGGAACAGCCTTTCCTCGGCTAGTGCGTCTGACGTTCGCCGCTGGCTCTGATGTCTCTAGTAGTGGTTTAACGAGGTATAATTTGTCTTGTGTATATCTAACGGGAGATCTTTGGTCTTATTAATCGTATCATTTGTTCCCTGGCAAATCGTTTTGGCTGAAGGCAATTAAAGTGAAGTTTCATAACTTTATATTTTGGCTATTTTAACGTTGTATCCTGCTGTGTCTGAATGGTTTACTTTATTTCTTGTCTTGTATAACTTATTATACCTTTTAGGCTACTTATACTGTTATAATGTCTCTTACTGATCAATAAAACTGAAATTTAACAAAAATAGACAGGGTTGTGTCATTTTATTTTATATAGCCTATATTTTATATAGCCTTTTCATTACTATTTTATTTGCTGTAACGTTATACTGTTTGTTTATTTTATTGACTAAACTATTTACTATTACTCACTGTATTATATTTACTATTTGCACTGAATTGTAGTTGTACCATATCGTATTACCATAGATAAAGGATCCATCAGTTATCTTTGTTATTGCTAAAATCGGGTCAATCACAGAAAATGCTTTTTCCACAAAGCGGCCAATAGGGCGTCTGTGTATTTATTATGTTTATGCTTTTGCACTTTCTTTTCTCTCGAGGCATCAACTACACATCTGACACGGGTAAATATCTTTTTTTACAGTCTATTGTATATAAAGAGTTCAGTCCGCCTATGGCCTTAACATTGGTCCCGCTTCGGATGCCACGATGCCATCAAGCGGTGTCTCTGGTCGTAATCAGTCCTTCACTGACCAATCAGCGTCCATTAGCAAAATGCTAGCGTGTTATGGGCAACAACAACTCAACCTGTAAGAAATCGAAAGGACATAAGCACTCGTTCATTCAACTTTCGACCTATAACCCATGTTAAACTTGCAGAACCTACATTCAAATCTGAGATTTCTCAATGACAATCGGGTAAAAGAGACAAATTTAGCCGTCTAGCCCCATTGACTCCCATTCATTTTGCACTCGGACGATCGCCCCCAGTGGAATTCTGGTGGAACTACAACCAAAATTCGGTACAATAGGACTTAATAGAGAGTGGCCAGGCTTTCCGTAGACGGGCTTTGGTTACATGTTAACAGCTGCTAAAATATGCATAGACATGTTTTTATCACTGTTAAATGCTGAGTACACTGCAGTATTAATATTACAAATGTCCTGTTTAGAGATGAAGACAACTCTCTGCAGGTGATACATTTTAATATGTTTAAAACCGCCTATTAAGACGAAGAAATATCTTTGTAG
The DNA here is from genome assembly GCA_030578255.1 of Tiaroga cobitis. NCBI lineage: Eukaryota > Metazoa > Chordata > Actinopteri > Cypriniformes > Leuciscidae > Tiaroga > Tiaroga cobitis. Next base: position 25,065,381 of record CM060591.1, read on the forward strand.
CTAGCTAACCAATTGTAAACCTAACACATTTGAATCATAAGTGCTATATTGATTGTGTGTGTACGGGAGCCGAAGCAACAGATGAATAATTCCTGTTGTCCACAATTTACGTGTAGTGCAGTGAAGAAATCCTGCCACACACTTTTGTGAAATATAGCACCAAAAATCCGCCGAGATTTTGAAATAATTGTGATTTTTGCAGACAACTGACGCATAGAAACGCACTCAGAGTTAAATTACTCTGAAGCCGAGCGGTCGTAATTCCGCTGACAAACACTGGAGGGCAGCCTTCGTAACAGCCTCAGATCACTTCCGCTCCGTGACATCATTCTGCGCGAGCAAAATTGCGCCATCGTATGGGCATTCGCAAACAGGTCACTCTATTCTCATTCTCTCTTGTTTTTTTTTTCCTCTTCTTCATTTTTCTGTGATTATGAACTTTGCGGTCTAACTTTCAATACATGTTTGCATTGAAAAGCTTTGCTGGTGTTAATATTATTCGATGTTAGATTTTCCTGCCTCTGACGGTGTACACCTATTTTGAATTTGATTCAAACAAGATTTGAATTAAAATTTAAGTTAAGACTCTCAGCTCAGTCACTGATACCCACTTAAAAAAGGGCGCCCCCTCGTGGCATCCCCTGCTAAGTCGGTTTATCACTTTTCCTGCTTTCATTCTGTTTTGAAGTGGTCAATTTCCAGTTGGTTTTATTTGATGTGCCATCACTGATACCTTACAGTAATCGTGATTATCATCAGATATTATTCTGATCTTTAACTCGTCTTACACTTATTCAAATTTGGTTTGGAATATCAAATTCCTAATTTAAATTTGAATTAAGTTTCTCATGTCAATTCCTCTTTTCTCTTTTTTCCATTCCGTTGTGAATTGTTTTATTTCTACTTCTCCCTTCTGACTATGGTATAATTATTGACGATACTTCACTGTTGTCGTTAATTATTATAGGATATCACCTTGACTTTTCAATCCCCTTACACGCATATTTAAATTTGGTTCGAGACCAGTTTGAACTTAAAATTTAGATTGTGTTGGTCTGTCAGCCACTGATATCCACTTGGAGGAAACAGCGCCACTGTGTGGCCTTGTGGATACCAAATCGGTATCACTCTTTTCCCCTTTTCACTATCTGGGAGTGTGCATGTATATCGTCTTTCTCTCCTGATTATTTTATAAATAGGACTGATACTTCAGTGTATCTGGACTATTGTAGGATATCATTTTGATTGTTACATTTCCTTACACGTTTATTTAGATTTGATTTCAACTTCTTTGAATTTAAATTTAAATTAAGGTGGCTGATTCAACCAGGTTAACCACAAGTGCGCCCCCTGGTGGCAAAGACCCACTACTACGGTTCACTTCCTCTTGCGTTCAGCCTGCTTTCTTCAGTTCTACCTTTCGTTTTTGATTATCTCATAATTATGGATGATACTTCACTGCTATCATTAGTGATTATTTGATATTATTCTGATTTTCCTTTTAATTCTTCGTACATGCTTATTTAAATTTAATTTAACCCTCTTTGAATTAAATTTGAATTAAGTTTGTCTATTCAAGTGACACAAACACGCTACTACCTACCTGCCTCCTTTGTGCCTCTGGCTTTCGTTATTTTCTATTTTCTCTTTTGGGTTAGGTCATTAAGATAATTACCAACATTTTCATAATTTCCTTTTGTTTACTATTATTTAATAAAGCCTTTGCCTTTATTTCTACATACATAAATACTCCATTGGGTTAAACAAGAAAACCTTAATTCACTTTGAGTTTCACTTGCTAAATCCTGTTCTGTATTTGTACGTAGAATTCCCTAGGGCACTGTGGTGATTTGACGGTCATCTCTGGTTGGTTTCCGGCAAGCTGGTTTGTCTGACTGGCGTTACCGGCGCGGACCGTGAGTGAGTCTCGGACTTCCCTGTCTCTTTCCATTGATGCGACACATAAAACTGTGTCATCAGAAATCTGGCACTCCAAAGTCGCAGATTGTTTGAGAGGAATGCACCTTGGTAGAGATGAACAGAGAGGCCCGAGGACACGGCGGTTGAGCGTGGGGGCGACGGAAGGATTAACCACGACGCTGGCTCCAACCAGAGTGACCTCAATTCACCCAAGCAAACTAAATAAGGTAAAATCCATCCACTTAGGCTAGGCCAGAGAATATTAGATATTCCCCTGGCCATTTAAGTGTTGAGCCCATCTTCTCTTCTCTAACCCACACCCCTTTTTCCTAGGCTTTCCACCGGTAAACCCACTAGCCCGTGGGCCCGGCTATAAATCCAGCTGAATAGCAGGCTCAGGCCTCCTTATCCCCTGTAACACTCTCTGTGTTAGTATATCTCCCATTTCATTACAGACCTATTAATTTGTTCTGTTTAATTTTACTGCAATCTTTTCTATCACACTATTTTTCCGTTCTGTTGTGATTTGTTTCTTTCAGTTCACCTAGAGACAGAACCTATGACACAAAGGACAGCTAAATAACAGATCGACCACTGAGCAGCTAGCGTCACCATGTGACCCACTAGGCTGCCGCCCTGTCAAAATCTTTATTTAGGCCTTGCGCTGACCTACGCAAATTGTCCCAATCTAACTGTCTGCATCAGTTAGCCAAAATTCTCATAGACGGCATAGCCCGTATTAGCATAATTCATTAGTTTGTAAACGAATTTGCAGTGGTTTTGCTTTCTTGTGTGTGTGTTGTGCTCTTCTCGGCCGCAGCAAACTAGTATGTTCCGGTCTTCCAGTCCCGCAGCCTGCTGGGACAACCTGGAGACATGGCCGAGATCCACAACACCTCTACTCCTGCCCAAGGTCGCCAGTGACTCAGAGCCCCCGAGCCAAGAGCAGCTGGACGGCGACTTGGACAAGCTGTTGGCTCACAAACCGAGCCAAAGCTACAACGACAAAGACTGGGCCCGACACGTCGGAAACCTCGCTCACAAGCTCATCGCACAAGCACGCCTCCACGAAAGGAGCCGCATCGCCCTGGAGCATGAAGGAGCAACGCTAAAGATGCAAGCGGAGGAGGCCCAGATCGTCAATCGTCCAGATCAACTACTCCTCGAAACCGAGGAAGAGGATGACACCGACCCCAAGCTACAGAAGGAAGTGGAAAGGCTTCAAACTGCCCTGTCTGATCTTCGTCTACACACAGACCGAAAGGAGCAGGCAGAGAAAGAAACCAGAGAGGAGCTCAACATGAAACTCCAAAACGGTGAAGCTCTCCTTGCAAGAGCAGAGACTGAACTAAAAGAAATAGACACTAAGGCCAGGCCTGCGAAAAACACTTGCAAGCGGCCCAAGCTAAAATCCACGAGCTTGTTCAGCAAAAACAAGATCTCGAATACGAACTTGACATTGTTCGCACAGAGCTGAAAAGGGGGGCGAAAGTCCACCGTTCAAGACACTACCAGCCAGCCCACAAGAACCCCCATCAGCGAAAGGGGGAGAGCCTTTCCAAAGAACCCCTGCCACTAACCACGGCATGGCTCCCCAAGAATTTGACAAGCTGGCCAGAAACATCCCGACGTTCACTCCAAACCCTGCAAGAGGCCACGACGTGCACGCCTACCTGCAAGACATTGACTTTCACTTACAGACTGTTACCAACGCAACCGCGTGGGACAGATTTTACCTGATAAGGATTACGTCCAGCAGTGAGGTGCGCAGCCTCCTAGATCGTCAAAAAGACACTGTCAAAACTGACTACCAGCAGCTGCAACAAGCTTTGATCCGTGAATTCTCTGATCCAGAATCAGACCAAGGGTTATTCACCGCCATGGACCTCAAGCAGGCCCGACTTGAAACCCCACAGACCTTCAACAACCAACTCCGACAAGCCTATTTCGGAGCCCAAAATCACCCAGGTATGGAAGAAGATTTCAACTTCAGAACTCTGTTTCCCCGAAATCTGCATCCCACGGTGAGTCATCACCTAGGTGTCCTGACCTGTCCCCGTAGCATGTCTACCCAACAGCTACGAGACTTGGTCCACAAAGCTCACATTAAGCAAAAGATTGTGTCCGAAAAGACTTTGAAAGACCACACAATCTACTCTGTCTCTGAACACTACTCAGAGCTGCCCATAGAGGGCGCCCCACAACACCCAGCCACGTCAGAGACGGCAGAGATCCTGAAGGTGCCGAAAGAGCTTCTTCACGGGAGATCTCACAAGAGAAACAAGAGGTACGAGCCCGACATCCTGTGTCTAAGCACCCTGAACACTGCTCGTTGGCCCCAGGCCACAGAGCCAGCTGTCACACCACAGAGTGACAGCATCACCCAGCCACCACAGCTGACCACTGCACAGCCTGAGCATGACAGCACAGTGTCACACAACTGGGACCAAAGTCCCGAAAGACCAAGCAATGCTGTTTTGGCTACCTGCCTCCGCAGCGACCCACACAAGGCCGGCCCTAACCGCCCATCGATCAACACACCAGCCCCAACGCCAAGACTTCTGGGAAACCTGATCCAAAGGGGGGGTGGCCCGAAAACTCTACCTAGCCATCACGATAGGCAATGATTTGAGCATTAAAGCCCTGCTAGACACAGGCTCAGACCTCATTTTGATATCAGCTGAACTTTTTGAAAGACTCAAAGCTAAGAGACAAGATACAACTCTTACATCTCAAACGTGTGAGCTGAACGTGCAGTCGTACAGCCAGAACAACATCTGGCTAGAACAGGTAGCTCACATCCACCTGACAATTGGTCCTTCGAGTCCAGCCCATCACGTGCTCATCTCACAGATGAACACTTTTTCACTTCGAATTGGCGAAGAGCTGCTAGATCGATTTGAGCCTTTAATAGACTTCAAACAACTGCAAGTTTGGGCTCAAGTGCGAGAACCTGACCCCCTTCAGTCACACAGGTCACCAGAGCCAGACTGGCAGGCAACAGAGATCACAGGAACTCCTACAGCCAGCCATGAAAAGACACAGACTCAACACCAGGTCAAGGTTCAACTGTGCTACCCTGCACCTTACAGCTCACTAAAAGACTTTGACACCTGCTGCCCAAAGGTCATGACTGACCTGCAGCTATATGATCAAACACATGCCTTTGCCAAACCCGGCGCATTAAACAACAAGTTGGGGCCACTTTCAACCCTCAAGGTTGAGGTGAATAAACACTGCTTGGCAACTTTACGAACTAAACTGCCTACCTCAGAGCCACTTCCGCTGGCTCCGCTGTTTACAACAACCAAAATAGCGGGTGCGGGCTTCTGACACAATAAAGACTTTGCTTAACCACCTCTTGACCCCCTCCCTCTTGGTTTCACTTTCACTTTCACTTTCACTTTCAAATTGAAACCCAGATACTTTTGTTTTCATTTGTTATTTATTTTATTTTGACTTAAGGCGACCCCTATTTTATTTGTGAGTGTTTACACCTGTTGAGCATGAACATTCCCACTCAGTTCAGTTGTATTAAATTAAATTTGGGATTTAATTAAATCAACTTGCTTAGTCGATTTCCATTCTAGTTACTAGAGCTATGAGAACACTCGATGTTTACCCTTTTATTTTGATTTTATTTTGATTTATTTACTTCAGGTTTCAGCCTGAATCCTTATTCAGCTCAATAAAGCTTAGCTATATTTGAAATTTAATTACATTGCCTGATACGCTCTCCCTTTAGTCTCCTAGAGCTATAAGGATGTTCTAACTTTACCTTTACTTTATTTTAGATAAAGTCACTATCACTAGTCACTATCCTCATCTTCTTTCTCTCTATAGGATTACAATATCTAGCGACTGTTGTTTCCTTAGCGAGTTACACAGGTCATGAACATTCTACTTCCTGTTTGTGTTTTACCCCTCCTTACTCCGCAGCACCAAGCTAAGTACATGAAGTACGGCTAACACAAATGCAAAGTAGGCCCCAGACAGAACTGCAAACACTTCCCGTGGTTTCTTCCTCTGTTGACCTTGATGTTTGATGTGTCCCTGCCAGTTTAGTCTAAACAGCAGCTAAACTTAAATAGGTAAAACACTCCTTTCTCCCTCTTCATTTCTGGTTTCATCCTATCTCTTATTTTTGGTTTCACTCTATTTGTTACTCTCGAAGTGTAACATCTGAAAAGAACCAACAGCAATTTTTTTGTTTTTGTTTTGAGTAATAGGTTATGACATGTAAGAAACCAGTCATCAGTCGACGCTGCTTAATGCACATCTACTAAGATAATCGAAACCTTTTGTTGTGTGTGCTCACCAACTCTTAAATTTTAGCTGCATCTACAAGCAGAGAGATACCTAGCGGTCAAAACTGTTCACTAGCTGAAAAGTCTGCTTTTATGCATAAGAGGGACGTAACTATATAGGCTTAGACAAGCTTTGACTTACAGCTAATCTAATTTCTTACTCTGTAAACAAATAGAATAAGTTGTTTAAAGTAAAGAGAAGAGCTCCATGAGTAAAAGTAACAAATGCCAAAACACATTTGCATTTTACTGAATGTAACACCAAGTTCTTGAAAGACTTAAAGTATAGGAGTCCCCTTTTAACCCGTTTAAACATGCATAACTCAGTAAAATGTGCAGACACTCTGCAGATACTGTTGAATTGTTCTGACATGCTCTGGTTCCCATGACAACAACTGGTCACAGGAAGTGCTAACTTGTGATGTCACGTTGTAAACAAACCAGCCTACATGGCTAGGCTAACCTACCCTAGTCTCGCGTAGCCAGACCTTCAGACTGACGGCTGAAGGTCTGGAATTCATAGCAGCTTTCTTTGGCCAAGGCCCGCCCATGAGGCCGTTTGACCGACATGTAAAACAACCAATTACAGTTCGTTTCGTTCAGCGTCACGTTTCGGTGCGTGGAAATGTCCCCACAACAACAGACCTGCATGCAACAAGTCAGTCAGCATAGAAAATCAAAGAAAGACAAGAAAACTTCAAGAGTCTTTCCCGTGAACCTCGCATACTTTTGAGAATTCTACGTTTAGCTGATCTTGATAAATGCTCATTTTCACTCATGTAAACACAACAGTTTTTCTTCCGCAATCACACGTCTGCGCTTTGTTTCCCGGCGGACCGAAAATAAACGCGACACTCGCGCCCCCCGGAAATCCGATAAAATTCAACCAATCAGATGACGACTTCGACATTCCTGAAGTGTTTCCAGTTAAGTGTACCATATGCATCAGACGTTTAGCCAACGTTCCGTGGGCGTGACGTCTGAGGCTGAGACTAAACCTACCCTAGCATTCACCCAGCTTAGGCTAAGCTAAATAATAACTTCTACAGTTAGCAGTTAGCATCATTCACTGAAAGCCTTAATTGCAGCTTTTGTTTACACAATTCAAAGTATTCTAGAATACTTTCTTTTACCCCAGTTAGGGTTTGTAATTCCTCACTTTCCTTACTTTCAATTCTTCTCAGCTAAACTTTCACCTTCACTAATTAACCATAGTCCTGGCTGAGCGCTGTAAGCTAAATTTGCAGATGCCCTGTCAATTAAACTTAAGTTTAACTACATGTTAACTGTGCAGCTAGAGAAGAATTCGTATAGTAATGAGAATTTCCATCAGCATGTTGACTTAACATTTGGAGGGACACACAGAGTGTGACCTTGAACACGCAACCGCTGTAACCCACTGTGGAGTGTTGGTCTGGGCAAATCCAAAGTTTAGTCACTAGTGCTACTGATTATTATCACATTCAGATCATTACCGCTGTTTTGATTACTTACTTTGTTTATTTATTCTTTTCAATTTTTGTTTTCATTATTTATTTATTTATTTATTTACTTTTTCCACTTTGATAATAATAGCAGTCAGCTATTCCCCGGTCTATTTGGTCATCTATATGATTTAATTTAATTTCCTCTCTTGTTCGAATGTGGTTCCATTTCCCATTGGGGCCCAGAAAGGAAACAGAGACACCTTTATTTGTGATTGTGTTTACTTTCAACAAGCGCACTCATTTTTGTGACCCTGCAACACAAGTTACTTCAACAATTTACTAGGGCACAACTATAGTCCAAAGGATTGATAATAGGCTTAATTTGAATAGAAAAGCTGTCCTTTTTCTCCCCATCATTCACTTCGTCAAGCCGTAGTGAACCACTACTTAAGTCCAGAGAAATAATTTAGTCATACGAACCATCTTAAGTCATTTATTTCATCTCGGCTATGCCCTTTCCAGGAAATACTCCCGGAACCACATAAGTCTTAGCCTCCTAACATCCACAGCTAAGATGATAAAGATACAAGAGAAACATCACTAGCTAGATACACATCACTAGCTAGATACACATGAAACACCTAACTTTATGCTACATATCTAGCAAACCCATTAAACCGTGGTTCTGAACTTTTAGGGTCATGCATTAGTCTCTCACCACAAGTATGAACAAATGTCACAGAGCCCCTGCTTCACCTGACCTTAACCTTCTAGCTACCAAAGACTGTGACAAAACAATGGACACTATGAGAAACCACCTCTCATACCCCTCCAACCACCCACGAAGCCGTCTGCACCCAGCGACAACCAGTGCCCCTGACAACCTACGTCAACAAGCACATGCTGCGTGCGCAGGACAACATTCAGCGTTCTGCACCTGATGCCATCACTGCGCCAAAGCTTGTGATGCCACAGTGCAAAAGGGGGGTCATGCCAATGTACGCCCTGGACGCACCACGTGCTGCACAGCTCAGCACCAGAGACACTTGCAAAACACCGAAGCAAGTGGCATACCGGCATCCTCAAAGCGAAAAGACTGTCCGAGCCAACCGAGGACGACACTCGCTGAAATTTTTCCTCCCTTTCTCTTTCTCTCTCCCTTTCACTTTTACCAGGATGCTGCTGTGGTTCGCGATGCCTGTGCCTCCAGCCAACCAGAAGACGGCCGCAATCGGACATCTCACCAGGTCCGACCGCAGGCATCGTCCGGAGAGGACAACAACTCCTGATCACCAACTGCAGGAACCACACCCAGAAAGTGTGTGTTCGACGCAACCCCCGCAACGTCTACAGAGCACCTCACCCCAGCACAGCAGCCCAGCTGTACAGCTGGACCCCTGCCCGATGGACAGAGGACTCCCTCGCTCACGCCAAGGCCAATGCCGAGCACATGCTCAACCAACTTGATAAAATGACTGTCACACAAGCGGACTTAGGTGGACACAACTACCATTTCAAACGGTTCCTGTGAGCTTTGCTCGGAGCCGCCGCTGCTATCAGAACTCTGTTAAGCATTGGTATGCCCAGTGCCAACGCAGTGAACCATGTGACTGAAATTCGGACTGAGGTCCCACAGCTAAGACTGCAACTCACAACACAGAGTGCATCCCTGCAGACCATCGGAAAGACATTGATGGGAACTGTGGTAATTCTCAACATTCACAGCGTTCTGCTGAACCAGACAGTAAAATCCATGAAACAGCTGTTTACTGTCTTCCAGAAAGACTTTGCTCAAACTTCGCTGGTCACAGCCCCGGACGGGGTGGCCTACCACATGACCAGCGACACACCGCTGCACCTGGCCCCACATGTGCAGCCCACGACCAAAGACATTCACTATCTCTGCCCTAGCAAACCCTTCCTCAAAGACAACACTGACGGAATCTGCGGTTTGCAACCCATGATCAGCGACACACGCTCCCTTGCAGAAGCCAAGCCTCGCACGCAAGTCACCGGGATACAAGCAGTTGGTGACAGATGGCTCGTCAACACTCCCGTGCGAACAGCTACTCTCACTTACAACCAACATGACACGGCCACCCGTGTCACCTTGTTTAACCAGAGCGTGTGGTTTCAAGTACCGAAAGGTGCCATCCTCCACCTGGATGACCTGACATTGTTCCATCTTCCAAGCAGAGAGTACAGGTTAGCACTGGAAGCCCCATCCTCCTTCAGGAACCACACTGTCACCCTAACTCCAGAACGGGAATTGTGGTTTGAAAAAGGGGGTCCCAGTGTTGACTACCGCACCTGTTGTCCAAGCCTGGACCGCAGCCGACACTGCGCGGTGCATCTCTACGGTAATCGGCCACACTCTGACACTAGGTTTGGCCTCCACTCTGCAAAGGAGACTCAACGAGATGCAGACATCTTCAGCCAAGCTCACGAAAGCCGTGCCTGAAGGTCTCTGACAGAATCCCCGGAAAGATGGGGGGTGCCAAGTCAGACACCACGCCGAACCCCATCGAGCTGAGCCCTCAGCTCTAAGCTCCACCTGCTGCCTTACCATCCTGGCCCACCTGCTACAAGCCCATCCTGATTCGCCTGTCATCCTGCCATCGTGATGTCATCCGATGATGTCCACAACAGGGACGTCATCCGACGAAAAGGGGGACTTTAGCGACTCTGACAGGGTATCCGGACAGATGTATCTAAATTAGCGAATCCCGATTTGCAAACAAAGGTCAGTTCTTCGTGAGTAAACAAAGGGGCATTCTGTATACGACCCCCTTCGGGCATGTTGACCAGATTGGTGCCACTATGGCTAGCACATGACACATTTGGAACAAGCCAGCGTTGTCTTCAACAAATGGTCAACCATTCAAACCTCGCCGTCTCACGGGACACGATTTTAAAGATTTTCTTTAATCTTTCTTTATTTTCGTCTTCGGACTTATTCTTACGTTTAGTTTCAGTGAAATGAAGGTAATCGGCAACTTCAACCTGAAGGAGACTCTTTGAATCTGCAGCGACCACGCTCTCCCGGAAGAGCTGAGAAAGCACGCACCCGCTCCTAAGGACACACACGCAAGACGCGGTTTTCCTCAGCAACACCAGGAGAACCAAAGACCTTTAAGCCTTCATTCAAACTAACGCGCTTTGCCCGCTCTGAAAGACCACGTGAACGCATGACGCGAGGACAGAGACACACGCGCCTTCTTCACATCAACCACAAAAGAGCTTTACCTGTGCAAGTAACCATTTACCATTCTTTCGAGGTTTGAGATCTGTGATTCTTGTTGTCTCAAAAGGTTCTGTCTGTGATGAATTTTGCCAAACCAGAAGATCTCTCATCTTCTTACTCTCTCTCTCTCTCCCTCCCAATCTTTCTCTCTCGCAACCTCTCTCTCTCTCACTCCTGTTTGTTATTCGTCTGTCTCGTTAGTTTTACTGTTTAACTGTACATACATGTATCCTGTGTTCAAATGTAGAATTCTGTATCCGTAGTTTCAATTATTAAAACCATATTCTTGATTGATCCTGAAGTGCTCATTTACAAGTCAATGAAATGAATATCTCATAGCTACAAAGCTTTACAAGTTGTTACCATATCAGTAACGTAAATTTTATAAACATGAGAAAATTAATGTTCACGGCCGGAACATTGAGATTTCTTGGAGTTTATAAAAAGGGATAACTTTGTTGAGAAGTTGGTAAGTTAATCTTACGGCTGTTTGCTGGACAAACCGATTGTTTGATAACTGATTAATTCCCTTAAAGTTATCTCATATAATCGATCTGTAATGAGACCATTGATATATGAATGAGGAATTATAATTCGTTATGATTTACCATTCATACATACGATCGATCTGTTTTCAATTTCGATAATATAACGGTAATATGCAAATATATTAATCATGTTTCATGATTAATTAAAATTCCCTATAAATAATTTGAGCTAATTAAGGCACATCTCGATGTTGCTACAATGTCTCCTCTGGTGTTTGTTCTATTCTTTGTATTTCATGTGGTTGTTAATAAAAAATATTAAAAATAAAAAAGACAACAGAAAAAAAAAGAAAAGGTTACTACAACACATACAAAACATACACGCTCAAGAACACCAATACTCTGCTTTTTGCACATAATAAAATCAAACGACCTACCCATAGGCGTAGATTACCCGGGGTGGGGGGGGGGGGGGGGACATGCCCCCCGGCCCCCACTTTTTATACAATGTAAATTCGTCCCCCGCACTTTTTCATAGGGCAAGTGTCTACGACAAGCTGAGGTTTTCGCGGGTGTGTAGGCCTATACCCTAGTGCATGGGGCCAATTTTCATAATCTCGCCTAGGTCCCACAACCCCACGGGCCGGCACTGTGTGTGTGTATGTGTGTGTGCCCGCGTATGTACATAAAAGCAATCGGAGCGATTAGTCAACACCCTCATACCCAGCTAGCAGGGAACGTTCTCAGAACTTTGGCTAACATTCCCTACAAGTTTGGTTAATGTTTTAAAGAAAACATTTGAATGTAATGTTTAAATAATGTTTTAAGGATGTTTTCTCATTTCAAATAATGTTCCTATAAGGTTAAATGTAAACTAAGATATAACGTTTTAACTGTAACATTTTGAGGATGTTTTTGGAATGTTGTTGAGATAACAGATTATACATGTTCTCAATAAAACATTTGCACAATGTTCCATAATAACAGAGGAGGAACATTATCATGTCAACGTTCTCAAAATGTTATGAGGATATCATTGAGGCCTAAGATGAAGGAATGTTCCCTTTCAAGGGAACTCGAGCTGCGTCGAACGCTGCGGGAACGCCTCTGCGTTGTGCGTCATGAAGCACGTATGGAATCAGCCCAATGGAGAGATGAAACGTCATAGGCGGGTGACGTCATCGACCAGGAAACTATAAAGCACCCCAAAAACATAAGCGCAGTAGCTTCTGTGCCTTCAGTCGCGCTACATGTGAATCTGTCCCTGTGTGATATTGTTTGTCTTACATACCCTGCACCACACAAACAATTTATCCTATATATATATATATTGAGAGATTATGGCGGACGAACAGCAGTTTAGAAAGTGTGTTCCTCCCTGCTCGCGTTATTTAACGAGCGGGGATACACATGATCTTTGTGTTGTTTGTTTGGGAGTTCAGCATGCCCAGTTTGCTCTCGAGGGAGCAGACTCTGAGCATTGCGAGCGTTTGCCGTTAAGGACGCTCCGCTCCCGCCGATCGCTCTTTGAGGAGAGCGGTTCGGTGCGCGCTCCCCGCGGTTCGGGTCCCGCTTCTGCCGAGGCAGAGCGGCGGCGCTTATCGTGGGGATCGCAGATGGATCTCTCAGCGGGGGTTGAGACGGGCGCTGCCTTATCTCTCCCTTCACCTGTGAGATCCAGTGCCTCATGCCTGGGTTCGGAAGCACGCGCTGCGGTTTCTTCCGCTCGGGATGAGGCACCCGTACTACAGCTATCCAGTTCTGAGGAGCTGGATGTTGTTAGTGTGGAGGGAGAGACTGAGGATTCGCCACCTCACTCTCCCGAAAGTGATGAGCTTATGGAGGTTTTAACACGAGCTGTTGAAAAACTCAGTATTGAATGGCCAGTGATTAGACAGGAGTCTGTGTCAAAATCGAAACTTGATGAAAGATTTTTTGCCCTCACGTGTTCAGCCTCCACGCCGGTGTCTGCCGTTCTTTCACGATCTCCACACTGAGGTGTCGAGATCGTGGAAGAAACCGGTTTCATATAGAATATTTAGTCCCCAGACATCAACATATTCAAATATAATGGGGGCTAGATCATATGGTTATGGCGCTTTGCCTCGCGTGGAAGAGACGCTCGCGAGCTATCTCTCCCCCGAGGCGGCGTCATCTTTTAAAACACCGGTATTACCCACCAAGCCCCTTAGAAATACATCTGCTTTGGTGGGTAAAGCGTATTCGGCTGGAGGTCAGGCTGCGTCATGTCTGCATACAATATCAATCTTGCAGGCATACCAGGCTGACCTGCTGAGGGACGTGAGTGAGAGTGAGGCAGTCAGTACTGACGTAGTTCGAGAACTGCGTCAGGCTGCTGATTTATCCCTGCGCGCCACCAGAGAATCGGCCAAGCTAGTGGGTCGATCTATGGCAGCTCTGGTGGCCGCGGAAAGACATCTCTGGTTAAATCAGACAAATATGAAAGACAAAGAAAAAGCTTTTCTTTTAGATGCTCCTCTCTCTCCATCGGGGTTATTTGGCGAAGCTGTTAATTCTGTTATAGACAAATTCCAGGAAGAGAAAAAACAAGCTGCAGCTTTCAAAAAATTTCTCCCGTTAAAAATTCACGTCCCTGGGGCTGCTGGGCGGGAGCAGCCCCGGCTGTCTACAAGCTCATCCCATAGGGCGCAGCAGAAACAGAGTGTCGCGTCTCGTGCTCCCCCTGCTGGACAGTGGGCTCAGGCGCGGCACTCTCAGCCGAAGTCTTCTAGCAATAGACCTGATCTGAGGACAGTGATATTGTCTAAGAAGGCTTCGGCTAAGAAGAAGTCCTGACGCCGAGGCGTTCAGGATGCTGAGGGTGGTCCCCACCGAGGCGGAAAGGAGTTCACCTCTCTTTACGGTGCCCATTCTTCCTCGGTGCCCTCAGGGGGCCGTTCTGCCAACCCCGCCTTCATGCCGGGGCGTAGGCGGTCCCAGCGAGCGTTTTCCCGAGGGACGCTCGCTCCCTCTGAAAGAAAAAAAAAAAAAAAAAAGCAGAAGCAGAGTGTCGCGTCTCGTGCTCCCCCTGCTGGAGAGTGGGCCCAGGCGCTGCACTCTCAGCCGAAGTCTTCTAGCAATAGACCTGATCTGAGGACAGTGATATTGTCTAAGAAGGCTTCGGCTAAGAAGAAGTCCTGACGCCGAGGCGTTCAGGATGCTGAGGGTGGTCCCCACCGAGGCGGAAAGGAGTTCACCTCTCTTTACGGTGCCCATTCTTCCTCGGTGCCCTCAGGGGGCCGTTCTGCCAACCCCGCCTTCATGCCGGGGCGTAGGCGGTCCCAGCGAGCGTTTTCCCGAGGGACGCTCGCTCCCTCTGAGGAGGGTCTCACAGCAGTCAAACCAGTCGTTCCCTGCCGGTGCGCCGTTACAGGGCGCTGTGTTTGCTGCTCAAGTTACACCAGAGGCCAGTCTCGAGAGACTGGTACCCTTAGTAGATTTCTGGCAGAGTGGAAAAGCCTTCCAAGAATATCTCATTGGGTCCTGCAGACAGTAGAAAGAGGATATGCTATCCAGTTCAGGTGTCGTCCACCAAAATTCAGAGGGGTTCTGCACACAGTGGTGGGCCCCGAGCAGGCTCTGGTAATGGAACAGGAGGTGAAAACGCTCCTCCAAAAGGAGGCTATAGAACGGGTTCCTCCTCCCAGTTTGGAGTCAGGTTATTACAGCCGATATTTCATCGTTCCAAAGAAGGATGGGGGGTTGCGTCCAATTTTAGACCTGCGCCTATTGAATCGCTCGGTAGGGAAGCTAAAATTCAAGATGCTCACTATCAAGCAGATCGTGTCTCAAATCAGATCCGAGGACTGGTTTGTCACGATAGACCTAAAGGACGCATACTTCCACATTTCCATCCTTCCACAACACAGGAAGTTCCTGAGGTTCGCCTTCGGGGGCGAAGCGTACCAGTATCGGGTTCTTCCGTTCGGCCTAGCACTCTCTCCCCGAACTTTTACGAAATGCATGGATGCAGCTCTGGCACTGCTGCGGCTCCAGGGCGTCCGCATTTAAACTATATCGACGATTGGTTGATTCTGGCTCAATCGGAGCATCAGGCGATTCGGCATCGAGATGTCGTTCTCGCCCATATCAAAAAGTGGGGGTTGAGGCTCAACGCCAAAAAGAGTGTGATTTCTCCAGTACAGAGGACCACTTTTTCTGGGCGTGGTTTGGGATTCGACGACGATGCAGGCACATCTGTCTCCTGCTCGTATAGCTTCGATTCTCTCAGCCATCAAACAGGCAAAGCTAGGCCAGTCACTCACTGTGAAAAGATATCTGAGGATTCTGGGTCTCAGGGCAGCAGCATCCAACGTTATACCTTGCGGCCTGCTGTACGTGAGACCACTGCAGTGGTGGCTCAGGTGGTGGAGCTCCTATGGAAACATTTCGGTCGTGCCGAGGCAGACCTATTTGCATCCAGGGAAACATCACACTGCCATCTGTGGTTTTCCCTAAGTCCTCCAGCCCCTCTGGGGTTGGACACAATGGTACAGGAGTGGCCGAGGTCACGCCTGTACGCATTTCCCCCGATTGCTCTGCTCCCAGGAGTTCTGGAGAGGGTTCGCCGGGACGGGGTCAGTCTACTGTTGGTAGCCCCGTACTGGCCGGCCCGAGTTTGGTTTTCGGACCTAATTTCTCTCCTCTGGAGATTCCGTTGAGGAGGGACCTTCTCACTCAGGCGAGCGGGTTGTTACTTCACCCCCGCCCAGATCTATGAAGGTTATGGGCTTGGCCTCTGAGGGGGCCCAGCTCATAGAGTCTGGTCTCTCAACCGAGGTTGTTGAGACCATTCTTCACTCCAGAGCTCCATCCACGAGGAAGCTTTATGCCTTGAAGTGGAAACTTTTCACTTCTTGGTGTGGAGAACACCTGCAGGACCCAGTTAACTGCCCAGTGGGTGCAGTGCTGGAGTTCCTGCAGGAGCGCTTCTCCACAGGGTTATCCCCCTCCACACTAAAGGTGTATGTGGCGGCACTAGCTGCTTACCACGTCCCTTTCAGTGGAGTTTCTCTTGGGAGACACCCGCTTGTAACTCGTTTCCTCCGTGGCACTTTGAGGCTGAGGCCAGCAGTTCGTACGAGGGTGCTGACCTGGGATCTGGCCATTGTATTGGAAGGTCTTTCCCTAGCTCCTTTTGAACCTATCGAAGAAGTTCCTGAGAAGTTTCTCACTTTTAAAACTATCTTTTTACTTGCTATCTCCTCATTAAAAAGAATCGGAGATTTGCAGGCTCTGTCCGTGTCACCCTCGTGCCTGGAATTTTCGCCTGGCATGGTTAAGGCTTTTCTGCATCCTAGACCAGGTTACGTTCCCAAGGTCCCTACTAATGTTGTTAGACCTACGGTTCTGCAGGCTTTCTGTCCTCCTCCATTTATGTCATCGGACCAGGAGAAACTTAATTTACTCTGCCCTGTTAGGGCGTTAGACGCTTATGTCCACAGAGCTGCCCTGTGGAGGAAATCAGAACAACTATTTGTATGTTTCGGGCCATCCAGGAAAGGGTGCCCTGCGTCTAAACAGAGAATGAGCAAGTGGGTGGTCGAGGCTATCTCACTTGCTTATGAGTCGGCTGGTCAGCCTTCACCTTTGGCTGTTCGAGCCCACTCTACTAGGAGTATGGCTGCTTCCAAAGCTCTATTATCGGGGGTTTCCCTGAGTGATGTTTGTGATGCGGCTGGATGGTCTTCACCGCATACTTTTATTAAGTTCTATGACCTAGACTTAAGTTCTACCCCTGGGGCACAAGTGCTCTCGTCCTCTGTGCGCTAGTTCTCACATGGCGGTCATTTGGTCCTATGGCGACGTGGGTATTCGCGTTCCCGCAGCGTTCGACGCAGCTCGAGTTCCCTTGAAAGGGAACGTCTCGGTTACGTATGTAACCCTAGTTCCCTGATAGGGAACGAGACGCTGCGTCGTTCCGCCATACTCCCGGCACTCCCGTTAGCGCTTCCTTCAGGCCTATCAGAAGCTACTGCGCTTATGTTTTTGGGGTGCTTTATAGTTTCCTGGTCGATGACGTCACCCGCCTATGACGTTTCATCTCTCCATTGGGCTGATTCCATACGTGCTTCATGACGCACAACGCAGAGGCGTTCCCGCAGCGTTCGACGCAGCGTCTCGTTCCCTATCAGGGAACTAGGGTTACATACGTAACCGAGACGTTTTTTATAAAACGTTCTTGTAATGTGACGTGTTAACAAAACTAGAACGTTATAACTGTAACATGTTGAGGATGTTTTGGGAATATTGTTGAGATAACAGATTATACAATGTTCTCAATAAAACATTGGTGCAATGTCCCATAATAACAGAGGAGGAACATTATCAAGTCAACGTTCGCAAAATGTTTTGAGGATATCATTGAGGCCTGAGATGACGGAATGTTTTTTATAAAACGTTCTTGTAATGTGACGTGTTCACAAAACTAGAACATTATAACTGTAGCATTTTGAGGATGTTTTGGGAATGTTGTTGAGATAACAGATTATACAATCTTCTCAATAAAACATTTGCACAATGTTCCATAATAACAGAGGAGGAACATTATCATGTCAACGTTCGCAAAATGTTATGAGGATATCATTGAGGCCTGAGATGACGGAATGTTTTTTATAAAACGTTCTTGGAATGTGACGTGTTAACAAAACTAGAACGTTTTAAATTTAACATTTTGAGGATGTTGTTGAGGTAAAAGTTTGTAGAATGATATTTTATTAAACATTGACACAATGTTCCATAATAACAGAGGAGGAACATTATCAAATCAACGTTCTCAAAATGTTTTGAGGATATCATTGAGGCCTGAGATGACAGTGTTTTCTATAAAACGTTCTTGTAATTTTGACGTGTTAACAAAACTAGAACATTATAACAGTAACATGTTGAGGATGTTTTTGGAATGTTGTTGAGATAACAGATTATACAATGTTCTCAATAAAACATTGGTACAATGTCCCATAATAACAGAGGAGGAACATTATCAAGTCAACGTTCGCAAAATGCTATGAGGATATCATTGAGGCCTGAGATGACAGAATGTTTTTTATAAAACGTTCTTGTAATATTACGTGCAACAAAACTAGAACGTTTTAAAATGAACATTTTGAGGATGTTGTTGAGGTAAAAGTTTGTAGAATGATATTTTATAAAACATTGACACAACGTTCCATAATAACAGAGGAGGAACATTATCAAATCAACGTTCGTAAAATGTTTTGAGGATATTATTTAGTCCTGAGATGATAAAATGTTTTTAATAAAACATTCCTTTCAATTGACTTTTTAACAAAAGTAGAACATTTTACATGAAACATTTTGATGATTTTTTAGGGATGTTGTTATCTTTTATAAATCATTGGCACAATAACAAAGGAGGAACATTATCAAAGCAACATTCATCAAATGTTTTATTATTGGCCTGAGATGACAAAATCTCATAATGTGTTAACAAAAGCTCATAAAATTGTAAGGATATTTTAGGGAAGCGGTTTAGGTAACAGATTGTAGAATTATTTTAACCTATAAAATATTGGCATGATTTTCCATAATAAAAGAGGAACATTATCAAAACGATACTCGGTTACTGACGTAACCTCGGTTCTCTCTAGAGAGGGAACGAGTATTGCGTAAGTTTAGCTTACGCTACGGGGAAAGATTCATCTTCTCGAGATATTGAAGCCAAAAAATTATCCTTAATTTTGTATTCATTGTCAACGCAGTGCAGCAGCTAGCAGACCTAGAGCAGGCCATCTCGCGTGCTTATTGGCTGCCCTGCATGCATCTGCTGCAGCCTACCAGTGAGCCTCGCGTGACGTCACGCCCAATTGGAGGCGCTCGCGCCTTCATAGCGTCATAGCCCGCTAGGATGGGCGTGGCTTAGCGTATATAAGAAGGGGCTCGTAGGCTGAATCCCTGGTTTTTCGACCACTGAAGCGAATTCGCTCGTGGCGCGAGCACGGCCGGTTACGCAATACTCGTTCCCTCTCTAGAGAGAACCGAGGTTACGTCAGTAACCGAGTATCGTTCTCTTACGAGAGGTTCTCTCGTATTGCGTAAGTTTAGCTTACGCTACGGGAACACTTTGTCAACGCCGTGCGCGCCCAGCATCCACCATGAAGCCCCGAACTTTCAGGGAACCCATATAAGGTGGAGAATAAGGTGGCCAGCCAAGCGGGCCATCACTTGTACATAAGCACACATAGGGAATACAGAGCAGCGCGCCGGTCTGTATAGGCACATGGCACATACCCTACTTAGTGCAGCTCAACCAGGAGAGCTGGGTCGTGTAAGAGTGATCTGAGCAGGAAGCCTGGGCAGAATACACCTCTCTATTAAACCGACAACAGTTTAGCCTGCAAGGCAGGAACTTCCAGGTTATAAAACCTGATAAAGGTAGACGGGGAGCTCCAGCCCGCCGCCACACATATGTCATGGATAGAAATTCCACTGGACCATGCCCACGAAGAGGCCACGCCTCTCGTGGAATGAGCCCTGATGCCCAGCGGGCATTGCAGACCTTTTGACGCATAAGCGGCTGCTATAGCGTCCACTATCCATCTGGACAGACTCTGTTTCGAGGAGGCGCGACCTTTGGCGCGCCCACCGAACGAAACAAACAGCTGATCCGAACGCCTGAATGAGGCGGAGCGCGTAATGTAAGACCTCAGCGCTCTGACAGGGCAGAGGCGGCTCACATCACTTTCGCTGTCAGATGCTGGGAGCGCTGACAGCGAGATAACTTGCGCTCTGAACGGAGTGCCCATCACTTTCGGAACATAGCCATGTCTAGGTCTGAGGATGACTTTCGAGTCATTCGGCCCGAACTCAAGACACGACGCGCTGACAGACAGCGCATGTAGGTCCCCCACCCGCTTTACTGACGACAGTGCGGTCAGAAAGACGGTTTTCAGTGATAGATATTTCAACTCCACGGAATCCAGTGGTTCAAAAGATAAGGCTTTCAGGGCCTCTAGGACCAGAGATAGATCCCACATGGGAACCGACGGGGGGCGCGGCGGGTTCAACCTCCTAGCTCCCCTAAGGAAGCGGATGACCAGCTCATGTCTTCCCAATGACTGGCCGTGCGTCGACTCTGCGAACGCTGCCACGGCCGCCACATATACTTTGAGCGTGGATGGGGACCTCCCCTTTTCCAACAGCTCTTGTAGGAAGGAGAGCAGTTGCGCCACCCCGCATGTCCGCGGGTCCAGACCTCTGTCAGTGCACCATTCCGAGAACACCGACCATTTAGACGCGTAGAGCCTTCTCGTGGAAGGGGCTCTAGACTGCGTGATCGTGTTCATTACTCCTTCTGGCAGGGCAACGAGTACCCGTTGATCACCCATGCGTGCAGAGACCAGCGCTCTGGATGGGGATGCCAGATCGTGCCGCGAGCCTGAGAGAGGAGATCTGCCCGCACCGGAATCGGCCACGGAGCTGTGTGTGACAGCCGTGCCAGCTCCGTGAACCAAATCTGATTCTCCCAACGCGGGGCTATGAGGAGCACCGAGTGGCGCGTTTCCCTGATTCTCTTGATTACCTGTGGTAACAGAGAGACCGGAGGGAAAGCATATAGCCGGAGGCTGGGCCAGACTTGGGCCAGCGCGTCCTCGTCCTTCAAGAAGAACGTCGGGCATTGAGCGTTGTCTTTTGACGCAAATAGGTCGACTTCCGCCCTGCCGAACAGGCGCCACAGTTTCTGGACCGTTTGGGGGTGCAGGGACCATTCCCCTGGGGGAACGTTGCCCCTGGACAGTTTGTCTGGACCGTCGTTCAAATGGCCCGGCACATGCGCTGCCCTCAGCGAGCGCAGGTGCAACTGGGACCAAATAAGGAGGCGCTCCGCCAGATTGCAGAGATTTCTGGATCTGACACCGCCCTGACGGTTTACATAGGATACCACAGACATGTTGTCCGAGCGGACGAGAACATGTTGGTCCTGTATGAACGGGAGAAAGCACTTCAGCGCATTCTCGACCGCTATCATCTCCAGACAGTTTATGTGAAACCCCCTCTCTTGGTCTGACCACTGGCCGAAGACCGGTCTGCCCTCGAACAGCGCGCCCCAACCCCAGTTGGACGCGTCTGTCGAAACGACTTTCCGGTAAGAGACGGTTCCCATCGTCACTCCCAGCTGGTACCAGTCGGTCACTAACCAGGGCTGCAGAGCCGCTATGCAGGTCTGAGTCACTCTGATTTTCTGACCGCCAGAAACCCAAGCTCGGCGGGGCACGCGAGCATTCAGCCAGCGCTGGAGCGGGCGCATGCGCAGTAGGCCCAGCTGAAGCACCGCTGCAGCTGAAGCCATACAGCCCAACATCCTCTGAAAAGTTTTCAAAGGGAGAACGCTGCCCTTCTGGAAACCCGCGGCTAAGTGGCGAACCCGGAGCGCACGCTGCGCCGATAGACAGGCCGACATGGTCACCGAGTCCAGTTCTATTCCTAAAAAGGAGATTGACTGGCTGGGTAGTAATGAGCTCTTGGTCCAGTTGACCGTGAGACCCAAACTTTCCAGGTGACTGAGAAGCACTGTTCTGTGAGACAGCAGCTCCGCCTCTGACTGTGCCAAAATCAGCCAATCGTCCAGATAGTTCATTATCCGCAGCCCCTGACTTCTCAGGGGGGCGAGCGCTGCGTCCATGCACTTCGTAAATGTACGGGGTGCCAGAGACAGGCCGAACGGCAGGACGGTGTATTGATATGCCTGACCGTCGAAGGCGAATCTCAAAAATCGCCTGTGACGGGGTATTATCTGTATCTGGAAATAGGCATCCTTCAGATCTAGAGAAATAAACCAGTCCCTCGGGCGAACGTGCGCGAGGATTTTCCTGGTCGTCAGCATTTTGAACGATCTTTTCGCAAGCACCTTGTTCAAATGTCTCAGATCTAGGATCGGCCTGAAGGCTCCGTCCTTCCTGGGCACGAGAAAATAACGGCTGTAAAAGCCTGACTCGCTCAGAGAAGGCGGCACCTTTTCTATAGCCCCTTTGCACAGCAGCTTTGCTATTTCTGCGTGAAGTAGGTGTGCTACTTCCGCATTCACTATCGTCGCGGTCCGGGCTTGAAAGCGCGGGGGACGGCGAATGAATTGAAGTGTATAGCCCTGCTTTATTGTGCTCAGCACCCATTCTGAAACCCCCGGGATAGATTCCCACGCAGCTATGTGAGCCGCTAGGGGGCGAATGGCCTCCGGGTTCAGATCGCCGCCATTCGCGGGCATGTGAAACTGAACCGGAGCTGAGAGCGCGGCGCGCGCGCTCTCTGTTCTGGGCAACGGCTGCTCGCTGAAAACCGAAACCGGCTGCTTTGTGTGAGATGTCCCAATCATAAGGGATGGGGAACCCTTTTTCCTCACTTTCTGAAGCGCGAGCGGCGCTTTGGGCAGAAAAGCGTTCTGTAAGCGTGAGCGCGTTTGCGCGGGCACGAGACTTACACATGCATGTGACGCCCCGATCAAAATAGATGGGGAGCGTTTTATAATCGGCCTGTGTTTCATGATAACACTTAAACTTGCGGGCGGCGCCCGGGGGGGGGGTTTGTGATAGCAAGCGTGAACGCTCTCTGGCGGGCACGGGACTTACATTCATAACCTGCTGTTTTGACCGTGCAACAGAGCGGGCAGATAGTGGGCACAACACTGTGGACACATTTCTTACATTCAACACTCGAGCGGCTTTTCTTCGCTTTATGAGAGTGTGCTCTGTGGGTGACACGATATTTGATGTGCTTGTGTGTAGGGGTGAACACTGGGGCGTGGGCACTTTCACTACACTTAAAACACTGACGGCGGGAGCCGGACCAGACATAATGCTCTTTTTGAGATTTCTCTGGGTCGCCGTAAAAACGGCGTTTGTGTGCAGGCGAGAGGGTGAACAAACCGGCTCGTTGGCTGCTAAATGAACCACTGCAGTAGCCTGACTGAAGGGGACTGACAGGGAGATGAGCTTTGACGGCGGTCCGGCCGTGGCGGGACACGCGCGTCTTTTTTCTCTCTTTGTTAGGAGGATTTCGCATGCTCAGACTTCAACGTAATCTTCTGCCGAGGCCCCCTGGGGGGCGGCGGTCTGTGACGGCTGTCCGAGCGCGACCTAGGGCGGCCGCCCTGACGTCGCTGCGAAGGCTGCGGTTGTGCTGGACGCTGGGTGTTAGCTCGTACAGGAGGCTGGCTTTGTTTCTCGCGAGAGCAGCCTGTAGCGGAGCTCGAGCGTCGCGGCAGGAAGAGATTCATGGCCTGCGTGGTCTTTTGTACCTCAGAGAAACGGTCAACGATCCCGTTAACCGCTGGGCCGAAGAGACCAGTGGGGGAGAGCGGCGCGTTCAGAAAGGTGGCCCGCTCAGCTTCCCTCATATCCGCGAGCGTCAACCAGAGATGCCTCTCTGTCACGGTTAACGCGGCCATGGCTCGTCCGATAGCCTGAGCTGCGGTCTTGGTGGCACGGAGAGAGAAATCCGTCGCACTTCTCAGATCTGTAACCGCAGCCGGATCCCGGCCCTTCTCGTCCCATTCACGGAGGAGGTCGGCCTGCAAGATCTGCAACACAGCCATGGAGTGGAGAGCAGACGCGGCCTGGCCGGAGGCGGCATATGCGCGGCCGACCAAGGCGGACGTGGCTCTGCAGGCTTTAGACGGGAGGGCTGACCGAGACCGCCATCTCGCGGAGGGCGGGCAAAGGTGCGCTGCGACCGTCTCTTCCACGGGGGGAATAGCCGTGTATCCCTTCTCGGCGGCGCCGTCCACCTGGGAGAGCGACGCGGAGGCCTGGGACTGAAGTCTCGAGGAGAATGGTGCATTCCAGGACTTCGTCAGCTCCGCGTGAAGTTCCGGCAGGAATGGAGCGGGCCTGCTCGCTGAAGCTGCACGGCGGCGACTCTGAAGGAAACAGCCGTCGAGCCTGTTCGGCGCCGGTTCCTTTGGTAGCGACCACTCGAGCCCGAGGCGGTCGACGGCCTGCGTCAGCAGGCGCATAAGTTCCGCGTCAGCTCCAGCGCGGGAACGGCTGGATTCCTGGATCGACGAGGAGCCAGAATGAAGCGACCATTCCTCGCTGTCTGATGCCAGGATAGAGCAGCAATCTCTCGTGGCGTGTTCCTCTGCCTCCCCCTCCGATGCGAAGGCAGTGAGGCTCGTGAGCGGCAGCTGCGCGTCGGGGAGGGGAGGCGGGGAGGGCGAAAGCGAGGCTCGAGGGAGATCCTCCGGCGAGCGCGTCGCTGTGGCCACGGGCTCCGGCTGCCTCAGGGAACGGCGCTTCTTCCTGCGCGGTCCCCCGGGGGGCGGAGCGGCTGCATCCGGATTGAAAGCCTCGAGTCGAGCCCGTAGGGTCGACAGCGGAAGCGCTTCGCAGAGCTCGCAGCCGCCGGACGCGAGGGCGAGCTCTGCATGTTCCAGGCCCAGGCAGAGAGCGCAGATCACGTGGCGGTCTCCAACGCTGAGCGGGGCTCTGCACGAGCCACAGGAAGTGCGAGGCATCTTTAGAAAGACGCTCGCGCTCTTTTAGAAATTCCTGTGGAAGCAATGTAAAAAGGATACGTCGCCGGATAGCGTAGCTTGCACGGCGGCTGAAGGTGGCGAACACGGCCGGCTTCCTCAGCGCTGTCCTGAGCTGGCTGTTCGCTGTTCGACGGCGGCGGTGGCTTCTCTCTGATTCAGCGATGCGGAGAGCTCGCTGAAGAGTCGAAAAATCAGGGATTCAGCCTACGAGCCCCTTCTTATATACGCTAAGCCACGCCCATCCTAGCGGGCTATGACGCTATGAAGGCGCGAGCGCCTCCAATTGGGCGTGACGTCACGCGAGGCTCACTGGTAGGCTGCAGCAGATGCATGCAGGGCAGCCAATAAGCACGCGAGATGGCCTGCTCTAGGTCTGCTAGCTGCTGCACTGCGTTGACAATGAATACAAAATTAAGGATAATTTTTTGGCTTCAATATCTCGAGAAGATGAATCTTTCCCCGTAGCGTAAGCTAAACTTACGCAATACGAGAGAACCTCTCGTAAGAGAACAGTATTCGTGAAGTGTTTTGAGGATTACTCTGAACTGTTTGAACTGTTGCGCGAAATGTGTTTACAAGAGACGAGAAGCTGATTGGAGGCCACTGTAGATCGACGTTTAAAACCACCAATCACAGCGTGATTTTCCCATGACGTAAGAACATTTGAAATCGACAAACAGCGCGAATAAAGTAACGTTTTTGTTGAAGAAAGCGGCGCAAAATGTTCGTTGTCTAAATTGGCTATTTGACACATTGGCCCAAAACGAATCGGTTACCTAACGTAACCTCGGTTCTCTCTAGAAGAGGGAACGAGTATTGCGTAAGCTAGCTTACGCTACGGGAAAGATTCATCTTTGCTGAGATATTGAAGCCAAAAATTATTTCATAATTTGTATCCATACACAACGCAGTTCCTCTGCGGCAGACCTAGAGCGGGCTAGCTAGCAGCTCATTGGTTCGCTCAGAGAGAACTGCTTAAGCCTATGGGAGAGCGGGACTGAACCCGCTTCCAATGAGAGGCGCCCGCGCGCTCATTGCGTCATGGCCCGCCAGAGTGGGCGTGGCTAGGGGTATATAACAGTCTCTCCCAGGCTTATATGTTGATTTATTTCAGCGTGAAGCGAAACGCTAGTAGCGCAAGCACGGCCGGGAACGCAATACTCGTTCCCTCTTCTAGAGAGAACCGAGGTTACGTTAGGTAACCGATTCGTTCTCTTACGAGAGGTTCTCTCGTATTGCGTAAGCTAGCTTACGCTACGGGAACACCTGGTCAACGCCGTGCGCGCTATGAAACCACACATGAAAACCCAGGGATCTACCGGGGGATTTTTAACGTGGAGTGAATGTACTATGAGGCCGGCAGAGCGGGCACATGAAAAGTACACATAAGCATGTATGGGGCCAGCAGAGCGGGCACATGAAGTGTAAAAGCATTTAAGGAGAGCACAAGGGGCGAACCGGTTGTGAGGGACTCTCAGAAATGCAGCTTCTTAGAGAGCTGGTCGTTAGACAGCTAGTAATTTTGCCTGCAAGGCGGGGACTTCCAAGTTGTAAAATCTGACAAAAGTGGACGGGGAGGCCCATCCCGCGGCCACACAGATGTCATGAATGGAAATTCCACAGGACCATGCCCACGATGAGGCCATGCCTCTAGTGGAGTGCGCCCTGATGCCCAGAGGGCAGGGCAGGCATTTAGATGTGTAAGCAGAGGCAATCGCGTCCACTATCCATCTAGACAGTGTCTGTTTAGAGGCGGCCAGACCTTTGGTGCGCCCCCCAAACGACACGAAAAGCTGCTCAGCGCGTCTGAACGCGGCAGCGCGCGTCGTGTACAATCTCAGAGCCCGCACCGGGCAGAGGAGATTGGCGTCGCGCTCGCTATCGGATGCAGGCAGAGCCGATAGGGAGATAATCTGCGCCCTGAACGGGGTACCAATCGCTTTCGGGACATAGCCATGCCTAGGTTTGAGAATGACAACCGAGTCATTCGGCCCAAACTCAAGACACGCGGCGCTGGATGAGAGCGCGTGAAGATCCCCTACGCGTTTTACTGAGGACAGAGCCGTCAGGAAAACGGTTTTGAGCGAGAGGTATTTTAGGTCCACAGACTTGAGCGGTTCGAACGGGGGTGCTTTCATAGCTTCGAGGACTATAGAAAGATCCCAAATAGGAACCGACGGGGGCCGCGGAGGGTTCATCCTCTTAGCTCCCCTGAGGAAGCGGATGACTAACTCGTCTTTGCCCAGGGACTGAGCGCGTCGGGGTTCAGCGAACGCTGCGACGGCTGCCACGTAAACCTTGAGAGTGGAGGGGGACCTGCCCTTGTCCAGCATCTCTTGAAGGAACATTAGCAAAGACGGCACCTCGCATGACCGTGGGTCCAGCTGTTTTTCGGTGCACCATTTTGAGAACACAGACCATTTAGACGCATAGAGCCTTCTCGTGGAAGGTGCTCTAGCCTGTATGATAGTGTTTCTTACTCCCTCTGGCAAATCGACGAATAGTCGTTGATCACCCATGCATGTAGTGCCCAGCGCCGTGGATGGGGGTGCCAGATCGTGCCGCGAGCTTGAGAGAGGAGATCTGCTCTGACTGGGATGGGCCACGGGGCTGTCTGTGACAGCTGCGTGAGCTTCGGAACCCAATTCTGACTCTCCCAACGCGGGGCTATGAGGAGCACCGAGTGGCGTGCGTCCCTGATCCTCTGAATTACCTGTGGTAACAGAGCGATCGGAGGGAATGCATAGAGCGGGCGGCGAGGCCATTCCTGGGCTAGCGCGTCCTCGCTCCTCGAAAAATATATTGGGCAGTGAGCGTTCTCTTCTGACGCGAAGAGGTCTACTTCTGCTCTGCCGAATAGCCGCCACAGTGATTGGACCGTTTGTGCGTTCAGGGACCATTCTCCTGTGGAGATGAGGTTCCTGGACAGTATGTCTGGACCGTCGTTCAGATGGCCCGGCACGTGCGTCGCTCTGAGCGAGAGCAGGCGGCTCTGCGACCAAACTAGAATGCGGTGTGCCAGTAGACAGAGGTTTCTGGATCTGACACCGCCCTGACGGTTGAGATAGGAGACCACCGCCCTGTTGTCCGAACGGATCAGGACGTGGTGTCCCTGAATGAGCGAGAGAAAGCGCGAGAGCGCGTTCTCGACCGCAAGCATTTCCAGACAGTTTATGTGTAAGGGGCTTTCCTGAGTCGACCAGTGGCCGAAGGCCGGTGAGCCCTCGCAGACTGCACCCCAACCCGTGTTGGATGCATCTGTCGAGATGACTTTTCGGCAGGAAAAGGTCCCCATCGTGACGCCCTGGCGAAACCATTCTGCTACTGTCCAAGGCTGCAGCGCCGTGAGACATGTCTGCGTCACCTTGATCAGCTGGCGGCCCGTGTTCCACGCGCGGTGGGGTACACGGCTGTTTAACCAGAGCTGAAGCGGGCGCATGTGCAGAAGGCCCAGCTGAAGTACAGCGGAGGCTGAGGCCATGTAACCCAGCATCCTCTGAAAAGCTTTTAGAGGAGTGCGGGCGTCCATCTGAAACGAGGCGGCTAGACGCTGAACACTGCGCGCGCGCTGTGTAGACAGGCGAGCCGTCATCGTGACCGAGTTCAAATCTATTCCTAGGAAGGAAATCGATTGACTGGGAAGAAGGGAGCTCTTTGACCAGTTGACAGAGAGACCCAGCGCTTCCAGATGGTTGAGGAGAACTGCGCGGTGCGACAGAAGCTCCGTCTGTGATTGGGCCAAAATCAGCCAGTCGTCCAGATAATTCAGAATGCGCAGCCCCTGGCTTCGCAGGGGGGCGAGCGCCGCGTCCATGCACTTCGTGAATGTACGGGGCGCCAGAGATAAGCCGAACGGGAGAACGGCATATTGATAAACAAGACCCTCGAAGGCGAAACGTAAGAATGGCCTGTGACGGGGATTTATCTGGATCTGAAAATAGGCGTCTTTCAGGTCTAGAGAGATGAACCAGTCCCCCTGGCGCACCTGCGCGAGGAGTTTCCTGGTAGTGAGCATCTTGAACGGTCTCTTCATGAGCGCTTTGTTCAAAGACCTGAGATCTAAAATCGGTCTGAGGCCGCCGTCTTTCTTGGGAACCAGAAAATAACGGCCGTAAAATCCCGACTCGGTCATAGATGGCGGGACTCTCTCTATAGCGCCCTTTTGCAACAGCGTCGCAATTTCTGAGCGGAGCGTGCCGGCGGCCAGCGGGCTGACAGTAGATTCGAGCTGCGCGCGCGCACGAGGCGGGCGGCGGCGAAACTGCAGCAGATAGCCGTTCTTTATAATGCTTAACACCCACGGGGAAATGCCTGGAATGGCTTCCCACGCTTTGGAGCATGCGGCTAGTGGCCGAATGGCTATATTGCCCTGATTGCTGCACATAGCGGGCTGGACACAGTGTGTGGGCACGCTTTGAATGTGTGTGGCAACGGGATTTGCACTCAGAGAGGAGTCTATGGGCCGTGCAACAGAGCGAGCAGAGAGGGGACACGCGCACGAGCTCGTGGGCGTGTTTATGTTCTCTGAATCTAGAGCGGGCTCTGCCCGTTTCATGTGATGGGGCTCTGATAGAGACACGGGATATGTTATGCTTGTGTGTATCGGTGAGCACATGATTGTGGGCACTTTTTGTACACAACTGGCAAATTTTCTCTTTTTGAGATTTTTCTGGGTAGCCATAAAAACGGCTTTTTGACGCTCGCAAGCGGGCTGGGACACCGGCTTGTTTGTGGCGGTCAACACTACAGCAGTCGGCGAAATAACGGGGACTGGCAGAGGGCGAAGCTTTGACGGCGGTCCGGCCGCAGCGGGAGAGCACCGTCGTTTTCTTGACTTTGCTAGGCAGACTTCTGATGATCAGGCTTCAGCGTGATCTTAGTTCGCGGGCCTCGTGGGGGCGGCGGTCTGCGGCGGCTGTCAGAGCGAGAGCGAGGGCGGGCGCCCTGTCTGCGCTGGGCTGTTTGAGTCTGCGGAGGGGGGCGCTGTGGCGGAGCTCTGGCGGGAGGCTCGCGAGAGCGGCCCGCGGAAGAGCTAGCGCGGCGTGGCAGAAACAAATTCATCGCCTGAGTAGCTTTCTGTACCTCCGAGAAGCGATCGTCGATTCCCGTGACAGCGGATCCAAACAGGCCCGTCGGGGAGAGGGGCGCGTTGAGAAACGCGGCGCGCTCAGAGTCTCCCATGTCGGCGAGCGTGAGCCATAAGTGTCTCTCGGCAACACACAGGCTGGCCATGCATTGTGCGGCGGCTTTAGTGGCGCGAAGGGCGAGGTCCGTAGCACTTCTCAGATCCGTGACAGCGGGGGCGGGGTTCCTACCGCCTTCGGCACATTCACGGAGAATATCGCTCTGCAGAACTTGGAGGACAGACATCGAATGAAGCGCGGCGGCGGCCTGACCGGCGGCGGCGTATGCGCGAGCATGAAAGCTCGAGGTCGCTCTGCACGCTTTTCTTCACTGTCAGAAGCGAGCAGTGAGCAGGAGTCCTTCTCCTCCGCGGCGTCATCGGAAGCAACAGAGCGGCCACTCGGCGGCAACTGTATGTCCGGCAGGGGCGGGGAGGGAGAGCGGGAAGCGGGAGGCGGCGGCGGCGGCCCGCATGTTTCCGCTGGTGGCTCCGGCGGCCTTTGTGAGCGGCGTTTCTTCTTCCGCGGCGAAGAGACAGGCGGCGCGGGAGCGGATTTCACTGCCAGAAGTCGTGCCCGCAGGGACGATAACGGCAGGCTTTCACAGAAGTCGCAACCTCCATCCGCGAGGGCGAGTTCTGCATGCTCGAGTCCCAGGCAGAGAGCGCAGATGACATGGCGGTCTCCGTCCTCGAGACGAGCGCGGCAGGAGCCGCAGGAAAAACGAGGCATCTTTAGAAAGATGCTCGGCTCTTTCAGATATAGTATTGAGAAAAAAGGATACAGTCGTCGGATGGCTTAGCTTGCAGGGCGGCTGAAGGTGGCGAAGACGGCCGGCTTCTTCAGGGTCCGTGAGCTCGCTAGAGGTGCCTTCTCGACGGCGACGGCTTTTTCCCAGAACACAGCAGAAGCGTGCAGCTTGCTGAAGATGAAATGAATCAACATATAAGCCTGGGAGAGACTGTTATATACCCCATGGCCACGCCCACTCTGGCGGGCCATGACGCAATGAGCGCGCCGGCGCCTCTCATTGGAAGCGGGTTCAGTCCCGCTCTCCCATAGGCTTAAGCAGTTCTCTCTGAGCGAACCAATGAGCTGCTAGCTAGCCCGCTCTAGGTCTGCCGCAGAGGAACTGCGTTGTGTATGGATACAAATTATGAAATAATTTTTGGCTTCAATATCTCAGCAAAGATGAATCTTTCCCGTAGCGTAAGCTAGCTTACGCAATACGAGAGAACCTCTCGTAAGAGAACAACAGAACTCCTGGTCAACGGAACTGAACTCTTTCACAACTGTAAGTTTTTTGTGTGTATTTTTTTCAGTTTACATTGCTTTCTCTTATCCTTGATATATCAATGTCTTTCAGTATTAGATCTGTATGTTCTATTAGATCTGAGTGTATGTTACTTTTGAATAACAGCTAGATTTGTTTTAATGCAGAATCCAAACTGCCTGTTTCAGGATGATTATAACACCGATGACACAATAAAGATTCCAGTTACAACAAAGATAGCCTACTATAATACCGGTATTGTGTTATGCATACGAATACTGTATTTTTACTACTTAAAAGTGTTAATCTTATGTCTTTTGAAAGTAAAAGTTAATAATATTTTAGTAATTCATAAAGAGGTAATGGAAAAAATTGGAAAGAGCATTAAGTCTAAAACAATTTTCAGTCATTTGTGTTTCTAGCAAATATATGTGCTTGTAATATCGTTGTGTGTTGACATACCATGTTTTAAAATATTTCAGATAATTACTCTGCTGATGGTCCATGTAAAGGACACAATCTGGCAACTATTGAAACAAACATAAACCTGCAGAGGTGAATGGATATGGGAGCTAAAGAGCCTTAACTGGTAAGTGGTTTTGTAACTTTTGTTGTAAATCTTCATAGAATTACCTTTATATTATAGTAGGCTACAAATTATAGTAATCTTGTTCAAATGTTAGGAAATAATTTTGTTGGTTTAAGAAAGCCAACATATTGTTAACCTATTTAAACTAATTATTATTATTATTATGATTTCTGAGACATAAATGTTCAACTCTTAACTCCTAGAGCTTTAGTGCTAAAAGCACCTAACACAGACCATAAAGGATCTCATCCAAAAGACATCCAAAAATGAGAATTAGCCCATGATTTACGCACCCTCAAGTCATCCTTGGTGTATATGACATTCTTCTTTCAGACGAATACAAAAAAATGTCCTGGCTCTTCTGAGCTTTATAATGGCAGTGAATGGCCGTCTATAAAAGCGCATCCATCCATGATAAAAGTGCTCCACACGACTCTGGCGGGGTTATAAAGGCCTTTTGAAGCGAAGCGATGCATTTGTGTAAGAAAAATATCCATATTTAAAACTTTATTGACTGAAATAACTAGCTTTAAAATAACTAGCTTAGCATATATTTATTTCTGCTTTTGAAGTAACTAAAACTTACAGCTTCACTAATAGCAAAGAGACACTGCGATTACAGGTATGATTAATTCACTCTAGAAATTGTTCTATCGCCAATGCATTCAAATGCAGTGCTACTTTATCTGTATCTGATTTAAAACAAGCAGAAATCTGTTAGAAATGTACCGATCCATAGACACTATAACTGCTGTTATGTGAGAGCACTAGCCTCATGGGCAGCGAGCGCTGTGACGTGCTGGAGCTGTGCTCACGGCGACTTGAGTTCCAGTCCTGCTTCAGCTTCAGGCTTCTCAAGACAACAGCAAAGTTTGTTCACATAATTTAGCCTCTAGTTGTGTTATTAACATGAATATAATGGATTAAGTATATGTTTTAAATTACAGAAACAAAAAAAGATACTCATAAGGTATCATATTTATACTTTCAATAAATTAGTCTTTAATTTCTGATTTCTAATTAGGCTGGCTAATTTTGAAAGTTTTCAATGTCAACATTGCTTGTGACCTTAATGTATGTGTATTCTTTCTGTTTACACTTTTGCATGATCTTCTTTTTTAGGCTATGAGGAAAAACTCTACCATGCACACAGAGAACAGAGCTCAATGCTGCTAACTGGGCGAGCAACTGGACAACTAGAAGAGAAGAACAGTAGAACACTATTAATACAGATGACTGGATTACTCTTCTGCAAGAACCAAGACAAGCAAAGACTGATGATGAGCGCTCTGAGCAAACACAGCAGTCAAGACGCATGAGTGACTTTACTGAGTTCTTCATGTAGTGTTGGTCATTATACGCAGAACTTCTAATAATTTATGTGGATGCCATTTATAAACCTGTTAGATTTTGATGTTTTAGTTTTGAGATTAATAAAATTGTATGTTTCAACAATGTTATAGCTAAGCATTTTTTTGTATGTTTAATAGAACATTTTGGGAACAAAAATAAAACTTACCGCTAAAAACTTAATAAGAATGTTAGGGGATAATGTTCTAAAAATGTTAGGATTAAACCTTTATAGAAGGTCATCCAAAACATTTTCAGAGTGTTCTTAGAGAATGTTATGCCATCTTTTAAGAGAACATTCTGGGAAGAAAACTAGCCGCTGAAAATGTTACAAGAATATTAGGGAATAATGTTAGCATTAAACATATTTAGAATGTTTTTAGAGAATGTAATTAGAACTTTTAGGAGAACATTCTGGGTACAAAAAGAAAACTACCCGCTGAAAATGTTATAAGAACATTAGGGAATAATGTTCTAACAATGTTAGCATTAAACATATTTATAATGTTTTTA
The DNA here is from genome assembly GCA_030578255.1 of Tiaroga cobitis. Lineage (NCBI taxonomy): Eukaryota > Metazoa > Chordata > Actinopteri > Cypriniformes > Leuciscidae > Tiaroga > Tiaroga cobitis. The sequence continues at coordinate 25,099,125 of CM060591.1, forward strand.
AAGAATGTTATTAGAACTTTTAGGAGAACATTCTGGGAACCAAAATAAAACTACCCGCTGAAAATGTTATAAGAACATTAGGGAATAATGTTCTAACAATGTTAGCATTAAATATATTTAGAATGTTTTTAAAGAATGTTATTAGAACTTTTAAGAGAACATTCTGGGAACAAAAAGAAAACTACCCGCTGAAAACACTATTAGAACACTGAATGGTAATGTTCTCAGAACATTTTTTGAACAAAAAAATTCTAGACAACAGATAGTATCTCTATCTTGAGGCCACGAGATACTATCTTGAGGCCACGAGATAGTATCTTGAGGCCACGAGTTACTATCGTGAGGCCACGAGATACTTATCTTGAGGCCACGAGATACTATCTTGAGGCCACGAAATACTATCTTGAGGCCACGATATACTTATCTTGAGGCCACGAGATAGTTATAATTAATTTTTTTTGACAAAGTGGGACTAGGGGAGCTTATCCGTATCGAAATTTAAATCCGAATTTTCGTATCCATTCAATATTACATGTGACCATATAATATTCCAATATATAAAGAATTGTGAGCTAGGTGTTAGATCATGCAGTTTTGGCTAAAACACTTAAACACATGGTCAAAAACACTTAAACAAAACCGTTTTTCTTTATTTCACGTTATGTAGGACTTTTGTACATATGGCTTCCGAACGAGATCACATTCATCTAGATCTGTAAATAAATAAAGGAACAACGTTAACCGCGATAGACATTGAGATGTTTTTTTTCTCATTGCCTGTATAATTTCCTGATAATTTCCCCATCCCCTGTATAGGTGTTGTAGTAAATAAATAATTTAAAGTTCGTGGATAAATGTTACTTCATATGTATTCACTTGCCACATATCGAATTATTTCCAATTCCTCAAAAAAGTTGAAATATTTTGTCGCGTTGCTTTTATGGACTCTATCTATCTATGCTATGGGCTGACTTCAGACAATAAAAGATTGCCTGCGAGCTTCTCCTCCTGTCCATACGGTAACTTCTCTGCTGTGCGACGGACAGTCGAGTGGTTATGACGCAATTTTTAGCCTATTTTTACTAAAACGGCTTCATAACGTAAGATACAAAGTAATGGAGCCTTTTATACATTGCCGTGTTTCTTTAGAAATAAATAATGGACAAATGGAGTCTTTGGACGCCTCAGATGTAAAGTTATTCGCTGTCAAAGTGACGCCAAAATGAATGGGAGTCAATGGGATGCTAACAGCAGGTGATAGCCAGCTACAATGGCGGCCCCCGGAGGCAGCTTCAACTTCCGGCTGATGGATTACCCCCTTGTCAGGAAGTGAGTGCTCATTTATTTATTTTTTTTATTAATGCTTAGAACGCTAACATACAAAAGAGAAAGCGTACGTACATCACATAATATCAACCAAAACAATAAAGGAGACAATAGCGAGAAAAAAAAAAAAAAGGTAGGGCCATTACATCACATAAAAAAAATTTTCACATGAAGAGATCAAAGGCAGTGCAGATTCTAACCGTCCTTATGGCTTTCATATTAGTGGATACTGAAATCACATTTAAATAATTTTCTATCTCTTTTAAGAAGACAGAGAAGACAGGTTTACAGTTTGAGAATTTGCATTTGTGAATGTAAAATTTGCTTAGGAAAAAAATTCAATTAATAACAAAGCAGACATTTACGTTTGTGGGGTCTGAGTCAAAATAGCTACCCAAATATAATGTTTCTCATATGTATTGAAAAGCCTGGACAAATCTTACACTTGATAAATACATCAATATCATTCCAAAGCTTCTGAGTGTAGTGACACGACCAAAATAAGTGAACCACTGTTTCTTCAGAATTCAGACAAAAAGAGCATGTTAGCTCAATGTCAGGTTTAAACCTTTGTATAAATGTCTTAACAGGATAGAACCTGTGTATGAGCTTGAAGGAAATTTCTTTCACTTTATTTGTGAGAAAGAATTTCTGCTGTAAAGACCAGATTTTTTTCCAATTAAGGTTAACAAACAAATTATTCCAAAAGAAAATAACAGGTGGAACAGAAATCAAATCCTTAAGAAATAAAGATCTTATTTTATAGTTTTTAGCTTTCGACTCAGAGAAACAGATTTGACCAACAGAAGTATCCCAAGGTTGAGGAAAGGATGCAGTAGATACTGCGGAGGAGTAACTACAGTTTTTAAAAAGCATACATAAACCAGAGGGAATTAATAGCTCCCATTACTGTAGCAAATTCTTTTGGGGTTATTGGTATTTGGTATTCGGAAAGAAATTCTGAATATCTGAACAAAAGACCTTGCTTATCAAACAACTGCTCCACTAAAAATAAACCATTACTGAACCAATTATCATAAAATAGAGATTTATTCTTGAATAAAATGTTCTTATTGTTCCAAATATAACATCTCTGTGGTGAAAAGTTATGTTCATAAATTAGAGCCCATGCTAAGAGAACCTGACGATAAAAGTTGGAGATTTTGATAGGAAGTTTGGAAATATCATAATTACACATTAAGAGAAAATTAATGCCACCAAGTTGTGAAAAAACAAGTTGAGGAAAAACATTCCAAATAGAAGATGGTTTGGTTAGGTACTGATTCAGCCAATTAATTTTAAATGTATTGTTGAGGGAATCAAAATCAATCAAATTCAGACCACCATTATTATAAGAGTTTAATATGACTGATTTTCTCATATAATGAGGCTTGTTTTTCCATAAGAATTTTATTAAAACCTCATTAATTAATTTAGAAGTGGGCTTATCCACAAAAAGAGACTGAGCTGCATAGGCCAAACGGGACAGACCCTCTGCCTTAGTGAGCAGTGTTCTGCCTTTTAAGGACAGATCCCTTTGTAACCAGCAATTGCATCTTTTTTGAGTCTTGGTAATAATAGGTTTGAAATTTGCTGAGCACCTACATTCATCTTTAGTAATTTGTATACCTAAATATGTTACCTTATTTTTAACAGTAATATTCTCAATAGAGGTAAGAGAGCAATTTTTAATGGGAAGCAATTCACATTTATTAAAATTTAGATTTAATCCAGAGGCTTCAGAAAAGGACTGAAGAATACCCAAAGCCACTAGAACTTGTGAAGAATCTTCAAGAATAAAGCTGTATCATCTGCTAACTGACTCATTTTTATTTTAGTGTTACCAATTATGATACCCTTTAAAGAACTACTATTGATATGTACGCTAAAGAATTGTGTTGCAATTAGGAATAGGTAAGGGCAAACTGGACATCCTTGCCTAACTCCTCGTTTTAAAAAGAATCTAGGTGAAGTACCATTACTTATAGCTTAATTGAGCTGTTTCCGTTTATGTATAGCATTTGGACCATCCTGCAAAAGGAGTCGCCAAAGCCAATTTTTCGAAGAGCCTGAAATAAAAATTCCTGTTCCAATGTGTCGAAGGCTTTGTAATAATCTAAAAAGAAAATGAAGCCATCATTGTCAATTAATTCTGAATAGTCTAACATATCTAGTACTAACCGTATATTATTAGAAATGTGTATTTTCTGCATTAATCCTGATTGTGTCTCGTCAATTATAGAGTTCAAAACATATTTTAATATTTTTGCTAGTACTGCAGCTATTATTTTATAATCATTATTTAATAGTGTAATTGGACGCCAGTTGTCTATTAGGAGGGGATCTTTATTTAATTTTGGTATAAGAGTTATTAATCCTTGACATAATGTGGCTGGAAGTAATGCTTTTTCTATACTTTCCTCATACACCTTTAACAAGAATGGTGCTATATTATGATTAAATAGCTTGTAAAATTCTGAGCTGAGTCCGTCTGTTCCGGGAGATTTGTTGGCTTTTAAACAGTTAATAGCTTCCTCTATCTCCTTCAATGCGATAGAGGCGTCACAAAAGTGTTTATCTGAGTCACTTAACTGGTTTATATTAGGTAATGATTTAAAGAAATCATCCATATGTTGTTGGGAAAATTTAGAAATTAGAAGTATACAAATCACTGTAAAATTTGGTACAGAACTTTGCGATACTTTTAGGGTCATCACTAATATTACCGTTAATCATTAGTTTTTGAATTTGGTTGTTTTTAGCTTGCTGTCTTTCCAATCTGAAAAAATATGCAGAATTTTGCTCACCCTCTTCAAGCCATTTTCTGCGCGATCTAATAAATGCCCCTTCAGCTTTATGTTTATATATGTTGTCTAATTTGCACTGTAATTCAACCAATTCTGCTTTTTTACAATCAAGTAAATCATCCACATTTTTAGATAAAAGATTGGTGATTTTGCATATAACGGAGTTTTCATCATTTTTTTTCTTTTTTGCCAAATCAGTACTAAATTTCCTAAGATATTTGCCAATTTCATATTTAGTAAATTCCCAGTTGCTGCTGTAACTATTCTCCTCTCTTGCTTTATTCCAATTTTTGTGAATTATCTTATTAATTTCTACTTCACTGCAAGACAGAATGGAGTTGTTGAGTTTCCAGTAAGAAGTGAATCCGAGCACATTATTGTTGTGTATTGAGGTGACGTCATCGACGTCATCACGTACGAAGTGGAGATAAAGGATTAATGGAAGTTAAGTCTAGTGTCTGTGTGGTTCGATCCGATATAACTAGAAAGTATATAACATTGGCGACGAGGATGCTACAACAAGGACTCGCTCGTTAGTTAAATCTGAAAGTGAGTTAGACGTGCGTCACGCCGACTAGTTTATCTCAGTTAGAAGTCTAGTGGAGATACAGCACGCGTTAAAGATGGACGGTACTGTTCCTAAGTTCGACTGCTACAGTGATCCAGCCACGTTGGGCCCGCGATGGACAAGATGGTTAAATGCATTCGAACTTTTTGCAGATGGAAAGGGTTTGATCCTGACTGACGATGCACCTGACGCTACAAAGCAAAGAAGGCGAGCCTTGCTCTTACATCACGCTGGGACAGATGTGCAGGATATTTTCTCCACACTCGTTGACACAGGAGGGCCAACTGGTTACGTGCAGGCAGTAACAGCACTGAACGCATACTTTGTGCCTCAGGTAAACACGGCGTTTGCAAGACAGTCGTTTTATCAGCTAAAGCAGAAAACGGGACAGACCGTGCAACAGATTGCCACATGTTTAAGGCAAGCGGCAAAAGATTGTGATTTTGGAGCTGATAAAGACAATCAAATTAGGGATGCTGTTCTGAGTCGGTGCAGCTCTGAATACGTGCGTAGGAAATTGCTGGAGGAAGGAACGGCTTTGACACTTGCTCGCACTCTAGAAATTGCAGCGCAGTGCGAACGTGTTGAACTGCAGATGGCGGCGTTGCACATTTCTCCAAACACTGAAGAGAAAGAGACGGTGAGTCTTGTGTCCAGAAAAGGAGTGAGAGATCAGAAAAAACAAATGCAATATAGCAAAAGTAGTGCTGATTCAAACAAATCCTGCTACAGATGCAGACAGACAGGTCATTTTGCAAAAGATTATAAATGTCCCGCACGTGGAAAATCATGCAGAAAGTGCAATGGAAGAGATCATTTTTCAAAAATGTGTAAAACAAAGGAAAGTGTAAGACAGACAGTGAAAAGAGTTGAATCAGATGTGAAAAATCAAGACTTTGCATTTGTTGTAAGAGAAGAGAGCAACATGGACAGAATAACATTTTCAGTTGGAGGTGTCAGACTACCCATGTTAGTTGACTCAGGAGCAACAAGCAACATAGTGGATGAAGGAACGTGGGAAATGTTGAAAGAAAAAAAGATCAAATGCAGCTCTGCCAAATCAGACAAAAAACTGTATGCATACTCAGCAAGTGAACCCTTACCAGTGAAAGGGATTTTCTGGTGTGAGGTCGGAATCGGAAAACGCGGCACAACAGCTGAGTTTACAGTTATTTGCGGGAGAGGGGAGCCACTGCTCGGAAAAGACACAGCAGTGAAATTAGGAGTGCTGAAGATTGGAGCTAATGTTGCTGTGGTGAGTGATGTGAACTCCATGATACGACAAAAGTACCCCAAATTGTTTTGTGGAGTAGGCAAACTAAACACAAAACAAATTAGTCACATAGACAGCACAATGACACCAGTTGCACAGCCCCTTAGGCGTGTCCCATTCCACCTCAGAGAGGCTGTTGAGGAAAAAATAAATGAGCTGCTCCACATGGACATTATCGAAAAAGTCAATGGAGCAACCCCTTGGGTAAACCCAGTTGTCATTGTACCCAAAGCGAATGGGGAAATAAGGATGTGTTTGGACATGAGACAAGCAAACACTGCAATCATTCGTGGGCGGTTCCCGATCCCCACAGTGGATGAACTGTTGCAAGGTATGAATGGGTCAGTCGTTTTCAGCAAACTAGACCTGAAATGGGGGTACCATCAGGTGGAATTGACCCCGGAATCAAGAGACATCACCACGTTCGCCGTTCATAATGGCATATATAGGTTCAAAAGACTGGTGTTTGGAGTGTCATCAGCAAGTGAGCAGTACCAGCACGAAATAGCCACTGTTCTAGCTGGCATCGAAGGAGTAGAGAACATATCAGAAGACATCATCATCCATGCACCTGACAAAGAGGCTCATGAGAAAAGAATGCATGCAGTACTAAAGAGACTGGAAAGCTGCGGCTTGACTCTGAATGTTGAGAAGTGCCAGTTTAACATGGACAAATTGGTGTTTATGGGCATGCAGTTGTCAGTGAAAGGCATAGGCCCGACGGCAGAGAGGGCGTGAGCAGTTGTGGAGGCAAGAGAGCCTGAAAACGTCTCAGAGGTGAGAAGCTTTCTCGGTTTAGCTGGCTATAGTAGCCGCTTCATACCTCAGTTTGCGAGCATCTCAGAACCTCTGTGCAGACTAACAAAAAAAGACACCAAATTTCATTTTGGAACTGATCAGAAGAAAGCTTTCAAAACTCTCAAAGATAAGTTGGCCGAGGCCACAACACTGGCTTACTTTGACAAGGACGCACCAACTAAAGTTATTGCTGATGCTGGAACAAAGGGTGTTGGAGCAGTACTAGTTCAGGAGCAACGTGAAGTGATGGTTCCTGTCTGCTATGTGAGCAGGAGCTTGACAGAGTGCGAACAAAGGTATTCGCAAACAGAGCGTGAAGCACTTGCTCTGGTCTGGGCATGTGAACGATTGCACCCTTACGTTTATGGTCGGAAGTTTGATCTCGTCACAGACCACAAAGCATTGGAAGCAATTTATAGCCCTCGCTCAAAACCATGCGCACGAATCGAAAGGTGGGTCTTGAGATTACAGCCTTATGATTTCCGGGTGATTCACATACCTGGAACACACAACATCGCAGATCCTCTGTCACGCCTGCTGGGCCCATCAGCCAAAGGTGAGATACACACACATAAAGCAGAGGAATATGTGCGGTTTATAGCAGTTTGTGCCACACCCAGCGCCCTGACCACCAAGGAAGTCGAGCAGATCTCAGCAAATGATGTGGAATTACAGAGACTGAGGACTGCTATTCAAACAGGTTGTTTTGATGACTGTCCTGCATACAGACATATTGCAGGTGAGCTATGTGTCATTGGCCAAATAATACTCAGAGGAACAAGAATTGTTTTGCCACAGCCACTGCGAGGAAGAGCATTACAGTTGGCACATGAGGGTCATCTTTGTGTGGTAGGAACAAAACAACACCTGAGAACAAAGGTTTGGTGGCCCGGAATGGACAGGGATAAAGACTTGTGGAATAAAGACTTGTGAGGACATGTCATGTTTGTCAGTTGGTAGCGAAACCAGATGTTCCTGAACTACTGTCGCCCACAGTGATGCCTGAAGGGCCATGGCAAAACTTAGCCACAGATATACTTGGTCCTTTACCGGATGGACATTCAATTCTGGTTGTTGTAGACTATTACAGCAGGTACTATGAATATGCAATCCTCAAGTCAACAACAGCAGAAAAAGTGATTGACCGTTTGGAAGACATTTTCAGTCGGCACGGACTTCCCTTAACAATCAGGTCAGATTGTGGCCCACATTTCAAATCCAGGCAGTTCCAGGCTTTTTGTCAGGAGAACGGAATACACCATATCAGAACAACTCCAAAGTGGGCGCAAGCAAATGGAGAAGTGGAAAGACAAAACGCATCACTGATGAAACGGGTACGGATTCCCCATGCTCAGGGCCAGGATTGGAAAAGAGAGCTACGTAAATATGTGGCTGTCTACAGGTCCATACAACACGCCACAACAGGCAAAAGCCCAGCGGAACTTCTTTTTCAGAGGAAGATCAGAGGGAAGTTACCAGACATCACAAGTCCACATAGTGACCTTGAAGCTCGAGACAAAGACGCAGAGCAGAAAGGAAAAGCCAAGATATACACAGACCAGAGACGAGGCGCTAAGACATCAGGCATAGCGGTTGGAGATCAAGTGCTTGTGAAACAGGATAAAACAGACAAATTCACAACAACATTTCACAGCACTCCTCACAAGGTAGTACACAGAGAAGGTAACAGCGTTGTTGTTCAAACACCCACTGGAGCAAAGTATGCACGGAATACAACATTTGTCAAGAAGTTTCTGTCTGCGGAAACACCAACATTGGATGGCGAAATGATATGTGCTCAGGAGCCAAGTAATGGTAAGGAGCAAAAGGGAAGTGCTGAGGAATGCAAAGGGAACTGTGAAACATTTCAGAGAGAGGAAGGAGGAGAGAGAGTTATTACTCCATGTGAACATCTTTTGAGAGGGATGTAACACTCTCCAACTATCGATCAAAGAGAATCTTTGCAAAACGTTTTCAAGTATAAACTACTGTTGTCAGGGAGTTTTGGAGGCCATCTGTCTATGCTGCCATCCATGGCAACATTAAAATCTCCGCCAAAAATAAGCATGGAATTTGGATATTTAGTTGTTAATTTTAACACATGTTCCTCTAAACGACTAATAAAGGCTTCATTTTCTTTCTGCTGGTTATAGCCATAAACACAAACAAGAATACACGTCGATTTTGACATTTCAGTGACGAGACATATAACGTCCACCTAAACCACTTACATTAAGTAACACATTAAGTAACACCTTCCCTTTAAACTAATTTTTTAAGATGCATACACCGGCTGAATGTGTCGTACCATGAGACATCCATATTCAGTCCCCATTGTGACCTCCAGAAATTACGATCCTCTACAGTTGAATGACATTCTTGGAGGAAACAAAAATCTGATTTGAATTGTTTGAGATATAAGAAAACAGCCTTATGCTTAATAGGATTTCTTAGCCCTCTAGCATTTAAAGAAACAACAGATAAAGACATGAAGTAAAATAAAGGAAATTGAAGAGAAAGAAAAAACAAACAAAATTGAATAGACAGATAAGCAAAACAAGTAACTTGTTGTAAAGAACTTTAAACGGTCAAGAAATTATCATTAGGATAAGAACCGCAACTCAAATAATATGAAGATATTGAAATGCAGTATGAAATTCCAATTAAGTAATATTTTAAATGAAATTTAGTATAATACCAGATCGTCATTATGATACAAGCCAGACAACACAAGTGTCTGACGCATACTAGAACGTCTCTCTCAATATATAAAGAACTGTAACACGTTCTAAAATAGAACTATTAAACCACGTGAAAAGGCAGCATTTTAAATGTCTTACAAAATCAAGGTTGTAGTAGGCCTACCGTCAGATGAGTCTTCAGTGTCCTGGGAAGAACTGTAACGTTAGACTGATGATAGTCCAGAACATCGAACCAGTCAAGAGGATGGAAGCAATGTTAAAGTCAAGAGACGATAAGAATATACGAGAAACCCATTAGTCAGGAGGGAATATTTCAGATCCCTCTACAAAAGCTCTTCCACCCACAAAGTGAGCTCGTTGAGGTGGGAAAAAAGCGCGATCGAGAAGGTGGGCTGGTGTGAGTAGCGGCTGCGTTGGAGTAACCGACAAACTCTTTCCTCGGCGCGGAGAGCAACTGTGTTTGCTGTGGAATTTATTTGGTCAAACATTTGAAAGGAGATACACCTGCTGTGTGTAAATCTGACATTGCAGTGTTTTTTTTTTTGTTGTTTTTTTGAAAAGGCGGTTGAGCACGACTGCTCCGTGAATGGATTAGAGGTAGGTGGCTGGAATAATATGGATTATGATGAAGGAGAATATGAAGAAAGGGAAGAAAGTAGGGGACGGATGAGTGACAAAAGAACCAAAGGGAATAAAAGAGTCAGAAATGAGAAAGATAATGATACAGAAAGTGAAGAAGAGGGGCAAGGTATGGTTCAAAAAGAAAGAGAGGAAAAGTATGTAGTCATAATAAGATTTAATGAAAAGAACCAGGGGGGTATGAAGAAAGTTAGCCCACTAGTGCTAACAACAACTCTGGCAAACAAGATAGGGGATATCGAATATGCAAAGGTTCTAAATGATGGCAATTTATTGGTGAGATGTGCTGATGCAGTGCAAATGGAAAAAGCGCTAAAAGTTAAAGAGATAGGAAAATGCAAGGTGGAAAATACGGGAAGGGTAGGAGCTCGGATGGGAGGGGGAAACATAGGAGTGATAACGGGGGTGCTAATAAGTGTTAGCATGGAAGAATTAAAAAGGAATATTAAAGGAGGGAAAGTACTTTGTAAAGACTCAATGGCGGATCTAATCCGTGGGGAATTTGCATATCATAATTAATAATTGGTAATTAATAATTATTCATACAGGTTTGGATTAGATCAGTCTTACATGTTAATAAATCTCCCGATAAGGGAGGATCTGTCATTTTACCTGCATGCATGCATGTGAATCCTTGAAATCAACCACAAGTTGATTGCAATTAATTACACGGACCACGTTTCACAAAACCGGTAAAATGAATTAGCTCAATTGTCAGGATAATATTTGTGGGGTCCACAATATCACCTTACTTTATAGGATTTCAGGAAACGCAATTCCCTGGCCAGAAGAATTGGGTTTCCCGCCCTATAAACACATACTCTTTAAGGCATGTTTAATTTTAGTAAGCTTGTAGCATAAGATCTTTTGGCACTTAAGAGGCTTGAAACTGAGCAAGAGACAGTAAATCAATCAAAATGAATATAATGGATTTAATAAAGGCATGTCTACTTATATATTTACTACGGTACAGTAATATATATATATTTACAAACAAAAAAGACATAAACAACACAATAAGACATCAATGAACGAGAAAGTGTGTGAGATAGAGGTATGGATAAATTACACGCTTGAGAGCGAGTAAGAGAGAGAGAGAGAGAGAGAGAGGGTTACGTTCACCTAGACAGTCAACTTTCCTGAAACAACACGAAAACACATTCTTAATGCTCTGAAAACAGGGTAACCCAAATTTACTTGCATGTGGAAGGGTTCTCTCATGTGTTGTTGCGTTCCTTGAGCGGCCTGCATGGTCTAGCCGCGTTTTGGACGGCAGATCTTTTGTTCTCCGTGCGCGTGCGGCCCGCATGGTTTAGCTGCGTGCGTGAGCTGAATCCTTGGTTCCGTGGAGTCACCTGATGCGGCGCGAGTCTTTGAACAGCGGTCGGAAGTCTTTTAGGTCACGTTACCAAAGGAAATAGTTCGGCTCAGGTCATTTCACTTTGTGGAAGTGAAACAAGTTGAGTACAGAAAACAGTTCTTAGGCTAGAAAGTAAAGAAAAGATCCAGGATAGGATCTGATCCCCTGAGGGGACATCCGCGTGGATTACATGTTTCTGACGCGCTGGAAAGTTCAAGAGAGCAAGAAGCGCGTCCAGAGGGAGGTTCGCTCCTCTTTAGAGGAACTGGAGTCCACACCTCTGAGGTGCGAACTGGCCAATGACATTCAACGAAACTTTTGGCGGCCAAATTCTCTTTGTCTTGTCAAAGTTAATCTATGGCTGTTTCCGCCTCTTTTATGACCAGTCAGAATTTGTCAGAATCATTCCACAAGATGGTAAAAACATAGAAAACATACATTTTACTGTAATCTTCTGTATCTGACCAAATCAGTTGGAACGAGATAATTAAAACGGTACCAAACACAACCTTTACACATAATTGGAATACGAAGATACATCTTAATACATAACTATAAACTCTCAAGAGTTTCACTGATACGCTAGGAGATCATATCTAGACTACCATGGACTGGGAAACACACAGACATACAGGAATATATCGTATACCATTGGTAATGGCTCGTTTTATGAGTGTAATGTAAAAGTCCATTATGTGTGTGTGTTGGTTCGTGTGTGTGTGTGTTAGAGTTCTGTTATCTCTCTCTTGTAGAGATGGGGGAGGGCATGGAATGTTTCAAGCATTTTATGACTCTGGCCATTCCTGAGAGGGAGAGTGTGTGTGTGTGTGTGTAAATTTACATTCCAGGCTTTTTGGGTCTTTAGCAGGATGTATTTAGTTATTCAAATTCACCCTTTTAGCACAGTCCTTACAGTCCCCCTTTTTGTCTGATGAAGTCCCTGTGTGGACTTAATCGGACAACAATCATCACAATGGACGGATGGCAGGTGAATCATGACTCATGCAGCAGGTGGTTATTAGGGCTGAGGATTCAGCTCTATGAGGTTCGAAGCTGCCTCTGGCCTGGTCTCTGACTTGGCACCCCCTTTTTGCGGGTTTCGTCCGAAACCTTTCGTGAGCTTGGCTAAAGATGTTGGTATCTCGTTGAGTCTCCTGTATAGGATGAAGGTCAAGCCCAGTGTCAGGGTGTGTCTGATAGAGTTACCCAGCGTAGGATCGGCCGCAGTCCAGGATTGGACAGCAGGTGAGGCATTTTAAGGCGGGCAGTTGAGACAACGCTTGGAGGGCTGTGTCGATAGGATAAATGTCAATTCGCTGGGACCACCCCCCTTTCGCAAACCACAACTCCCGTTCTGGAGTTAGGGTGAAAGTGTGGTTCCCGGAGAAGGATGGGATTTCCAGTTTAATTTGTACTCTTTGCATGGAAGATGGTACCATGCCAGGTCGTCAAGGTGAAGGATGGCACTTTTCGGTGCTTGGATTCACAGGCTCTAGTGGAGCGAGGTGACACAGGTGTCAGTGTCATTCTGGTCGTAAGTGAGTGCAGCTGTGCGCACAGGAGTGTTAGCGAGCCGCCTGTCACTTACACTCTCTGCTTGGGTCTTGATGCCTTGAGTGCATGGCTTGGCTTCGGCAGGGCACCGGGTGTCGCTGATCTGCAGCCCGCAGATTCCGTCAGTGTTGTCTCTGAGGAAAGGCTTGTTAGGGCAGAGATAGTGACTTTCTTTGGTCAATGTGCACACGTACGGGTTCGGAGCTTAGGACGGCTTTGTGTTGCTGTCGTTGCAGTCAACCCCGTCCGGCGTGTGGATCTTGATGTGAATGTTACTTTTCAAAATCTGACCTTGACAATGTTCTTGAGCCGGTAGATTCGGCTTGACTCTATGATGGGCAAGTTCAAGAGAAAGCCCCCCCCTTCTCTGCTTGTAGTCGACGCAGAGAGGGATGGCACTACCCAGAGAGTAGGAAAGGTGTATTTGTAAAGAGTCAGTTGGCGTGGTGATGGCGGACGCCAGCACGGTTTTCACGAGGCTTAAGGGTATCAGGTGCGGTGGAATTCTACCCATGGCGAGGCTGTCGATGGAGGAGTTCACCCCCGCAGCAGGTTTGTCATCAGGGCTGTTACCAGCTGAGTTTGAGCAAAGTCATTCTGGAAGACAGTAAACAGCTGTTTCATGGAGTGAGTGTTGGAGTGCATGGGGTTCAACGCTGTGAGTGTTGAAAGTTACCACAGTTCCCTTCAGTGTCTTGTCGATGGTCTGCAGGGATGCACTCTGTTGTGAGTGCTCTTTTATCTGTGGAATCTCAGTCTGAATTTCGGCTACATGCCGTCCCACGTTGGCGAGGTTTGCTGCATTCATGCTGGACATACAAGTGTTAAACAGAGTTCTGACGGCAGTGCGGCGGTGGTTGTGGCCACCTGGCTCCGCTAGCGTGACAGTCATTTTCTCAAGTTGCTTGAGCATGTGTTCAACCTCGGTCTCAGCGTGAGTGCGGGAGTCCTTTGTCCATCGCCACCTACCCAGCCGTATTGTGTTGTTACGCTGGGGTAGTGTGTTCTGTAGGCGTTGTGAGGATCAGGTGGCACATTCACTTTCTGAGTGCGGGTCCGGCAGAGAAGGAGTCCTGGTGCCAGACCTGGTGAGATGTCCGATTGCGGTTGCCCTCTGGTTGGCTGGAGGCGCCGCAGCAACCTGGTAAAAGTGAAAGGGAGAGAGAAAGAGAAAGGGAGGAAAAATTTCAGCGAGTGTCGTCCTTGGCTGGCTAGGACAGTCTTTTTGCTTTGAGGACGCCGGTATGTCACTTGCTTCGGTGTCTTGCAAGTGTCTCTGGTGCTGCGGTGTGCAGCAAATGGTGCGTCATGGGCATACATTGGCATGACCCCCCTTTTGCACTGTGGCACCACAAGCTGTGGCGCAGTGGTGGCATCAGGTGCAGAACGCTGAATGTTGTCCTGTGCACGCAGCATGTGCTGGTTCACGTTGGTTGTCTGGGGCACCGGTTGTCGGTGGGTGCAGACGGCGTTCGTGGGTGGTTGGAGGGGTATGAGAGGTGGTTTCTCACAGTGTCCATTGGTTTGTCATAGCCTTTGGTAAGCTGGAAGGTTAAGGTCAGGTTAAGCAGGGGCTCTGTGACTTATGTCATACTTGTGGTGAGAGCCTAATGCATGACCCTAAAAGTTCAGACCTACGGTTTAATTGGTTCACTAGGTATGTAGCATAAGCTAGGTGTTCAAGAGTAGCTAGCTAGTGAAGTGTGTCTTGTATCTTATCTTTGCTGTGGATGTTAGGAGGCCAAGACTATATGTGGTTCCGAGAGTATGTCCTGAAAAGGGGATAGCCGAGATGAAATAATTGTCTTAAGATGGTTCTTATGACGAAATTATTTCTCTGGACTTAACTAGTGGGTCACTACGGCTTGACTAAGTGAATGATAGGGGGAAAAAAAACAGCTTTCCTATTCGAATAATGCTTATCAATTCTCTGGACTATAGTTGTGCCCTAGTAAATTGTTGAAATACTTGTGTTTCAGGGTCACAAAAATGAGTGCGCTTGTTGAAAATAAACACAATCACAAGTAAAGGTGTCTCTGCTTCCGTTCTGGGCCCTATGGGAACTGGAACCACATTTGAATAAGAGAGGAAATAAAAGTAAATCATATAGATGACCGAATAGCCAAGGGAATAGCTGAGTGCTATTATTATCAAAGTCAAAGAAATTAAAGAATTAACGAAGAGGAAAAAAAAAATTTAAATTAAAAGCGAAAAGAAATAAAGTGATCAAAACAACAGGAATGATCTTAAGGCGAGAATAATCAGTGGCCTTAGTGACTAAACCTTGGATTTGCCTGGGTTAACACTTCATGGGTTACGGCGATTGCGTGTTCCAGACCACACTGTGTGTGTCCCATCAAAGGGTTAGTCACCTGCCGATGAAAATCCCTATTGCTATATGAATTCTTCTCTAGCTGCACAGTTTACATGTAGTTAAACTTAAGTTTAATTAACAGGTCATCTGCGAAGTTATCCTCCGACGGTTAGTAAGGACTATGCCTGAACTAGGGAAGGTAAACTTTAGCTAAGAGGAAATGCAAACACGGAAAGTGAATAATTAGAAACCCTAACTGGTGTTAAGGAAAGTATTCTAGAATACTTTGCATTGTGTGAACACAAGCGGTGATTAAGGGTTCAAGTAGATGATGCTAACTGCTAACTGTAGAAGTTATTATTTAGCTTAGCGTAAGCTGGATGGACGCTAGGTTAGGTTAGCTTAGCTTCCTAGGCTGGTTTGTTTACAAAGTGACATCACAATTTAGCACTTCCTGTGACAGGTTGTTGTCATGGGAACCAGAGCATGTCAGACAATTCAACAGTCCCTGAAAAATGTCTGTACATTTTACATGAATTAAGCATGTTTAAACGGGTTAACAGGAGGCACTTATATTTTAAGACCTTCCAGAACTTGGTGTTACATTAAGTAAAATGCAGATGTTTTGGCATTTCCTAATTCTACTCGTGGAACTGTTCTCTTTATTTTACGCAACTTAATCTATTTGTTTACCGAGTAAAGAAATAGATTTGCTGGAAGTCAAGCTTGTCTAAGCATATATAGTTATGTCCCTCTCGTGCATACATGCTGACTTTTCGGCGAGTGACTTGTTTTGATCGCTAGGTAGCTCTGTGCTTGTAGATGCAGCTAAAATTTAGGTGAATTACATCAATCTAACAATAATTTGTAAGGCCTTTACATTTGTAGAAAGGGGAGCATCACCCAGGTCTACCTAGATATAACTTTTTCCTGAGCATTCTTTGTTAGACACAGGTTTAGTCATATTACAATTTGGATTTCTTTTAAGTAAAGCAGAATAGATATCGGTACAGTTTACAAGCTGCTGAGATGGGGTTTCTTCGTCAAACAGACTTATGCTTTACTGCCGAACATGCTAAGTTTAGTTGGAAATCCCAGGCTATTTTACTTAAAGTAGAGATGTCAATTCCAGCTATCGTTCTATCTGCATTTAGACAAGCCAGCGATCAAAAATGCGTATTGCACGTTGTGTTCTGGTTGGATCGCAACGACCAAAAGCACGCCTGTAGGTTAACAGTAGTTTAAAACTGGGGTAGTTTTCCTACACTCTGGCGTTAAAGGGAACGTATGCTCTATTTGGAGCTAGTGTTTCTTGTAACCCTTCATTGTCATGGAAACTAATGTTTAGCAGTGTCATTTCAACCAGCATGTCGCAAATGTTTGTTTTTAAAAGAGTCGTGCATAGTCTTTTGGCAGGTGAGGCTTACACGTCTATTCGAGATTTTCTTTAAATCAGTAAAGTTCTAATTTTTCCTATTACAGAGTCTTGTGTCTCTTTGAGCACACATTTTCATCTACTCTTAAAAGTTCTATGTCCTATGCTGATCAGGGACCTTTTTAGCAGAGTCTTGCACTGTGTTTGTGCAGTGTCTTCTGGTTTTGCAGTTCAAAGTCAGTGGGGTTTTAGGAATTCTTTGTGAGGAGGCCTTCTGCATTAGGTCACGCATCGTTGAGTGGCCATTGCGTGGTCTTTGGCGAGCTGGAAGGTGCAGGGTCGCGAACTTGAACCTTGACTTGGTGCTGAGGCTGTGTATTCCTGGATGGCTGCTGGAGTTCCTGGGAACTCTGTGACCTTAGAGTCTGGCTTTGGTGACCTGTGTGACTGGAGGGGCAGGGTTCTTGAACTTGGGCCCAGACGGTCAGGGGTTTGAAGTCTAATCAAAGCTCAGAGCATTCTAGAAGGTCTTTGCCCATCAGAAAGGGGTACATGTCCATTTGTGAGATGTGCACCGGGTGGGTAGGCCTCAACAGACCAATTGTCAGGTAAGTGGGAGCTCTCTGTTCGAGCCGGAGGTCGTTCTGGCTGTACGACTGCACATTCAGCTCACATAGTTGGGGTATAAGAGTTAGCGTTTAGCTTTAGCATTGAGTCTTTCAAAGAGTTGAGCTGACATTAGAGTGAGGTCTGAGCCGGTGTCTACCAGGGTTTCAAGGCTCACCTCATTGTCTAGAGTGATGGGTAGGTAGAGTTTCCGGGCCCACCCCCCTTTTGATCAGGTCTTTTGGGGTTTCGGACCCAGCTGTGGGAAACTGTGCTGTCTCGCTCAGGCTCTGCAGCTGTCAGCTGTGGTGGCTGTGTGCTGCTGTAGGCATTACGCTCAGACATAGGATGTAAGGCTCGTACCTCTTGAATTTTTGGAGTCTTTGGAGTGAATTTTTGGAGTCACAAAGTCTTTTGTGAAGAAGCTTTTCAGCGACTTCAGGGTCTCGGCTGTCTCAGACGTGGCGGCACTGTTTTTATCTGGTGTGTGCTCAGACTTGTTCTTATCAGTGGCATGTCGAGAGGGGTTCCGCTCTGGGCTGTCTGGGCTTGATGGTCTGGTCGCTGGGGCTCGGCTCTTTCTGGACCATTGGTCGGTTTCCTCTGTGGCTCCACCTTTTGGCTGGTCAGGTGGTTGTTGCAGGTTCCGGAATCTGTCAAAGCGCTCGCTCTGGTGTCTTGGATGAGCACCATCGCAGTAGTGCTGGCCTCTGTTGGCCTGGAACGGTCTTGACACTCTGTACACAGTGTTGTGGGGTGCCCTCTAGAGGCAGCTCTGAGTATTGTTCAGAGACAGAGTAGATTGTGGGGTTATTCAAAGTCTTTTAGGACATAGTCTTTTGCTTGGTGTAAGCTTCTTTTAGCTTGTTAAGTCTTTTGGGAGCCATGCCGTGGTTAGTGGCAGGCCTCTCCTGGAAAGGCTTTTGAGTCTCTTTAAGTTCAGTCTCTGCTCTTTGCAAGGGGCTTCACTTTTGTCGGAGTTTCTCGTCGAGTTCCTCTCTGGTTCTTTTCTCTGACTGCTCTCTTCGGGCTATGTGCAGATGAAGATCAGGCAGGGCAGTTTGAAGTCTTTCCACTTCCTTCTGTAGCTCGGGGTCGTTGTCATCCTCGGCTTGTAACCTTAGCGTTGCAACTTCGTGCTCCAGGGCGATGCGGCTCCTTTCGTGGAGACGTGCTTGTGCGATGAGCTGGCAAGTGAGGTTGACGTGTCTGACCGGTCTTTGTCGTGGGAGCTTTGGCTTGGTTTGTGCGCCATCAGCTTGTCCACGTCTGCGATGCTCTTGGCTCGGGGCTCTGAGTCACTGGCGACCTTGGTCAGGAATGGAGGTGTCATGAATTTCAGCCATGTCTCCAGGTTGTTCCAGCGGGTTGTGGGACTGTAGGACCGGAACATACTGGCTTCACTGTGGGCGAGAGGAACACAAGAGAGACCAGTGCAATTTCGTTCTACGTTTAACGAGCTATAATACGGGCTATGCCGTGTATGAAAATTTTGGTTAACTGATGCAGACAGTTAAATCAGTCGGTGGGACAATTTAGGTAGGTCAGCATGGGCCCGAATAAAATTTAACAGGGCGGTAGCTTAGGGGTCACCTGTTGATGCTAACGGCTTGGTTTGTCAAACTATTATTCAGCGTTCCTTGTTGTCTCAGATAGGTTCTGTCTTCTAGGTGAACTGAAAGGAACAGAGCACAACAGAAAAGAGCAGTGGCAAGATAGCAAAGTTTGAAGTAACATGCAACAATAAAAATGAATAGGTCTGTAATGAAATGGGAGTAAATAATAACACGGGAAGTGTTACGGGGGATAAGGAGGCCTGAGCCTGCTATGTGTGGCTTAGAGAAGAGGAGAGGGGCCAAACACTTAAATGACCAGGGGAATATCTAATATTCTGTGGCCTATACTAAATGAATGGGTTTTACCATATTTTTAGCTTGCCTGGGGTGAATTGAGGTCATCTCTGGTTGGAGCCGGCATTGTGGTCAATCTTTCCGTCGTCCCCAAACACTCGACCGCAGTGTCCCCGGGCCCTTCTGTTTATCTATACCAAGGTGCGCGCTCACACAACTTGACTTGTGTCGACTAGCGTGGTGGACTTTTCTTTGGAGTGCCAAATTTCTGAGTCGTGTTGCGTGCCGCACCAATGGAAAGAGACAGAACAGGTCCGAGACTCACGCACGGCGAGCGCCGGTAACGCCGGTCAGATGACCCCGTTCGCTGGAAACCAACCAGGGAGGCCTGTCAAACCACCATAGCACAAGAGAGTGTTCTACCTATAAGTACAAAACAGGGTGAAGAACAAGTGAAACTTAAA
The DNA here is from genome assembly GCA_030578255.1 of Tiaroga cobitis. Lineage (NCBI taxonomy): Eukaryota > Metazoa > Chordata > Actinopteri > Cypriniformes > Leuciscidae > Tiaroga > Tiaroga cobitis. Next base: position 25,118,761 of record CM060591.1, read on the forward strand.
GTGAATTAAGGCTTTCTTTGTTTAAACCAAATTGAGTATTTATGTATGTAGAAAATAAAAGCAAAGGCTTTACTAAATAATGGTCAAAACTAAAGGGAATTATGACAATGATGTTAATTTATCAGAATAACCTAACCCCAAAAGAAGAAGTATTGATAAGTAAAGCAGGATGACACAAGAGGAGGTAAGCTGTAGTGGCAGGTTTGTGCCACAAGGGAGTGTACCTCCTTTCAGTGGTCACCCTGGTTACAAGACAACTTAGTTTAAATTCATTCAATTAAGCTTAATAAAGAGATGTTAATTAGCATCTAAGATAGTAAGGATACAGTCGTGATAAAGTATCAGTACGAAGAATGAGAAAGGGAAGAAAGGGGAAAAAATTAAATGAGAAACTTAATTCAAATTTAAATTAGAAATTTTATATTTCAAACCAAATTTGAATAAGTGTAAGACGAGTTAAAGATCAGAATTAAATCCGATGATAATCACGATTCCTGTAAGGTATCAGTGATAGCACATCAAATAAAACCAACTGGAAATTGACCACTTCAAAACAGAATGAAAGCAGGAAGGAAGTGATAAACCGACTTAGCAGGGGATGCCACAAGGTGGTGCGTTCCCTCTTAAGTGGGTATCAGTGACTGAGCTGAGACTTAACTTAAATTTTAATTCAAATCTTGTTTATAATAAGTGCAAACAGTCAGAGGCAGGAGAATCTAACATCCAATAATATTTAGCACAAGCAGAGCTGTCAGTGCACATATATATTGAAGTTAGACCGCACAATTTCACAATTCACTGGGAAACATGAAATGGCTGGAAGAGAGAATTTGAGAAAAGAATGACCTACTAATAATGTCCACGCGATGGCGCTATTGCGTGCATGCAGGATGAAGTCAGGGCGTGGTGGTAATTTGAGACTGTCAAACACTTAAAGGCTGTCCTCTAGTGTTTGTCAGCGGAATAACAACCAGCCTGCTTCCAAATGTGATTCAAATCTGAACGCGTGCAGACGTACTGCACAAATCACAACATAAAATTTAAATCTCGGCGGATCTTTAGTGCTATATTTCACAAGCACGTTTTTCCTTTCTTTTCTTTTTCACAGCGCTGTGCAAAAGAAAACAGGAATTATTCGTCTGTCGTTTCGGATCCAAATAACATTTATCAAATAGCACTTATGATTAAAATATTTTTAGGTTTTGGATTTTTCGGTGCTATATTTCTCACGGGTTCACGAGGCAGGATTATTTCACTGCATTTACGTGTAACTATACCAACAGGAATTTACGTCTGTGGTTTAACTCCTAATACATTTATCATTTAGCATTTTATGATTAAAATGTTTTTAGGTTTTGGATTTTTTTCGGTGCTATATTTCTCACGGGTTCACGAGGCAGGATTATTTCACTGCATTTACGTGTAACTATACCAACAGGAATTTACGTCTGTGGTTTAACTCCAAATACATTCATCATTTAGCACTTTAATGATTGAAGTGTTCTGGTTTAACATTTGGTTAGCTACATCAAAGTTGAAACCAGGAGTTTTTGTTAGTCTAATGACTATAATATCAGGCCTTTTAGGTTGAATACAGGAGCATCGCTGTATTCAGATCCTCTCTCGCTCTGCTCAAAAGATTCTCGTTTTGAAAACAGGCTGATCAAAAGAAAATATATTAACATGTAAACGTCTTTACAGAGGTAATATCTCTTTTGTTACGAACTACAGTTTACATTCAATACTTTAACCGTGAATATAAGTATTACGAACTGCAATTCATTTTAGCAATTACAACGACTAAAACGTTTAGGCGAATTTAGCAGTTTGTAATGTGCTCCGCTGACATGGACTGGCTTTGTGCCTCTCCAGTCAGCCGGTGAGTTCGCATTGCGTTCACTCACCCAAGGCGCGCGTACAATATTAAATCACAATATAGACATAGATTGAAAACTGATTTTTGCTCAAAAACAAGTTTAAAGTGTGCCTAGCATTTTCTCCACCAATTATGTAAAGACTCAATGGCGGATCTAATCCGTGGGGAATTTGCATATCATAATTAATAATTGGTAATTAATAATTATTCATACAGGTTTGGATTAGATCAGTCTTACATGTTAATAAATCTCCCGATAAGGGAGGATCTGTCATTTTACCTGCATGCATGCATGTGAATCCTTGAAATCAACCACAAGTTGATTGCAATTAATTACACGGACCACGTTTCACAAAACCGGTAAAATGAATTAGCTCAATTGTCAGGATAATATTTGTGGGGTCCACAATATCACCTTACTTTATAGGATTTCAGGAAACGCAATTCCCTGGCCAGAAGAATTGGGTTTCCCGCCCTATAAACACATACTCTTTAAGGCATGTTTAATTTTAGTAAGCTTGTAGCATAAGATCTTTTGGCACTTAAGAGGCTTGAAACTGAGCAAGAGACAGTAAATCAATCAAAATGAATATAATGGATTTAATAAAGGCATGTCTACTTATATATTTACTACGGTACAGTAATATATATATATTTACAAACAAAAAAGACATAAACAACACAATAAGACATCAATGAACGAGAAAGTGTGTGAGATAGAGGTATGGATAAATTACACGCTTGAGAGCGAGTAAGAGAGAGAGAGAGAGAGAGAGAGAGAGAGAGGGTTACGTTCACCTAGACAGTCAACTTTCCTGAAACAACACGAAAACACATTCTTAATGCTCTGAAAACAGGGTAACCCAAATTTACTTGCATGTGGAAGGGTTCTCTCATGTGTTGTTGCGTTCCTTGAGCGGCCTGCATGGTCTAGCCGCGTTTTGGACGGCAGATCTTTTGTTCTCCGTGCGCGTGCGGCCCGCATGGTTTAGCTGCGTGCGTGAGCTGAATCCTTGGTTCCGTGGAGTCACGTGATGCGGCGCGAGTCTTTGAACAGCGGTCGGAAGTCTTTTAGGTCACGTTACCAAAAGAAAATAGTTCGGCTCAGGTCATTTCACTTCGTGGAAGTGAAACAAGTTGAGTACAGAAAACAGTTCTTAGGCTAGAAAGTAAAGAAAAGATCCAGGATAGGATCTGATCCCCTGAGGGGACATCCGCGTGGATTACATGTTTCTGACGCGCTGGAAAGTTCAAGAGAGCAAGAAGCGCGTCCAGAGGGAGGTTCAGTCCTCTTTAGAGGAACTGGAGTCCACACCTCTGAGGTGCGAACTGGCCAATGACATTCAACGAAACTTTTGGCGGCCAAATTCTCTTTGTCTTGTCAAAGTTAATCTATGGCTGTTTCCGCCTCTTTTATGACCAGTCAGAATTTGTCAGAATCATTCCACAAGATGGTAAAAACATAGAAAACATACATTTTACTGTAATCTTCTGTATCTGACCAAATCAGTTGGAACGAGATAATTAAAACGGTACCAAACACAACATTTACACATAATTGGAATACGAAGATACATCTTAATACATAACTATAAACTCTCAAGAGTTTCACTGATACGCTAGGAGATCATATCTAGACTACCATGGACTGGGAAACACACAGACATACAGGAATATATCGTATACCATTGGTAATGGCTCGTTTTATGAGTGTAATGTAAAAGTCCATTATGTGTGTGTGTTGGTTCGTGTGTGTGTGTGTTAGAGTTCTGTTATCTCTCTCTTGTAGAGATGGGGGAGGGCATGGAATGTTTCAAGCATTTTATGACTCTGGCCATTCCTGAGAGGGAGAGTGTGTGTGTGTGTGTGTGTGTGTAAATTTACATTCCAGGCTTTTTGGGTCTTTAGCAGGATGTATTTAGTTATTCAGATTCACCCTTTTAGCACAGTCCTTACAACTTAATGTACAAAGATTGAAATCAGCAAAGGAAGGAGTGATGAGAGATAGTAAATCGGTGTCAGTAGAATTTGAAGGACAACATGTTCCAAAGAAAGTATTCTTGGGTTTTATGAGTTATCCAGTCAGGATGTTTGTACCAAAGCCGATGAGGTGCTTTAACTGCCAGAGATTTGGGCACACAGCAAAGAATTGTAATAAGCAGAGAATGTGTGCTAGATGTGGAGGAGATCATGAATATGGGAAGTGTGGTACAGGGATTCCACCAAAATGTTGCAGTTGTGGAGGTGCCCACAATGTGGCATATGGAGGGTGTGAAATTATGAGACGGGAGACTAATATTCAAAAGATAATAGTGGAGAAAAGGATATCCTATGCTGAAGCTGTAAGAGTGTCAAAAGAGAGGGTAGTTGTAATGAGAGAGCCAGAAGTTGTGGAAGAACAAGTACAACATCAAAGAACCAATGAAAGAATGTATTTGGGAAAAAGAGATCTAGTTACATTCATAGCATGGGGTGATTAACCCTCTGGGGACCAGAAACGCGTCGGCGCGTTTTGCCGGTTTTTTTTCACATAGCAGAAAAATAGACTTAAAATACTCTGTTGATTTTGATCGTACATATAAGTGTTATACATCATTCGATCCTGTTAAGTGTCTATTATTTTTCTGTATACTCACAATAAAAAAAAAGTTTTGTGCTTTTTGTCAAATAAAGAAAAATAAACATGATGCGAGTTTTGCCTTCTCTCTGTCAGGGCAGTCCATTCTGAAACGCGTCCTAAGATTAACTATAACTCGGCAAATACTTGTCATACAGGCACGAGAGATTTTTCTTTATGAAGCTTTTATTCTCTTCTTTTCAATGAAGTAATTTATATAAAAAAAAACAAATATTATCAGTTTATGTAATCTGTATGAAAAGAGAGTGCTGTCAGAATTTTTTTCCCCAGCTCATTACACTTCATTACGCGTTAATCTGACACGCCCATGGATGACGCGCGCTATTCAAACGAAAATGTTGAGGCAAGCCATGACAACGCCCACATCAGCCGTTCCACCGTGGCGGTAAAATGTGGGGTGTATTTGCTGCCTTTTAACGCTAAGAGGCGCTACAATCATAGACTCTGATCATAGACTCTGAAAAGTGTTCGTTTATTCTTTCTAATGCGTAATCTGCCGCTGCGCCATTGAAAGCTGGTAGCAGATGAATTCAACAAGTGAAACGTAGTTAAAATAATTCATAATCACAATACTGAAATCAGGCTACTGAAATGAAATTGAATAAATAATGAAAACATAAAACATTGCAATAAAACTATTTACAGACGTACAGACGGTAGCTCATTGGTTAAAGCAACAACACGAGCTTCAAGGAGCTTCAATCGACCCGAGATCGAATCTCAATGTAGCATACATGATGTTAACCGATGTTGGCCAACCGCGTTTATATGTTACCTTCTTGATGCTTAAACAGCTAACTGTTTATAACTGTTTGCTTATTTAAAGTCAAGAGTTTTGTTTAATTATCATTACAACATTTGCTACATTCCTGTAGAACCGCAGCCGCTGCACAAAGGACACAAACTGATGAAGGAAGATTGTCAGCCGATTGCATCAGAAAATGAAAATGAAGAAGCTCGTCTTTAGTCTGCTAAATTATTGTGTAATGTAAAAGAACACTAAAATTACTTAGCCTAAGTTTGAAACCAAGTTCGAACATTTCAAGGTTTAAATAAAGTGTCGGGACAGTTTTTTTTTAAATTTAAAACAGGGTTGCATCGGGTTTAGAGTTTATTTCTTTTGCGATGCAAAATAAGAAACACTAGGCTAATCTTATTCTTGGGACATTTTAAATTTGTATTGCCAAAGAAATGACAGCTATATTAAACAGTTAAAACAGTAGGCCTACAAAACGAAAATTGTCCAAAGCAAAATAATTAAATTAAAAACATGCGTTTTTCTTTGCCTCTCTCGCGGTGGATCTCTTTTTAACACGTTTATTTAGTCTCCCTCGCTGCGCGCGCCGGGTCTCTCTCTAAATTAAACATTTCAGGGTAAAAACACATCATACAGCTGATAATACTGTCGCTGCGTTATCCGACACTCTCCATATGAAAGAGTAACATTAACACCTAGGCCTATTGTCCTGCGCGCACGATACAGCACTGAACTGTCCCTCCAACCCCCCAACAGGCTATCGGAGTCTGAGGCTGACTTAACACAAAGAGAAGTCGCAATTCACACTTAAATCGCTATTCTAGACAGTGTTGATAATGAAGGAATTAAATGTTTTAAGTTACATATAGCCTAGTGATATTTCTGTCATAAAAGTTTATTACTAAATATTTCATGATTTCAATAATTGTGTTCATGCGACGAACAACCGTATAAGTCCAAAAAACAAAAATTGAGATAACCATGTGACTTGAATGTATGTGTGCAACTTTGTATACAGAATCACTTTGGGGGTGTGTTCGCGCGACCAAAACTCTGTATTTTAAATTTTAAAATAGTCTCACGCGGAAAAACCGTTTATGTCCACTAACGAAAAATGGAGACGCCGGTTGCTTTCATGTCCGCTGCGGACATTAAAAGGCAAAACCTCGGCAAAAAAAGGAGAGCGAACATGAATGAATGGAAGGACAGAGCAAGGAAGTCTTTGAGGGATGCTGGGAAACCATATGTGAACCGGAGAGGAGAGCAAAAACGAGGAAAAAGTCCACCGAAAGAGGTGAGTGAAAGAACCGTATACAAAGTATCTAACTTACTGTTACAGTCAGAGGGGCGTGTAGGCTCCTGCGCGTCGTCTACTACAGTTCATTCATATAGCTCACTCTGTTTAACGGATCAATTCATTAATGGGTCGAAATTAATGCTGTAGGCTACTACTCCTTATAACCGAGGATAAATGAATCGAAACATTATAGCTGCGTTTGATGTCTGGCTAGCCAGTTACTTTGTAACGTAGCACTAGCTGGTTACAGTCAGGGGGCATATTACTTGGCGTCTAACGTTACTAATGTTCATACAGCTCGGACTGTTTAGCGAATCAAGTCATGAATGGGTCGAAATGATAGCTGAGAAAATTAGACTTTGATTGCTTTATGTCTTCACTGAAATTGGTAAAAAATAAATAAATAAAAAGTCATTGACGTGTTTAAAATATTTTGATATACTTTTTGGATCCCATGTTACCATTTATGCAACACTTTGTTTTGTAATATTGTTTGCTATATTTGTTTGTTACTCATTTTTTAATAAATAAAATAAATAAAAGGTAATAATAAAAAAATGCATTGATTGTGTAAGCTGTTATATATTATAGGTAGTAACCTTAATAGCTGCTAATAGCTCTAGTGTTCTATAGCTATATATATAAAAAAAACGCTAATGTGACTTTGTTTTTGTTAAGGGCAAGGTGTGCAAGGAGACGTGTCCCAGGCAGTGTTCAAGCCTAACAGAACAAAGAAAACTCCAGCTCTTCACAGAGTTTTATGCTGTCTCTTATGAGAGGCAGCAGGCTATCATTCTCTCTGGTTTGGAGCAGGTAGGCTAACTTAAGCAATTCATGACCATATCATGTCAACAGTATGCAATGCATCACAATGTAGGCCCATGAAATAACCAGTGAATTGAATACTACTGTATGCCTTCAATTCACTAAGACTGCACATGTGCCTGATCACTGTAAATGTTAAATTTTGTGAGGATGGATGAAGGATGATCAGCATCAAGTAGGCCACCAAGTGCATTACAGTCAGACCACAGCGCTTTGGTGCCCTAAAAGGCTTATTCATTCTCCTAACCAAAGCCTACTCACGTACTTAATGACCTTAACCTGACAGCTCTACAATACGGCTAGCCTGCTACGCTATGGTAAATGTCTTTTTACTTCATGTCTTTTTACTTCTAGCACAAGGTGAGTCGCAGACGACCACGTGGGCCTGACACTGAGATTACTAAGAGGAAGTACACCTTCAAGTACCATGTGCAACAAGGAGGCCAAAGACTTGCTGTTTGTAAACTCACATTTATGTCAGTCTTTCAACTGACCAACAGTCGCCTACAGGCAAGTTTTATATAGCCTAGCCTTTTCCGTTTGTTAACTTTTTATTACATGCATGATTTTAATTAGATACATTGTCCATAACATATTTATTTAAAGTTACTTATCATTGAAAAGGTTATTCAAGAAAAGTTAGTCAGTCAATCTGAGGGAACAGAGCAGGTAGCTAAAGTCAGGTCTCCATTAGAGGACTTCAGAGGAAAACATAAGAACAGGTAAAAAAAAAAATCTTGAAGGACCTCATGCTCTCGTCCTGTTAGTTTTTAAAGCTGCACCATTGTCACACCTACAACATTTTCTGGTCTAATGGTGCACTGGACGCTGGCATTATAGAGCGTTGGGTGCCTTGCCACCCTATAACGCCAGTGTGCACATATTGTAATGGTTAGGATTCAGCTCACTGTTGTTGCCCAGTCAGGAAACATATTTTTGGACTTTGAAATCGATATCAGAGATAAAGTGCTATGCAAATGTAATGTATGATTATTCTTTGTATCATTACAACATGTGGATCTTAAAGGGATACTCCAGCTCTGGAAAGATTAATGTGTATTTAAAATGGGTCATTTATGTAGTAGAAATGTGAAATTATTTTTGAATGGAGCCTTCTAAAAGCCAGAAAATGTATTTTTGATTTATGGGGATGAAAGACAACAACTCCCAGATTGCAATGCTAAAACGCACACATCAATCAATCACATGTTTAGCATCCATGTAAACACTACATTCAGATTCACAAATCGGAATAAATTCAGTTAGATTGAAACAAAAGGTGTGCATGTAAACAATGACAATTTTTGCGTCATCGGAGGATTTTTTCCAGACAAAAAAATACATAAATCTCTCATCTCAGGGGGATATGAGGGAGAAAAGCATGGTAATTCGAAAATACTAAAAAGAATTCGGTTTTCTAATGATACAAAGCTTAATGCTAAATCCTGAAGTATCCCTTTAATGACTGTATGTGAAAAACAAAATCCTATAGTTTAGAGGAATGTTTATAATTATACATTTATGGTCACAGAAACAATGCAATTGTGCAAAACAGACCAGCATAGTTTATTATATTTCTCTTGTTCATGAGTTGTGGTGTTTATTTTTTAGCCCTCATAGCATTCATCCTGCAGTGAGAGAGGGGATAAGAGAGCATATCTTGAGCTTCCCACGCCAACCGAACCACTACTCACGGATGAAGGGAGATGTGGAGAGGGAGTACCTGAGCCCTGATTTAAACCTGCTCCGCATGTTCCGCCTGTACAAGGAACACAGTCCAACATCCACTGCAAAGTTCTGGCTCTATAGGGACATCTTCAAGCAGCAGAACCTCAGTTTTGGGCAGCCAAGAAGTGACACTTGTGCGAAATGTGACGCCCTGTTTTTAAAATTAACAGCTGCTACAACAGAAGGAGAAAGGTTGAAGATCGCAGCCGAGAGTGAGCTTCACCACCGGAAAGCTGAAAAAGCGTACACCCAGTTGCAGGCTGACACAGAGTGGGCCAAAGCCAATGATGACTGCCATGTCATTTGTATCGACATGCAAGGGGTAGTGTTCACGCCAAACCTGACACACTCCAACGTGTACTATCAACGGCAGCTGGCCAACTACAACCTCTGTATCCAGGAGATGGGCACTGATGATCCTCCTACAATGTGCCTCTGGCATGAGGGCATCGCTCACAGAGGTTCCATCGAGGTGGCAAGCTGTCTTTTGAAGTGGGCAGAAACATCTTTTGCTCCCCTAGTCCAGGCAAAGGAACGGAAGCTCGTCATCTATAGTGACCGATGCTGTGGGCAGAACAACAACTGGCGAGTCCTAAACCTCATGGCCCTGCTCATATCTAGAGGGTACTTCAGTCAGATAGAGCAGAAGTTCATGGTGTCTGGCCACTCCTTCCTTCCCTGTGACCGTTCCTTTGCCACGCTGGACAAGAGGCGTAAGGTGTCCACACTCCACACCCCCAGCGATGTCGCCGAGATGATCCGTGTAGCCAGGCAGCAGCATCCATTCAAAGTCATTGAGATGAAATGTCATCTGATGCAACATTAAAGCGTCCACCTGGCTTGCTAATCACATCCATGATGTGGTTGAAAGTGACAGGTAAAAAACAAAAGAGTAGGTCTTCTGAGATTAACAGTGTTGGGGATATGTGCGTGAAAGAAGAATCTTTATTGAATTTCTTGTTGAATCATGATTTCAGCTGCTGATCCATGGTGTGTCCACACAAAAGGGAGCCACAGCCTCTACGAGGGATGGAAGACCTGGCTGATCACCAAACAGAGGAAGAATTAACCACCTCCAGCTCCCTTGTTCTCCACCACGTATGCTCGTGCTTATGAGGACCCTCTGCCCGTCAAGAAGGAGAAGCACCGGGATCTTATGAAAATGCTAGCCTACATGCCAGCGGAGGCCCAAGCATTTTATGGGGCATTAGAATGCGAAGAGTAGCCTGGTATGTGTAGGTCATGTGCAGGGTAAGGTGGGCTATATTGTGTATATTGTGTATATTGTGTAAAAATAATCATAATAGTAGTTGTAGTTTATCTTGTATGCCTTATATTATGTTGTATAATAGGCATATATAGTTATTTATTTAGTAAATGAATGAATGGGGTGATTTATGAAATGTATTATAAAATGGTAAACTAGCATATGGAACCATAGCAAGGAATGATGATGATGTATGTCTGTATTGTAAATATGTATTGTTTACAGTTATTACTGTTGTTTATTGTTTGTATGTATTGTTGATTGTATGTACGATTTATTGTTTGTACTGACGTTTATTTTCTGTACTATAAGTAGGCCTATGCATTGTTCATTGTTCGTACTGTATTGTCTGTGTTTTTGTTCTGTGATTTATGTTGGTAAAAAAATAAAACAAATTGAAAGAAAGAAATGTTTAATATTTTCTTTAAGGTTCTGTTACTGTATTAAAACTAAGATAAAGGAATCAAATCTCCAGTGGTTTAAGTGATATGATGAATTGGACTTATACTGTTCTTCCACATTCCAGAAATGTAAATTACTCTAACTTTTTATTTTTAAGATTGATACTAAAAAATGTCTTGTCTATCTTCAAGTAAAAAAATAAATAAAATATAATATTCAGAGTCCAAATTAAAAAAAATTATTATTCAAAATTTGAAAATATGGACTTATATGGTTCTTTGTCTCAAGCCCTCAATTGATGAAATAAAACTGGTTTGGGCCAGCCTTTTCCAAGCAAAACTAAATATAATCTGAAAAAACGCATGTTAATTTGTTGTCATGAACAAAATGTTCAACTCAATATTAAATTCTACAGGGATCTTTGGATCCTTACAACCAGGCATGCAATTTGTGAATTAAGTTTTTTTTATTTTTTTTATTATTCAAATAAATATTGAACCACGGTGCTTTGTGGTAATGCTGCTAAATTAAATAACATGTATAGAATAATTATGAACTTAAATGAAACAATATCGCAACATTTCGACAAATACATCATTTGATCTGTTTTTACATTTTAATTCAGGGCGATTTAGCCTGCTACATTTAATCAGAGCGAGATTTTCACCCTTGTCTTGTCATTTTCTCATTGGGAAGCGCTTACATAGGCTACATGTTTGAGTAGATCCTCTGTACCCTGTCGTTTTCATATGGATTACATAATCAGATAACATTTATTAGCCTGAATATTTAGACATTTAAAGGCTTTAGACATAGCCGATTTCTTATAGTGACTGAGCTGAAGTGGCTTTCGGTTCATTTTTGTGACGCGAAGTTCCCGGAGACAGAGACGACAGATATAAACTTTTGTCGTTAGCAAAAGTTCGAATAAAACCCGACTTAAGAAATATGCATAGGGCCACTCGGCGTGGTCTGCCAAAACACTTAATTATAAACTTCAATATTTCATTCAAAATAATCTCAAAACGCTTTGTGAAATTTTTAAATCCGTGCATGCATTAAGGCCACTTGAACTAATGAACAACTGAAACGCTGGTTTTGATTTTATTGTTTGTCGTTTAAACGTGCTTGTTGCATATCTCTATTTTATATTTGATATGGTCTATTGGTGAAGTAGCCTAGCATTGATTACTGTGGAGGGAGGGGTGTGGGGATTCAAATAATTCAGCAGGAGCAGGGATGTTTAGACCAGAAGGAAATTCCCGTCCCCCCTGGCAAATCACACTTTACTTAAAACCATGTTTTTTAAAAACTCAAGGTTGCAGGGAATAAAAAAATTAATAAAAAAATAATAGGCCTTATTAAAAAAAAATATATATATATAGGCTATATATAATTACTTTTTTTACAGAACTGCTTTTGAAATTACGATTGGTAGCCTATTATTATACAGATGCAAAGTCGTTCTGTTGGATTAGTGTAAAATGGAAATGCATGGTAATTTTATTTTATAAATATAAGCAAAAAACTGTATATATGGTGTAACCGAGTTTTAGAGCTAGACAAATCTCTCTGCATTAATAAATATAAAATTTACAGTAGATCATTTTTGATCGGGATTTGAACCCATGTCATCTTGATGATCGAACCGTAAGTTCTACCGCTCGGCTATGAATTTTCTCACTGAGACATGCCCAAACGTTTGGTTGTCACATGAGCGAGAAAACGTTTTGTCGTTAGCCTGTGAGTGTAGGCCTACTTTAGCCTCCCTGAATAAAAGTAGACCTTTTACAGTTTTAAAAGATGATATCTTATCTGTATGATCAAAAATTACGCAGTAAGTTCTTTTAGCTGTTATGAGAAAAATAAATTCAAATGAACGCGCCACCGCGTTTGTCAAACTCTAATTCAACATGCCAGAATAAAGTCAGATTTTAGAATAATGCATAGCGCCACTCCGTGATGTGCCAAAATATCCTAATTATAAACTTCAATATTTCATTCAAAACCATCTCAAAACGCTTTGTGATATTATATATATATATATATGTAGGCTATATATATACAAGAAAGAATGCAATGACAATAAATATATATATTGTCCTTGCATTCTTTCTTGTGTGACACCCCTGAATGAAAGGCTCATTATTATGCAGGGTCACTGTCTGAGAACCACTTAATTATTCACGATAGGGGTTGGGCCGTTCCGCCCATCCGCATATTGCCTTGGCAAACAAAAATTTTTTTTTCACAATTTAAAACAATCTATTGTTTTATGTGAATGATTAGGAAGGATGCTTTTCAGATCATTTTGAAGCAAAAACTCTAGGCGACAACCTTCATTAGTCAAAAGTCTTGTGGACACATATTTAGTATGTTTTTTGTGTCCTTATTTCAAAAACTTTATTTTTTAGTTTTTTCGATAACCATGCATAAACAATATTCTCTCAAAAATACAAACATGTACATACATGTTGCTAACACATTATGGTAGCCCTGTTTGTGCTAATTATAGTGTAATTTCACCTGTGCCATTAATATGTTTATAAGCAACTGAAAAAAGCACAAATGTCAGAGCATGTCAAAACATCTCAAGGACCCCAAAAACACCTTGGTCCCCAGAGGGTTAATAGCACTGCAGAAGTTAAATCAAAAAATGAAAAAATCCAGTTGATAGTGAAAGCTGCAGTTAATCATTTAGGACTGGTAGGACTGACGTGGGAAGAAGTAAGAGAGAACCTTACTATTCAGTCAAGTCAAGAAGCGTCATGGGTTGGTTAATCATTTTAATGGTAATTCTTTTACAATGGAATGCAATAAGCTTAATGGCGAATGGTCAAGAATTTAAGCATTTCATAAATGAATTGGAAGAGAAACCAGATGTGATGTGTATACAGGAAACTTGGCTGAAACCAAGTCTTGATTTTGTAATTCATGGATACACTGTGTTAAGGAAAGATAGGATTGATGGAGGAGGAGGTGGGTGTGCAACATTTATAAAGCTTGGATTGACTTATAGGTTAATAGAAATGGGAGATGAGCAGGAATATATAGCGGTGGAGGTGTGGGAAAGAGGGGAGGGGATAAGTGTTATTAACTACTATAACCCATGTAAAAGGTTGATGAGTGATAATTTATTAAGTATTCAAGGTCAGGATAGACAAAAAGTAATTTGGTGTGCAGACTTTAATGCTCATAGCCCTGTGTGGGGGGGAGAACAAACAGATGCTAATGGTAAGATAATTGAAGAATTGATGGATGAAAGAGAATTGGTCAGTCTGAATGATGGAAGGGGAACTAGGGTAAATTTAGTAACAGGAATGGAATCTGCATTAGACTTAACATTAGTGTCTAACACTTTGGCTGGAAATACTAGATGGGAGGTATGGCTAACAACTACACTGGGTAGTGATCACTACCCAGTTTTATGCAGAGTAGGTGGGAGGCAAGAAATAAGGGTAGAAGAAAGGATCCCAAAGTGGATATTTGGAAAAGCAGACTGGGATCAATTCAAGAGGGTGAGTGAAGAAATAATGGCTAGGATTGAAACAGCAGGAAGTATAGAGGAGATAAGTAACCAAGTTACGTCAGCAATCATTATGGCAGCGGAAGAAGCTATTCCTAAAGGGAAAAACAGAGGTAATCGGAAATTGGTGCCTTGGTGGAATGAAGAGTGTCAAAAGGCAGTGAGGAAAAGAAATAAAGCGTTTAAACTAGTAAAGAGGGATCACAACATGCAGTTGTGCATGTTTAATGCACAGTTTAACATGTATAAATTAATTCAGTATAAAAAAGCACAGGCAGAAGTGAGAAGAACTATTCGGCAAGCAAAGAGGGCAAGTTGGAGTAAATTTTGTGATGAAATTGGAAGGTCAACACCGGTGGGTAAGGTATGGTCTACGATAAAGAGGATGGGTGGAGATAGGAGACAGTGGGAGTATCCAGTATTGACATTAGAGGAGGAGATATGTGTCACCAATCTGGAAAAGGCAGAAATAATGGCAAAGTCATTTACAAAGATACACAGTTCAGAAAATTTATCAGAAGAAGAGAGAAGGAGAAGGTCAGTAACTTTAAATCAAAATATGCATGCGTTAAATAGGAAGGACGAGACTGGTAGCGTCATTGATGAGCCTTTTTCTCTGGCGGAATTGGTTAGAGCGATTAAAAGAGCAAAGCCTACCTCTCCAGGAAAGGATCAGGTATGTTATGTAATGTTAAAACACCTTGGGGAAAGATCACTATTTAAGTTACTGGAACTTTTTAACAAGATGTGGAAGGAGGGAAAACTGCCAGTTGCATGGAAAGAAGCAGTAGTGGTTCCAATTAGGAAACCTGGCAAAGATCCAAGTAAACCCATAAGTTATAGACCAATTGCCTTAACATCTAACTTGTGTAAGATAATGGAGAGGATGATAACAGAGAGATTGTCGTATGAAATAGAGAAAAGAGGATTACTGGTAAGAGTGGTTTTAGGAAGGGAAGGAATACAATGGATTCAGTAGTGAGATTAGAGAATGAAATAAGAAGGGCACAAGCAATTAAAGTAGTTGCAGTCTTTTTTGATATTGAAAAGGCTTATGATATGTTGTGGAAGGAGGGGCTATTGATGTCATGGTCGTCGATATAGGACAGAAGCAATTGCAGGTAAACTCAGTTCTTTATTAAAGTTCAGCGAAACACAAAGCAGGGACACGGGCGTGGACAGATGACGCAGGGACCTCGATGGTCGAAGACGAACCCGTGAAGTGAAGTCAAGTCATCTTCATTTATATAGCGCTTTTAACAATGGATTGTTTCAAAGCAGCTTTACAGAGATAAACATATATTTTAAGGTAACAGATTGTTTGGCATTATAGCGGTTCTTGAATAATGTTATTTCCAGCTAAAGTTAACTTTGATTGATTCACCTCCATCGAAATGATCAGACTTTTAAACGCGAACCTGTGATTAACGCTGACGGCGTTCACATGCTCATTCAGAATTGATTCTATAGTTATGTGCTTTTTAAAATATGTGCGCAGGTTTATAATTCATACAACCCAGCCTAAACAAACTACTTTTCTTGCCTATAAATTTTGATACAGAATTTTGTTTTATTTTATCACTTCGGGGTACGCGAGCCGGAATTCACAACGCTTTATCTGTAGAGTGGGAAAGGGATCCTCCATAGGGAGAGGATAGTGGACACTTCAGCACTGCATTGTCATCGGGTCCAGGCGGATCTCCTTCGTCAGATCTGGACACGGCCTGGATCCGTCAGGCTGCGGGAAAACCTCGGGATAAAAAAAGACACTAATATTAGCGTAGATGCCATTCTTCTTATGATGTAGCGAGTACATCAAGATTTAAGGGAAGTGTTCCCAGTTCCGGCTGACCTAATCTATGCAGCCTAACACTGAATTTATAGAAGTCTATAGTGTTTTATGTGTATGCTAGGTCAAAGAGATGTGTTTTTAGTCTAGCTTTGAACTGACAGAGTGTGTCTGCTTCCCGGACAATGGTAGGAAGACTGTTCCAAAGTTTTGGTGCTAAATAGGAAAAGGATCTACCGCCTGCAGTTGATTTAGATATTCTAGGTATTATCAACTGGCCGGAATTTTGAGATCGCAATAGACGTGAAGGACTATAATACGTTAAGAGCTCGCTCAAGTACTGCGGAGCTAAACCATTTAGTGCTTTGTAGGTAATCAACAATATTTTAAAATTTATACGATGTTTAATAGGGAGCCAATGCAGTGTTGACAGAACCGGGCTAATATGGTCATATTTCCTGGTTCTGGTAAGAACTCGAGCTGCGGCGTTTTGAACTAGCTGTAGTTTATTTATTAAGCGTGCAGGGCAACCACCCAGTAGAGCATTACAATAATCTAGCCTTGAGGTCATGAACGCATGAACTAATTGTTCCGCATTTCCCAATGAGAGCATATGGCGTATTTTAGATATATTTTTAAGATGGAAAAATGCAGTTTTACAGATACTAGACACGTGGCTTTCAAAAGAAAGGTTGGTATCAAAGAGCACACCCAGGTTCCTAACCGACGACGAAGACTTGACAGAGCAGCCATCAAGTGTTAGACAGTATTCTGGGTTATTACGTGTGGAAGTTTTTTGTCCAATAATTAGAATCTCTGTCTTTTCAGAATTTAGTAGTAGGAAATTACTAGTCATCCAATTTTTTATATCAGCTATGCATTCGGTTAATTTTGTGAATTGGTAAGTTTCGTTGGGTTTTGAAGAAATATACAGCTGAGTATCATCGGCATAACAGTGAAAGCTAACTCCATGTTTCCTAATGATATCTCCTAATGGTAGCATGTACAGACTGAACAGCAACGGTCCTAGTACTGAGCCTTGTGGTACGCCATACTGAACTTGTGATCGATAAGACATCTCTTCATTTACTGCTACAAACTGATAACGGTCAGTTAAGTATGATTTAAACCATGCTAGTGCAATTCCACTAATGCCCACATAGTTTTCTAGTCTATTTAAAAGAATGTTGTGGTCAATTGTGTCAAATGCAGCACTAAGATCGAGTAACACTAATAGAGAGATACAACCACGATCGGATGATAAGAGCAAATCATTTGTGACTCTAATGAGAGCGGTCTCAGTACTATGGTACGGTCTAAATCCGGACTGAAAATCCTTGCAGATATCATTTCTTTCTAGAAAGGAACACAGTTTTGAAGATACTGCTTTTTCTAATATCTTTGACAGAAAAGGCAGATTCGAGATCGGCCTGTAATTGACTAATTCTGTAGGATCAAGTTGTGTTTTTTTAACAAGTGGTTTTATCATAGCCAGTTTAAAGGTTTTTGGTACGTATCCTAGAGACAAAGATGAATTAATGATATTAAGAAGAGGATATATGACCTCTGGAAACATCTCTTTCAGTAGCTTAGTCGGTATAGGATCTAACATACAAGTTGTCGATTTAGATGAATTAACGAGTTTGCAGAATTCTTCCTCTCCTATAGCAACAAATGAATCAAATTTTTCCTGTCCGTGGTAGACGGTTGCATAGTTATAATTTTGTCCCTGATATTATCAATCTTATAAGTGAAGAAGTTCATAAAGTCATCACTGCTGTGTTGCTTGGGCACTTCTGAGCTTGAAGCTTTCTTTTTCGTTAGTTTAGCCACTGTTTCAAATAAATACCTTGGATTATGTTTATTTTCTTCTAATAGGTTTGAAAAATAAGCAGATCTAGCAGCTTTTAAAGCCTCTCTGTAAGCAATCGAGCTCTCTTTCCACGAAATCCGAAATACCTCTAGTTTAGTTTTCTTCCAGTTGCGCTCCATTTTTCTGGCTGCTCTCTTAAGGGCCCGGGTGTGCTCGCTGTACCACGGCGTTGGGCTATTTTCTTTAATCTTCTTTAAGCGCAACGGAGCAACTGCGTCTAAAGTGCTGGAAAAGAGAGAGTTAAACGTTTCTGTTGCAATATCAAGTTCTTCTAAGCTATCCGGGATGCTGAGATGATGAAACTGATTAGGAAGATTATTGATAAAGCAATCTTTAGTGGCAGAAGTTATAGGTCTAACGTATTTATAACACGGAGTCGGCTTTGCAGCCTTGGCTAAATGTAATTTATATGAGACTAGATAATGATCTGAGATGTCATCGCTCTGCTGCAGAATTTCAACGGCATCAACATTTATTCCATGTGATAATATTAGATCTAGAGTATGATTACGACAATGAGTAGGTCCTGACACGTGTTGTCTAACTCCAATTGAGTTTACAATGTCTTTAAATGCCAATCCCAATGCATCTTTTTCATTATCTACATGTATATTAAAATCACCAACAATTAGTACTTTATCTGCAGCCAATACTAATTCTGATAGAAGGTCCGCAAATTCTTTGATAAAATCTTTATGGTGCCCTGGTGGCCTGTATACAGTAGCCAGCATAATTCTCAAATGTGATTTATCGTTTACACTATATATTTTTACATTAAGCACCAATACTTCAAAAGAAGTATATTTAAAGCTAGATTTCTTAGTGGTTTTGAAAATATTACTATAAATTACAGCAACACCTCCCCCTTGGCCTTTCAGACAAGGTTCATGTTTATAACTGTAATCTTGTGGGGTTGACTCATTTAAAATAATGTAATCGTTTGGTTTTAGCCAGGTTTCTGTCAAACACAGCATATCAAGATTATAATCTGAAATCATATCATTAACTATGAGAGATTTTGAAGTAAGGGATCGAACATTCAGCAACCCAAGCTTTATCATTTGCTCATCTGTATTATATCTGTTTTTTATTTGTTGAACATCAATTAAATTTTTAACCTGACGTTTTTTGGATTTCCAAATTCGGGGAACAGACACAGTCTCTATATGATGACATCTAGGTGAAAGAGGCTCTATGTGATGGGATTTATCTGACCTTGGTGACGTGAGGCCGCTAGCAGACGGTCGGCTTAGCCAGTCTGTCTGCTTCCTGACCTGAGCCCCAGATTGTCATGACCCGAACGATAATCCAACACCGAGACGACAAACCCAGAGGAACACGAACACTGGAACAGCAAGGGAACTGGACTGGAACACCACACGGAGAAACAACAACCAACGATCTGACAACGGAGATGAGAGAACTGTGAGAATATGTAGTGTGATGAGATCGACTGCAGCTGGTGATGAAATGATGATCAGCTGGAGCGGATCAAGGAATGACACACATTCACGCCCACTACACACGTGCTCTCATACAACAACATAAACACGAGACGAGAAGGAAGCAATGAACTTGTATACCGTGACAATTGATCAAGTTGGATAAAATAGGGATAGGTGGGAATTTGTTTAACTGGATAAAAGATTTTCTGTTTGGTAGGAAAATTCAAGTGAGAATAGGGGCAGAAGTGTCAAGTGTCAATATGAGGTCGGAAATGGGACACCTCAAGGAAGTGTGATAAGTCCTTTGTTATTTATTATAATGATAAATGATGTCTTTGCAAATGTTTCAGAAGATATTGGAACATCATTGTTTGCAGATGATGGGGCAATGTGGAAAAGAGGAAGGAATATAGAGTACACAATTAGGAAGGTACAGAAAGCAATTGATAAAGTGGTAGAATGGGCTTATGACTGGGGATTTAGGTTCTCAATAGAAAAGACTCAGACAGTCTTTTTTACCAGGAAAAGAATTCAGGAAGAAGTTAAGCTAATGATGTATGGGAGAGAGTTGGAGAGGGTAAGTTCCATTAAGTTTTTGGGAGTGATTTTAGATGCAAGGTTGACATTTGCAGAACATATAAAGAAAATGGAAGACAAGTGCAAAAAAGTAATTAATGTGATGAGGTGTTTGACAGGAAGAGAGTGGGGAGCCAGTCGGTCATCGCTTAAGAGTATATATGTGGCTCTGATAAGATCAGTGTTGGATTATGGTAGTATAGTGGTTGGGTCTGCAGCTAAGTCTCTTTTAATGAGGCTGGAGGTTATTCAGAATCAAGCTTTAAGAATTTGCTGTGGTGCTTTTAAAACGTCTTTAGTACCTGCCATACAAGTGGAAATGGGAGAACTGACACTGGAATTAAGAAGGATTCAATTGATGGCTAATTACTGGGCTGGATTGCAGGGCCATAATGACTCGCATCCCACGAAAGCAGTATTGCAGGATTGCTAGGAAAATGGAAGAAAGTTAAAGGAAAACTTTGGTCGGATTGGAAATAATGTAGCAAAAGAGTTAGAAGTATTTAATCTTAGAATAAGCCCTACGGTAGTTTTTCCAGAGATTGCCCCTTGGAAGATGACATGGCCTGAAGTAGACTGGTATGTGCTTGAGGAAAAAAAGGAAGGGAAAGGAAGAAGTTAATCTGAAAAGTATATTTAATAACAGAGTAGGTGGAAACTATAGTGAATTTATGCAGATTTATACGGATGGTGTTAAAAAACCAGAGACGGAAGAAACAGGGTTTGGGGTGGCAATTCCAGGGAAAGAAGTAGAAATGAGTATAAAAACATCTAATAATTTAGGGGTATATTCTGTAGAGATGTTGGCTATTTTAAGTGCTTTGCAATGGGTGGAAAAGGTAAGACAGGGAAAGGTTTTAATATGCTCTGATTCTTTATCAGTCTTGGCAAGTTTAAGGTCATTCCATTCAAAAGCTCGGCAAGATATCCTGTATGAAGTACTTCAATTAAACACAAGATTAAGTCATATGGGATGTCAGGTTAAATTTATGTGGGTTCCAGCACATGTTGGTATTACAGGTAATGAGATGGCAGATAGGCTGGCTAAAAGGGCGCTAACAAAAGGGAATGTAGAAATGCAGGTTAATATTAGTAAAGCAGAGGTTAAAAGCATAATTTGGGAGAAAATAAATAAAAGGTGGCAAGAGAGGTGGGATAGAGAGAAGAAAGGGAGGCACTTATACCAAATTCAGAGAAATGTAAAAGAGGATAGGGTGGGAAGTGGGAATAGGAAAGAAGAGGCTGTGATGACGAGGTTAAGGTTGGGACACTGTTCGCTGAATAAAACACTAAAGATGATAGGGAAGCACCAGACAGGGTTGTGTGAGGGATGTCAAAAAGAGGAGACAGTGGAGCACATAATTATGAGGTGTAGGATATATGAAATGCAGAGGCAGGTGATGAAGAATAAGTCGAGGCAGATTGGGGTGCAAGAGATTACATTAAAAGGGTTATTAAGAGCAGTAAATGGGACGCAGAATAGAATATTGATGTCTTTTTTAAGGGAGGCGGGAGTTTTCAATAGGATTTAATTGTTAAGAAAAAAAAAAAAAAGTTTGTTGTGTATGTGAGTGTTTATTTGAAGGGAATTAAGGTTATGTAAGTGTAGGAAAGAGAATGGACAGTGATATGTTTGTAATTATAGTATCTGATCCACACTCCGGAGTAGAGGGGGCGGTAATGCACCAAAAAGCTGGATGCCAACCGCCGTAAAATTGGAAAGAAGAAGAAGAAGAAGTGAGCTCGTTTGTTCTCTTTTCTCGCCTTTTCCACGGCGGGCCATAGCTTGTTTCTCCGCTCTCGATCCGCTGGAGACAGATCCTCAGAAATTTTCAAGTTGTTGTTTTTAAGAAAATTTGAATCTTTAGCAGCACGCCAGACCGCGTCGCGTTGGGGCCATAGCTTGTTTCTCCGCTCTCGATCCGCTGGAGACAGATCCTCGGAAATTTTCAAGTTGTTGTTTTTAAGAAAATTTGAATCTTTAGCAGCACGCCAGACCGCGTCGCGTTGAAAACGGGAGGCAAACTGGACGATGATTCCTCTGGGCTTGCTGTCGTTCGGCCGTTTGCGACCTAGGCGATGAACGGTGTCCACGGCAAGCCGGGAGTTTGTCTTTCGCGTCTGGCAGAAGGTGCTGGCAAATGTCGATTATCTTATTATGGCCATCTTCTCGTTCACTTTCAGGTACCCCATGAACCCTGAGACTCCATCGACGTGAGTAAGCCTCAAGGTGCAGAAGCCGTTTCTCCTGTTCATGCGAGTTAAACTCGACTCTTTTGGCTATTGACTCAGTCGCGCCGATTTTGACTTTCAAATATTTTACTTCGGCACTCATAAAGTCAATAACATCTTTCATTCCAGAAATCTGCCTGGTATTTTCATTAACCGTTTCTTTCAAACTAGCGATCACGTGAGTTTTCCCCTACCATCTTTTCCAAAGCATCCGAACGATTATTAATCAGCCTCGAAAGCTTCCCGAGTTGTGAAAGGATGGCAGTTGTGTCAGCACTCTCGGTCTTGCGTTGTTTGATGGCAGGGGATTTACATGGGGTTTCTGGAAGACAGGGAAATTCTTCCTCACACAGCATGAATTCTGCGGAGACAGTGTCGTGGTTCAAGTAGTCATGCATGTTGTCCATCAGAAGTTCTTGGCGGGCTTGACGTGTCTCATTAACAGTTTTGTTAGCATTAGCAGAAGCTTGAGGTCCATTCCTACTTTTTCTTTTTTCGGATTTCCCCATTTTGACAGCCAATGCAACAACTAGTTAAATGTGATCTGGTACAAATTATGAGTTCAAAAAGCCTTTCTTACTACATTACAAGCTAAAATAAACGGTTGAGTTTGCGGCGCTCCTCAAAACGTGACTGATCAGAGGGCCATCTTGGATCCCCGGACCAAGGTGAAGTGAGTGCTCATATCGGGCTTCAAGTCTCTCCGTTGAAATCAACGCGGTCGCTGTGTCCATTTCTTTTACTGTCTATGGTGTATACAGCAGAATTGGTGGCAATTCAGATGGCACTTAGTTGGGTGAAAGAAGTGATGCCAAATAAAATTGTTAGATTCAATGGCATCACTTATAAGCCTACAAACATATCAAACAGTTAGATATATCTATATAGAAGTATTGAATATTTTGTATCGATTAAGGTAAACTGGAACAATAATAAAATTTGTTTGGGTACCAGCACATGCTGATATTCCAGGTAATGAAAGAGCTGATAAAATGGATGAGTCACTTAAACTGAACATTCCTACTATTACAGTTGCATTAAGCAGGATGGAAGGAAAGAGTATTATTAAAGAAGCCTGCAACCAGAAATGGCAAAGAAAGTGGAATGAATGTAAAACAGGAAGACATTTTTATAATCTACATAATACTGTAAGACAAAGTATATTGACACAAAATTTAAATCGAGACGATCAGGTTATTTTAACAAGACTAAGGATGGGACATACAAAACTTAATTCAACACTTCATATTATAGGGAAACATGGTACTGGTTTATGCGAAATATGCCAAGTAAAGGAAACATGTGTTCTTATTTTGTTCCAGGTATGAACAGGAAAGAAAGGAGTTAATAAGTGAACTAAAGGAAATGGGATGCAAAGAATTTACAATCAATAACATATTAAACACAAAACAAGGATCCGGGGAAATTGTAAGGTCAGTTTTAAAATTCATAAAGCATAGTGGTCTTAGGACTAGAATATAGACATCTTTTAACATATTTCTAGACTGAAATCACTTCACACTCCAGCACAGGTGGTGGCGGTATGGACCATAAAGTTGGTATGCAACCCGCCAATAAATCCATAGAAGAAGAAGAAGCAGCCATGGTGCTAACCGCCAATAAAATTCCTTAAAGAAGAAGAAGCAGCAGTAGCAGCCAGAAAATCCACAGAATAAGGTCCTTTGCGATGTCGATTCCTCCTTTACTGTCTATGGTCGATTCATAGCTTGTTATGGCGGAAAGAAGTAGTTTGATGCGCGAAGAAAAGCCACTTGAAACCGTGCCTGCTTATGAATTCATTAACGTAAACTCAAACGAGTTTCATATTGGCACGTTTAGAGATTTATGGCTGGATGTGTTAAATCCGGAGGTGTATTCATACTGTAACTCAGCCCCAGAGATTGAGGATGTGGAGTTCATTGAAGAGATGGGCATTGAGCCCAAGACATTGGAGGAACTCAAAATCATCTGCAGGTATAATAGAGAGAATAGTAATTTGTTTCAGTTTTGTTTATTTTATGACATATGTCTACGTTACTGCCTTCTCAGTGTTGATTCCCTGCGAAGTGGACATGAAGACGCAGACAATGTGCCATCAGATCCTCATCTATCCACACTGAAGTAAGTTAAAGTCTCCGGTCTCAGACCGCAGTAAAGATAGTTGTGTGAAATTCAGATAACTTTTGGCAATAAAAACGCAGTGCGCTGTCATAGACATGCAAATTATTTCACATATTATCATTCTTCATGATTTGTGAATTCAGTTGACGCGGTCCTCCGATCCGAAATCTTTTTTTTTCATAGTGAGTCTTGATTTTATAGTTATTTTTATCCTACTAAGAGAAACAATGTGAAGTTGACCGTTTAGTCAGTTTGATTTACCGACACAGAACGATTTTGAAACTAAAGAACACCTGACTGTACATGAATCATTACTTATTATTAGAAATCACTGGACACTACCAGTGACGTGCGTTGATGTCTTAAAGAGGCTAGGCACTGAGTTATGAAAGCCAGATTACCTGATTTATTGTTTAGGCTAATAACAGTAAACGTTACATAACAACAAATGTACAAATCAGGATGTATATCGTGTACTCTCTCTCTCTCTCTCTCTCTCGCCACTCCAGCATCAGAATACAACCATTCTTAATCCTCAATTTTTGCACAGCGGCCAATTATGTCTGTCAGCAAAAGTAAAATCACACACTGCTCAATTGAATATGAAGGCAAATGGCTTGCATTAATTCAACCACATTTATCAATTCAATATTAAGCCCAAAATAGTTTTTGACTCACCAATCGGTAGATTATTTGTACATAAAATCCATCCGCCGCTCTTTCCCCGTAAAGACGTCGATCACAACTTTGTAAAACTCGTCTTTACGGGCCTTCAGTTGCTGCACTAGTCCATCTAAGGCTGGTGTAGACCTCCCTCTTGCTATTAACTCAGATAACTCAGAAAAATGTCTTAACTCTGTGATCACGGCCGGTGCTGTCATTTTGACACAGCACAAAAGTCCGCCACCATCAATTAATTAAAGGTAAAGGCAGAGATAGCAGCATTACCTAGCTACTAGAGCTGCACGATTATGACAAAAATCATAATTGCCGATTATTCCCTTGAAATTGTAATTGCGATTATTAATTACGACTATCACAATTTACATTGAATATATATAGGCATATTATGATACATGTTTACCAGTGATGCGCGGGTTGATCCAAAATGAGCGGGTGCCTGCGGTCACCCGCGGTTACCCGCAGTTACGAGTCATCCAAAAATATTTTTAATGATATTCAGGTCGCGGTCGGTCGGGTCGTTTGAAAAAAGATGGAAATTAAACCTTTGTATTTATATAGTACTAGACATAATTTTCTATGAAATATATAGGCCTACACTTTATTGGCTGAATAACTGTCACGAAGATGACACACAAGCTCAGTCAACAGTTCTCGGTTCTGTACTGGTGATCCGAGAACCACTGTAGCCTACCTGTGCGTTCGGTAGTACGCGGATGCGCAGTATCAGCTGCTCGTGCTCATCACTTCTCTCAGCAGTGGCACCAACATGTCTCAATTCAGTGAACTGTTCCTGGAGTAAAATATACTTCGGGATATTGGTTTATTTCGATCCGGAGGGACTGTCAGGCATGTCTGAAAGTGAGTAACTTTAGTAACTTGTGGATCAGCACGAACGATTTCGAACTGTTTCGAACGATTCAGTTCGATTTAGTGTAGGCCTACTGGTTCGACCAGTTCACTAAAAAGAACCGGTTCAAAAGAACGATTCATTCACGAACCGGCCATGTCTATGAGCACTGCAGAGAGATGGAGGCGGCAAGAGAAAAGGTGAAGACTGGGGAGTGGAAGCTCCGAAAAAACGCTACGATGAGCATTTACTACTTTTAAAAAATGCGGTCAGGAAGCGGGTCGGGTACAATATTTTCATACTTTTTTTTTGCGGTCCGAGTTGCGGGCGGGTTAGTTGAAAACGTCGGTCGGGTGTGGGTTCTTTATACATTGACCCGCGCATCACTGATGTTTACACAAAAATTGTTAACACACACATGTACTGTCCCCCTTTACTTAACATACACATAAATTGTAACAATGACTCATACTAAAGACTAGAAAAAAATTAGGACTATGCTAAAGCAATTAAATAGCAGTCCCAAACTAGTTTTTGTTAATACAATGTTGATATGAGCCACCACAGTCATTTAAAAATACAAAAAATAACACAAAGTGAAAATAAAGTGGCATTTTGGGGTTATGGAAACGACACTTACCATGGTAAATACACAATACTAACAAGAACTGTTAATGAAATAGCTCCTGGTAAATAGAATGAAAATCATACCTGCATGCAAATCCTTCTCAGCTAACACGTGATTTAGTGGTATTTTACTTTTATTTCGTGACTTACTACGGTAATTTACATTGTAACGACGTTGGATGCTCGTACTACGAGCCTCGTAGTTTCTTTTGCACTTCATACAGTAAAGCCATAAACAGCGCGCGCCGCCGCATTTGCGCATGCAATTGAAGAGTGCGCGCTACGAACACAGTATAACGGCTGACAGGACAGTAAAGTCCGCTTTTCTGAGGTGAAAGACTTTTTATTTCAGCGTACACTTACGTCACTGCCTGGTATGTCATATTGTGCTGGGTTTTCTGAAGTAGTCGTGATTCGCCTCTCATAACATAATTATGCTCTAAACACACACACGCAGAGTGGATTTTCTTTTGTAATCGCGGCTTTGAACGATTACGTAATCGTGGCATCCGTAATCGTAATCGCAATTAGAAATTCGATTAATTGTGCAGCCCTACTAGCTACTTCCTATGACAAGACCCCTGTTCCAAGATGGCGGCAGTTTTGAGGCATGCTTAGAACCCCAAGGTGACTTCTAGTGTATATGTCTATGTAATGACGTTAGCTACGCAAATGTGTCCAGTAATATCTCGATTTTAATTGGTTTTAATTAGAACACTCATAAGCCACGTGTTCCCACAGAACATGCCAACATGAAAGCACACAGCTAGTGTAAAACACAAGCTGTGCTACACAGCACAAGACAAAACATGACATGAAAGCACCGCCGATGTAAACACGAACCGCATGCTACACAAATAACAACACACTGAACAGAGTGAACACGAAACCGCACGCGAACGTGACAAGACAGAACGTTATGACGTGCACGAGAATGTCCATAAGCTCATCCTGTGCACTCGCAACAGAAAACAAACACGCAGAGCATGCATGTCCGAATCCCGACACAAAACCGAAACCAAACTAGACAGATGTGCCGTGATTCAAACACCACGCCTGCACATGTAACAAGGAAGGCACCTGACATCGACGGAGGAAATGGCGGAATTAGGTTAAACTGTGAAATGTATGATGAAAATTGCAAATACCAAGAAATATTTTACAGCAGTTCGTCTTTCGAATACACTTCCAAAATCCGCGATGGGACTGGGCTCGAAATCTCGAATAGCTTCTGCGTCATTGTGCGAAATCGCTGTCAATCAAAAGAAGATGCAGTCCTCCAATCATCACGCAGACGCCCGGACTCCAGGCCAGCCCACTTCCCTATACACCCCAGAGACGCCTGGCGTCCGTGGGCGGGACATAATCGCAGCATTTATCCAATGACCGTCTAGTTTCGAAGCACTGAAAAAAACTGTTCAAAGCAGCCCCATTGAAGTCAATGGACGCTGAGCTTCAACGGGGAAATGCCATAGGGAAATGTACTGTGACGCAACGGTAATGTATGAGAAGGAGATCGAGTCCGCCGGCCTGCTATATTATATGTAGCTGATTCTGAACGAACTCGTCTTCGAGATGACCGTGTTCTAACGCATTTTTAGTCAATAAAATGTCAACACAATAGTACACATTTGACCATTAATTTTTTGACATTATAGGGGAAGCTGAGCTTCCCTTGCAGTCTTAAAGAAATCGGCACTGATTCATATTGATATTATGTCGCTATGTGAAAAAATACAGCAAAATGCGCCGACACGTTTGTCGACCCCAGAGGATTAACTTTAGCCTAACCATAAATTGTGATTAATATACATGATCACTCACATCAAGACGCCGCTGCGGTGGTGAAGTCCATGCAGGAAGAGCAGTGTTTGGCACTGCGTCGCTTTTCAGCGCGAGCTGTGTGGAGAAGCCCATTTCCACCTCTATTCCGTTACCATCCTGACCACTGTACTAAATACAGATAAATCTACGCTAACTTGAAGCTATCCTAACTGATGCAGTACTATGCTACTAACTAACTAACTAGGCTACACAAAATAATCTAAATAACTATATAAATGCTATGCTAAATAGATGCTAAAATACTCTATCCTGATCGTTTTCAATACTCGTAATTCCAACTCTTGACTCGCAGTGGTTTAGACGAAACAAGATGGTTTTTATACTGCCAAGGGTGTGGTGAGCTGGAACCACTGATCTATATAATGACTGGATAGCTCATGACGTTCTAAACTGCCACCCATAGACAGTAAAAGAAATGGACACAGCGACCCTATAGACTTCAACGGAGAAAAGTGAAGTCAATTAGGAGCACTCACTTCCTGATTGCCAAGCGCACTGCGCAGGCTCAAACTGAGCTTGACGACGTAGATGTGACGTGAGCAACCTGTCTGACAGTTGTACGTCTTCTAGTAGCTGTGCCAAGAGGTATCTGAATCATTCCCTTCCGAATCTCGCAGAGCCGGAGATTGTCAAGTCATCTTCATTTATATAGCGCTTTTAACAATGTAGATTGTTTCAAAGCAGCTTTACAGAGATAAACATACAATTTACGGTAACAGATTGTTTTGGCTTTATAGCGATTTTCGAATAATGTTATTTCCAGCTAAAGATAGTTTTGATTGATTCTCTTCCAGCAAAATTATCAATTGTTATTACATTAGGGGCCACTAAGACGACGGCGTTCTCTCTAAAACAGACTTTTAAACGCAAACCTGCCCCTTTACAATAAGGTTAATTTGTTCATTTTTCATGTATGAACTAACATGAACTAACCATGAGCAACACATTTGTTAATGTATTTGTTAATTTTAGTTAATAATACAACTGTTAATTGTTTATTCATGTTATGTCACACAGTCAGTGCATTAACTAATGATATACAACTTGATTTTAATGTTTTAGTAAATGCTGAGATTAATATTAACTAAGATTAATAAATGCTGTAGAAGTGCAGTTCATTATTAGTTAATGTTAACTTATTTAACTAATGAAACCTTATTGTAAATTGTTACGGATTCATGATAGCTAACACTTTCATACATAAAATTTACAACATCAACAAAACTAACAATACATTTTCTAATTACTAAATTAGATTGTGAGTATTAGCTGTCCATGAGCTAGCAGCAGGAGCAACTTTACAACTCTCTATGGGCTTCTCCCTTGACTTTATGCCTCCACGTCCCCCTGATTGCGCGCGAGCTTCTACTTCTGTCTATATGGTAATTTCTGTACTGTGCGACAGAGTCGCGTGTTATGACGCAATCGTTAGCCTATTTTTACAAAAACTGCTTCTACGGGGCCATAAGGTAAGATACAAGGTAATGGAGCCTTTTATACATTGTCGTGTTTCTTTAGAAATAAACAATGGACAAATGGAGTCTTCAAACACCTCAGATGTAAAGTCATTGGCTGTCAAAGTGATGCCAAAATGAAAGGGAGTCAATGGGATGCTAACAGCAGGTGAAGGCTTGTTAGCCAATGGGGGCCCTCTGGGAGACTTCAGTTTCCGGCTGGTGGATTACCCCCTTGCTGCCGCCAGGCAGTGAAGTCACCGGAAGTGTTCGAGCGGCCATCTTACGATTCCCTACCAGCAGAGGGCTCCAACGGCCGTTAAACAGAGATTGGTAGCTCCGACTGCACTTTTAAGATCACCCGCTGTGCAGCATACAAGTGTAAAACGAAGTTCACCAACGGATCTAGAAAAACTGCCCACAGGTTGTAATTTAAGCCCATAAGTAGTAATTTATATGCATAATTGTCACTATTTCCGTGTTGTTTTCTCCGAGGCAAGAGTAGCCTAATGCTGCTGCTTCATCAAACCGATAAAACATTCAACAGTAGCCTATAAGAAACCTCAGAGCAGCGATAATGACAATTAAAGGCCGTTCACACCAAGCACGATAACTATAAAGAAAACGATAAAGATAACTATATATGCGTCCACACCAACGACTGATAAAGGTCTTTTTATTCTAAGCACGCGCGCATCCGCGCTGCGGTTTCAAAGTAGACCTTTAAATTAGAATGGATTCTGATTGGCTGTCAGTGTTTTATCGTTCGGCAGCTGGAAAAAAATCGTTCTGAAAGTGATCCCAACGATATCGTTCCTCATGTCTTTATCGTTATAGTTGTGGTGTGAACTCTGTTATTCTTTAATATGGAGAACGATTTTTAGAATTATATCTTTATCGTTATCTTTATAGTTATCGTGCTTGGTGTGAATGGGCCTTAAGTGTCCAATAGCGACCCCATTTGACAGCTTCAAAAGAGCTTCGTGCAGAGTCCATTTACTGTTACTAATGCCTTCCGTGCGTATGCGGCGGAGGGAGCAGTGACACTGCTTTTGCAGTGCGCAACTGATCTACGTCTGTACCACAAACGCATGTATTCTCTATTTTTTATTTCAAATAACTATTTTTATTATCAAGAGTCTTTTATAAAATAATATATATAAAAAAGTTTCAACATTGCGATTCTATTTGTATACCGATATGTATGCACTCTTTCACAGATGTATTCACGTTTAAACCCAATAAACTTTAAAAAAAACGTTTTATTCAATGCATTATCTCTTATTAATTTAATTAAATGCATTTATTTACTATATTTTCACGATTTTCGCGATCAGCTCCGGTAGCCGTGTCGCAGCTGTAACGCGCCGCAGACGTGTGCAGTGTAAATAAGGGGTAAATAAGAGGTGAAACAGTCGTACATTAACCCATACAATTTGTATTATGCATTTCCTGAACATGTTCTTGCTCAAAAGAACAAGTAATCAAACACTTGAACAGACTACTGATCTATCTGTAAAACACAATCAGAAAGAGCTATATTTTAAGTACACAATACACATATACTTAATTTTTAATAAGCAGGAATAATTTCCGACTTTAAACAAATACCCATTTAAATGCTTAGGATGTTTGCGTTGTAAGACAGGGAGACTGTTCAGGGAGACTTTAGATTTAAAAACGATATATCGTTTAGACGATAATATCCGAATTGTTGTCTGGACGATATGCAAAATTGGGATATCGAATATTTCATAATTTGTACAATCCGACCGCCCAAACATGAAAAGAGCTGAAGGAAGTTAAAGAGAAGACAAATAACGCACACTAACCTTCTAAACAATTATATGTAGCGATTTTAATACTGTAGGGGTTTGTTTGACTGTATTTTATTTTATTTTTTGTACAAAATCACGATCGTTCCTCAGTTGCATGAGAGTAAAGCTGCTACTAATTAGTAATTTGCAATATACAACTACGAAGTTCTTACCTGTGTGTTATGACGTTTCTTAGGTTGAAGCAACAATCCAAAAGAGTAAAGCCGATGTACGATTAATAAAATAGCTGCTAGAAAAGGCAAAATGTGCGTTGTTTGCGGAAAAATGAAGTCTGAAGTTAAAAAGTTTTTCTTAAATGTCTGTGGCTTCCTCAAGTGGCGAGCTTCGTGATTGCATCATTAGAAAATTGCGTTGTATAATGAGTCCAAAAGATGGAATACATTTTCCCAAAGAGATCGGTTCGGTACGCATTACAAACCGAACCATTCCGGTGGTTGGGCCATTTTTCCTGCCGACCAAAATCCGCGCTGGAGCGAACACCACAACGTTGCGCAACATCAAATGGCAAATGTAATGAAAGCGGAACGAAACTCATTATTTTGTGCTTCACGGACCGTTTATCAGTTCGGACGTATGTCAGTGCAGCGCGAGCCGATCTTGATTAAGCAACACCGCTACATAAGAGAAGCGTAAACAAAGCATTTGAATTCGCCACTTAAGTAATAACATCGCTGCGAGATCTAGTGAGAAGCGTTACAATTTCTCCGTTATTAACAAGAAACCATTTGCCAAGTTTCAGAAACCATTAAGGGTGTCACCATTTCAATCTTAAATCGAAATCGATCGAAATAATTTTTTTTCCGAATCGATCGAATTAAAAAATGGAATCGTCGATGCTGCCACGTCCCCATGTCACGTCCAGTCGGCATGCCAAGCAGGAAAAAAACACGCGTGTTGAAAAGCTGCGAGTCTATGGTCAACCTCCTCTAACTTAGCTACAGCCATTTAAAAGATAGCACGGCAACTGCTGATGGAGGAGACCCATCGACAGAACTTGAACCCCCTCCTCTTTCATTGAAGTTGCATGTGTGTAAGTTTTTTGGATTTCCAGTGAGTTATGTTGACAACGTTCGCGCTTCAAAAAAGCCACATTTTACTTTGCAGACATCCCAAGTCTCGCGGAAGTTCCTGGAGTCTCCCGCATATTGATAGCGGCTCCCTGATGCCCGCAAATTAGTTAAAATCTCCCGGAATCTAGAGTGAGCGAGCGAGCAAGAGCGCGCAATCGCGCATGCGAGACAGAAAAAACTGTGCTTCAAACCATATTGCGCGCGCACAGGAGAGAGCGAGAGATCTTGCGCATGTGCCTCATGAAGCGCATGTAAGACAGAGAGCATCCTGATTGGCCGGTTTCGGCTTTAAAAAAATTAATGTAAAAATCGAGAATCGAACCGTGACGTTAGAATCGAAAATTTTATCGAATCGAGGATTTGGAGAATCGTGACACCCCTAGAAACCATTGATTTTTGGCACTTTTTGTGTTTTGTGTTCCTCCCTTTCTAGCTCATTTATTATGCAACTGTTGATATGTTTATGTTCTTTAGTATGATTGATGTTTTGGGGACGGTTATCCCAATTAAACCAGTCAAATGGCCATGATCAGACTGTTATTGGACGTTTGGTTGAATAACTGTTCGTCTGTTATAGGACAACTTAGTTTGAATAAACAAGCAGACACTGATTAGCTACTCGCTCTACGTTTACTTAAAATGAACAGCAAGACAACTAGAAGTGAATGTGCTTTCCATTAAATTAATCACTCACAGTAAACAAGTCCTTAACAAAACAAAAAAACAAATGTTGCAATGAACGTGCTTTGTTTTAAATAACTCTCACTCAGTAAACAAAACCTTAACAAAAAAAACTTTGCAATGAACTTTGCAATTTAGACGCGCAAACTGCGTGCCTGTGCGGTGAGACATAAATGCTCGGGCAGATTCGGCTTTAATTCATTCATCCTCGGATGCGGCGTTGCACGCGC
This sequence comes from Tiaroga cobitis, assembly GCA_030578255.1. NCBI lineage: Eukaryota > Metazoa > Chordata > Actinopteri > Cypriniformes > Leuciscidae > Tiaroga > Tiaroga cobitis. The sequence goes on from CM060591.1 coordinate 25,152,389, forward strand.
TGTTACAAAAAAAGCCGTGCACACAGCCAAGCGAAATGGGGTCTTGCCGGTCTTGCGCACCCAACGCGTCATTTTTGCCGCGCGCATCTTCGCGCTCATGCGGACGCGTCGAGTATAAACAAGGCTTTACTCCGTGTCAGTGCGCGCTCTGATCGGTAAAGGGGCACAGACCTCTCCCGAATCATCCCCAGCACTCAGCCTCCGAAGCACCACTAACTCCGCCTCCGTTTTCCCTCGTAAGCTGATATTAGTATTTAAACATTCTCTATGATAAAAAAATGTTTATAAAAATATTTTAATAGCACGGTTTTGGCGTTTATAGAGTTCTAATGACGGTGTTCACACCCCTACCGATGCCCATCTTTATCCAAATGAATCCGTTGAACGCGACTATCCAATAGAAGTAAAGCACATGGAGACGCGGGGAAGTCTCTCGAGGGTCATTTGTTCTAGACTGGCCGCTGGCTCAAAACCACGCCCATAGCGGTAAACTTGAGGAACGCCCATCAACGTACAAATGTGGGGAGGCGTCGCGACACCACGCAACAGTCGTGTCGTAAAAGTGGATCCGTACTGTAAGGCCTGCTAAATCGATCCAATGGCGGTACTCGATTAGAGGTGAAGGTTTCACGCGTGTTCCGTCTTTCCCATGGCAAAGTGATTTTCAATTAACCCTCTGAGGTCGGCTATCGCGCCGGCGCGATAGTCTGCTTTTTTCTTATCAGTGCAAAAGAAACTCAAAACACTCTGTTGATTTTGATCTAACATATTAAGTGTTGTACATCATTAGATCCTGATAAGTGTCTATTTTTTTGTGGATACTCACAATAAAAACAAAGTGTTGTTGCTTTTCGCCAAATAAAGAAAAACAAACATGATGCGCGTTCTGCCTTCTCTCTGTCAGTGAAGTCCATTCTGAAACGCGTCCTAAGATTATTTTTAATTCCGCGAATACTTGTCATACAGGCACGAGTGTTTTTCCATAATGAAGCTTGAACTCTCTTCTTTTAAATGAATGAATTTATATAAAAAAACAAATATTCTCAGCTTATGTAATCTGTATGAAAAGAGAGAGATGTCAGTATTTTTCTTTCCAGCTCATTACACCTAATTACGCGTTAATGTGCCACGCCCACGGAGAGCGCGCGCTATTCAAACGTAAATGATCTAAGACGAGACGTTCAAACATGCCAACGCCCACCAGCTGGATTATAAAACACATCGTGTTTAGTATGTATCTTGCACAGCTGTGGACACAGCGTATCCTTTCGCTGTGAGGAATAATACTATCTAATCCTGGAAAATGTACCAGAAGTGCTGGTAGTTTCATTTCGAGGAGCAACGGATCCAGCTGATGTAGTAAGTCATTTATTCTAGTGCTTTGTTCTAATCGTGATATTGAATTTGTCGGACTGTAAACCGCCAAAAGACTGTTTAAATATGAATTGCGTGTCTGTGTGTAGGCTAAATGATGAGTGAACGGCAAAGGCGCGCGCGCTTTGTTTACTACAGTTATACAGCGCGTGTCTGTGCCGTTCATTCACTCTCGCACCTACATTAGTAAACGTTATGTTTACATGAACAACACATACAAACTATATTGCTATAGCCTACTAAGATGAGTAAAAATAGACTGAAATATGTTGAAATAAAATGTCTGAATAAGCAACAAGCTGCAAATTCACATGTATATACTAATATATCATACACAATATATTACAGACTAAATATGAATAGTTAGACACGGTTTTGTGATTAGTTTTGGATAGATTATAAAGTTTTGACTGTAAAAAAAAAGACTACTGTCACATTAAATATGTACGCTTTTGTTCACCAATTTCTGCTCATAGTTAAATATACTATAGTATGATGTTTTGTCAAAAATAAAGTAGGTATATTGAATTATCAACTAAGATGTTATTATAGTGTTTGTTCCAATATTCAAACTAATGAATCCTTACCCTTTTTTAATACGTATGATAAAATGTATAGTTTTTACAAAGAAATACACTTGAAATATTGTTAAAATTGTAATTATTGTTGTAATTGTAACCTATTTGTAATTGGTTACAATTTCTAATTGTAAAATATGTATAGGCTATATAGATCATTTCTTTTGTCCTTGCATTCTTTGGGATTTTGTGACACACCTGTGTGAAAGGGCTAATTAATATGCAGCTCATTATGCGGCACATTATCCGGCCTTTGTCTTCTCAGGTGTGAACACGCCTCCACGCATATTGCCTTTCCAAACCAAAGGTCTCTAATAAAATTTAAATCAGTGTATGTGTTTGTGTAAATGATTAGGCAGGATGATTTTCAGATCATTTTGAAGCAAAAATTCTAGGCAACAACACTGATTAGTCAAAAGTCTTGTGGACACATATTTAGTATGTGTTTTGTGGCCTTATTTCAGACACTTTAAGTTTTAGTTTTTTCAATAACCATGCATAAGCAATATTCTCTCAAAAATACAAACATGTTTCATAATTGTTGCTGAGAAATTCCGGTAGCCCCGTTTGTGCTATATTGAGTGAATTTACTCCTTTGCCATTAACATGTTTATAAATAACTGAAAAAAGCACAAATGTCAGAGCATGTCAGAACACCTCAAGGACCCCAAAAATCCTTAGACCTCAGAGGGTTAAATGCAACACATTTAATCTTATGTATTAACTCGTTTCATCTGACTCCATAAAATGAAAAAGGTTTAACAATGATATCTATGCATCATTAAATACACGTTAATGTTTGACTATTCCTTTTAACTCTAATGAAGAAAAAGTCAAAGTCTGTTAGAAAAATCAAATATAACAATTTATTATGTCAGGTAAATGTATCATTATAATTCCATAATCAAATTAAAGATAATCAATGCAAACCATCAAATGTTTCTAGAACAAAGAACTTTACCCAACATATTAACTACATGAATGCTGAGCCTAGAAGACACAGCATCATGGGCTGATCTGATACAGAAAAGCAGCCCCGAGCTCTTGTTGCATTTTCCTTTAAATAGCCAGACCTTATTTGATATGTAAAACATGAGTTTAGTGGAAATTTACTAAGTTCCCCCACCATAGTTACTGGGGGTAGCAGTTGACCATCTGCTAAGAACAGTGGAAATTAGCATTCATGAATTTACACCTTTGGGAGTGCCTAGAGACCACATTCCTTTGTGTGCCAGTTATTCCTAAACTCTTAAAAACCTTATTACCTTTTGTTTTACTTCTTTGGGAATGAGACATTATTACCAGCCACCCTGAGACCTTCAAAATGATACTAAACAATAACCATTCACATTAAACCCATATAAATTCTTGTGTGAGTGTGGGTGATCTCTGCAAGAGTGGGGGATGTGGGGAAAGGAGTGTATGTCGTTTCTTTCAGTCTTACAGTACCGTGACTCCATGAGCGTCGAGCGACTCGAGCAAAGCGTCAGTAAGCTGCCAGTCTGATCATGGCACTGGTTTAATTGGGATAACGGTCCCCAAAACATCAATTATACTAAAGAATAGATGCATGAGATTATATTCTTAATAAGAAAACAATTATTTTCCTTGCATCGAGAGTGTCAGGCAACGTGTTATATTCGCAGATCAGCTGCGGCTGACTCCATGAGCATCGAGCAAAGCAAGAGTATGCTGCCAGTCTGATCATGGCACATTTGACTGGTTTAATTGGGATAACAGTCCCCAAAACATCAATTATACTAAAGAATAGATGCATGAGATTATATTCTTAATAAGAAAACAAATTATTTCCTTGCAGCGAGAGTGTCAGGCAACGCGTTATACTCGCAGATCAGCCGCGGCTGACTCCATGAGCGTCCAGCAAAGCGTCAGTAAGCTGCCAGTCTGATCATGGCCATTTGACTGGTTTAATTTGGATAACCGTCCCCAAAACATCAATCATACCAAAGAACAAAATCATATCAACAGTTGCATAATAAATGAGCTAGAAAGAGAGGAACACAAAAACTGTCAAAAGTCAATGGTTTCTGAAACTAGCCAGCCACTGACAGGTTACATGACATGCCAGTGGCGGCTCCTGCCAGCCAGCTGAAGATTGAACCCCTACTGTCCGCTACTTTAACGCTATTCATAATGGTTATTTTTGTTGTCAGTTAAACGCGTTATTATTAACGGCATTGCACCGCGCGAGGACGTTTTGTTGCTTCGTCGACCAAAGTGCAAGCGGATCTAGCTAGACCAGAAACAAAACAACAGGCACGACGCCGCACACACTTGTTTGGGCTTGCAAGCCGGCCAGATAGTTGGTTAACGTTACGTTTTGAGTGGATGACGAGCTCGAGACGCCGAAATGGATGCCAATAAGATTCTGAATGGAAAGTTTACTTTTAAAAAGTTGTCAAATGGTTCCATTGACAAGAAGACCAAAGTGATCTGTGTGTTTTGTCATTGTGAACTGAGCTATCATCATCGCAGCACGTCGTCTGAAATACCATTTGATGGCCAAGCACACACACAGCTGATGCGAATTCTCCGCCCCCTCGTCAATATCAGGACCTCGTCAGTATTTCTTTCACCCTTTTATTGATGGACAGTGTTACATTGTGTGAGACATTATTTGCTCCAAGTGAGAATGTTAGTGTGAAATTGAACACAGTATTGTCAATGTTGTTTTCAATAAAAAAACATTTGCGCACAGCAAGCCGATCCACTTTTCCATGTTGATAAGAGCATTAAAATGAGAAAAAAGAATGGGACAAAAAGAAATCAAGAGACATTTAGAATAGATAAAAATGTGCGATTAATTGCGAGTTAACTATGACATTAATGCGATTAATCACGAATAAATATTTTAATCGTTTGACAGCACTAATATATATATATTAGGGGTGGCACTGTTCACAAAACCCACGGTTCGGTTTGTATCACGGTTTTAGGGTCACGGTTTTCGGTTCTGTACGGTTCTTGTTGTTATTTTTTCTTCTAATCTTTAACACTCCACAAATGTACTTCAGCATATGATATATAGCTTAATTATCCACAATTTAGGATACAGTATTAAAAAAAAATGTTATTTCATGCAATCATGCACAAACTGAATTTGACTTGACTTTAAACACATTATTGGGACCATCTCCGAGGAAATCTAGGTGAGATTTTGATACAGCAAGAGAGAAGACATTGATGACATGCTTTTCATTTATTTGGCAAAAAAGGTATAATGTGTATCACTATCTCTACAGGAACTTATGTGCATTTTTAGCACACAAAGATTGAAATTAACTTGCATTTATCAAACTGCCAACTTAAGTGTATCTCTTACAAAAATGGTGTATTTTAAAAGAAAATTAAAATTTTTTCCACAAAAATCTATTTTTCCCCAAAAAGAAGTCTGGAAAATGGGGGGGTCGTCTAATATTCAGGGTCGTCTTATATTCGGGTATATACGGTACGAGTCATATCCATCTTTGCGATCAAACTGCGAACATTCAAGTGAATAAAACCAAGACCAGCCCTAGATTTAAAATCAGCAGAGGTATTAAAACTTATAACAGAGTCTGGACCTGGATTGGGTTGCACAATTCCTGAAATCAACAGAAACAGAACAATTAAACACCTCAGCTTAAGTGATTTAAATTATTGTTTAGAGGATTCATTCTTAGAACTTATTTCTAGTACAAAGCTACGAAGGCAGGTTTCAGAAATGGTAAAATTGTCTTGTAAGGCCATAACACTGATCAGATGGGCCAAGTCCGCACCATCAGAAGAGAAGAACAGAGGCAGGGATATAAGCAGAAAGACTAACATAAGCGTAGATGCCATTCTTCTTATGATGTAACGGGTACATCAGGTGTTATAGGAAGTGTTCCCGGTTCCGGCTGACTTAATTTATGCAGCCTAATAATCATTTAACTGATTTGAATAATAGGAACGTATAATTTTCTATGTGTATGCCTGGTTAAAGAGATACGTTTTTAGTCTAGATTTAAACTGACAGAGTGTGTCTGCTTCCCGGACAATGTTAGGAAGACTGTTCCAGTGTTTTGGTGCTAAATAGGAAAAGGATCTACCGCCAGCAGTCGTTTAGTTTTAGAGTTTTAGTCCAGTGATCCTGTATTACTCTTCTCGCCTCTCCAGTGGGCATGGCAAAAGTTACGATGAAGTAGTCTTCTTCTGCAGTGGCGTTCTTTCTGTGATGTCATAAATCGGCACATTCCAAAACGAGTAATTTTCAGACAGTGCACTTGCTACAAAAGCTATAACTTTTTCTTTTAAGTGGTTACATTTATCGTGTTTGTTGTATAATTTGATTAAGAGTGGAAATCCATGTGTTTATTATTGTTAACTTGACTAACTGCTTCATTTCCACTTTTTAGTTTTCACAAATTAGAATAGTGATGTTAAGCACTCAGTGAAGGGTTAACGGACTAAAACTGTATTGTAAAACCCTTCACAAATCACAATAATTTTACATTTAATCATTTAGTATACACTTAATTAATTTATAAGTCAATTTGAATAAAAGAGTTACTGTGAAAAAATACAGATTTCAGACCAGAGGACCGCATCACCTGAATTCACAAATCATGAAGAATGACATATGATATTATTTGCATGTTTACAACAGCACACTGCAGATTTATAGCCAAAAATATAGCTGCAAGCAGCCATTACCGGGGCCGAGCCTAAAAGCAGACGACAAGACATGCCAACATGGCTGGGAGTTTCAGACCAACTGCAGCAAGGAGCCATTTAAGACATTTAAAAATGAATTTAGGTTAAATGGCTTAACCCTCTGGGGTCGGCAATCACGCCGGCGTGATTTGCTCGATTTTTTTTCACATAGCAGCAACATAGACTTAAAATACTCCGTCATTTATGGTCATACAGAAAAAAGAAACATGAAAAAAGAATCTGTGAGATGTCTATTTTTGTATGTATCCACTTACAATAAAAACAAACCATTGTGCTTTTGTAAAATAAAGAAAATAAACGGGGTATGCGTTCTGTCTCTCCGTCTCGGTGAACTTTTTTTTTCTTGAGCACGTCTATAAACTGAAACAACTCAGCGAATACACGTCTCACATTTATGAGCCATGTATCTTTATAAACATGTAAGTGTGTACTTTTAAATTATCTGATTCAAAACAAAAACAAATATTCTCTGTTTAAGTAATTTGTATAAAACCAACAAGATTTCCAGTTTCTCAAACGCTTGCTCATTATTTTTAATTCGACCACGCCCACGCGCGCAAAAGAGATTATGCAAATATCCAGGTGAAGGAACACGAACGCCCTCATTACCTCAAAAACAAAGCAGCAAACTTAATCAGTCCAATGCTTTGCCGAGGTTGGAAAACACGCTGTGATCTTACATTGGATTTAACTTACCTCAGAAGAAGAAGATCGCGATTTGAAGACAAGAAAGATGTAAGGTAAGAAATGTATTATGAATAATATTAGTTAGTGTTATTGTTGAATTGCAGTTAAGCTGTTGCTAGACTAAAATGTATGAAATCGACAGAAACATGTTGAAATATGAACTATAGACAGGCAGGCATACCTTTCAATGCGAAATTTATATTCATGTACGACACAAGGTTGTTCTTATGTTTGATAATAAAACACAGCATGATATAGTAGGCTAGTAGCCTAGTGTTTACTCTACTATGGTGAATATTATAATGTTTAGATCCGGGTTTACTGTTAAATACAGTGTTTGTGGATATCTGCTCAAACGTAACGTTAGATATGTATAATATGTTAACAATAATGTTTCATAGTTGCTCGATCCAGTAAATTTTCTCTGCGCGCGCTCTGAGTTTTGAAAAGCAAAACGCACCAAACATTAGGTTTCATGGTTTACGTCAGAACGTCAGAACGATTGTAAACATTTGAAGTAACATATCAATAATTTTTTCTCTAGTGTAGTGTTACCAGGCCGCCTGCTATAGGCGATTGTTATTATTTTATGCAGCCATACACGTTGGCTATATGCATTGCACAACACACCTGGTGTTCATTATATATATGTGTGTGTGTGTGTATTTTATAAATTGTAAAGATATTTTAACCAGAAAAATCTCAAATGTATTCCCAAAATTGTGCAGCCTTTCTCTTGATATCAGCATTCACAGTTGTTTTTTTGTTTGCTGTTGTTTTTTTTTTTTTACAGGGACCACTGAGCCACTGAGTCCTGCTGACATTCACATGAGTCTCTGTAGTCTGTACATGAACATGGTAAATGGAACATGGACAGGTATGTACTATGTTTCAGGAATGTCACAAAGGTCTCTGTTGAACAGAGTGTGTGTGATCTAAAGATCAGTGTGTTCAATAATGTGCTTTTTTTGTCATTTGTTGTGTATCTTTGGATTATGTTGTGTTGTAAATAAATCTAAACAATCAAAAAGCCATTCTTTTTTAAGGCTCTCCTCATTCTTTGTGCAAGGCTCCTAATGATAGGGACTGATAGCACCTTTATGGGGCCATTATGGGAGGGGTCTTTGTCTTCCTCAGGTGTGAAAAGCATACATATTAATGAGAGATTCACGGTGGTTTACGCCTTCTCGAATAAAGCTTTCTTACACAAAACACGTCATACACATTTTAAAAGACTTTTATTGTCTTATCTGAATGAGTAGTCAGGATGATTTTCACATAGTTTTGAAGCAAATATTCTAGGCTACGTGATACAATTTTCAAAAGTCTTGTGAAGAAATAATCATTATGGGTTTTATGATCTTATTTCAGTGACATTTGTTTTTTGTTTTTTTACAAACCATGCATAAACGTCATTATCTCAAAACTAAAAACTTTTACATACATGCTGCTGACATATTACTGTAGCAGACTTTGTCCTGAATACAGTGTAATCAGACTTAATCCATGAAAATGTCACAAGTATCAGAAATAAACACAAATGTCAGAGCATGTCAGAAGACCTCCAGGACCCAGAAAACACATCAGACCCCAGAGGGTTAAATTACATATACAGTAACTTATAAAATGATTTAATGGTTTATCACTCTCGACCAATAGGTGGCGAAGTTATGAAATCGATGCGTTGTCATCAGAGTGAGGTGACAATGACACATACAAAGTTTGCTGTCAAAATGTGAAGGCATTGCAAAGATAAAGCCTGAATAGTCATTTTGGCAGCATGCCTCAACTTTGATGCTGTGGTATACGAAAACGGTTTCGTCTATCGTCACGAAATCCATAACTTTTAGGTATTGAATGAAAATCAAGATGGCGGACAGGAAGTTAAGCCAAATACGGCAAACTTGGTATCTATGTTGTCGGGGTGACCCAAGGAATCTATTAAGACCAGTGACATTTCAATAGGCAGAAAATTCAAACGTTATTAGCATTTTTGGAAATTTTATTAGAACTTTGACCAAAAGGTGGCGCTGTCTCAATCTTTTGAGTACCTTCAGGGTATGGTGCTGGTGGCATATTCTGAGTTTCATAAAGTTGCAGCAATGCATTTAAGTATAATACATCACAAAACTGTATTAAAGTCAATGGGAATTTCATGTTTTGTTCTATTATAGCACCACCAAGAGGCTCAGTCCCACAATTTTTTTTTATGTGTCAATTTTGAAAAGATCTCAATTCGCTTCAGAGTTATAGACATTCATGTGAAAAAACACGTCAAAAATGACTGACACATGAGCTTGATTGGATTTTATTAATAATAATACTATCAATATTTTGAGATTGGGCATTGGCGTATAGCCAGCGACCTGTTTCCAAACTTCTGACGGTGGTTTCGTCTCGATCGGACTAGCGGTTTCGAAGATATCCGCAAAAGTTTAAGCGCTAAATTACAACGCTGCACAAACCATATGCCGAAACTTGGCAAGTATGGTATTGTTGGACTCGGAAAGGATGCGGGAGTCTAATGATATGACTCCCGTGAAAATAAGTCAACCACAGCCAGAGTTATAAGCATTTGACAATTTAATTTTACCACTAGGTGGCGCTGTTTTGAAACTTCTCAGGCTCATTCAGGGCATTGTACTGATGACCCATACCGAGTTTCTTAACAATTCGTTCGTGCATTAATAAAATACAGCATTTTTGCACATAATTCAAAATGGCCGACAGCCAAAATGGCCGATCTGGGAAAATTGGATATCAGTCGACTCGGCATGACGTCCTGAATCTAACGAGACCCCTTTTTTATGATTTTTGGACAAACCGTTCAGTAGTTATAACCAAATATAACCATTTTTCATATCTCCGGACCAGTAGGTGGCACTGCGCCGAAACGCAGCATGTAGCCTCAGGTCATGCTTGTGATGACATGTACCAAGTCTGGTCTTAATACGATTAAGCGTTGCGGAGAGTTTTCGTCTGTTTTCGCAAGCGCTACGTAAAATTGGTTTGTGAGTTTATCGAAAACGGTTTAGCGAATCAACTTGAATTCCATAACTTTTGTCGGACCTGCCGGAAGATGATCTCGTGCAATTTTGGTGAAAATCGGACAAACCGTCTACGACAAGCTCGCAAAAGTAGGTTTTTTGGACAATTGAAAATAGCGGACATTTTTTTATGACGGAAAATGACGTCATATGGTGCAATCGAATCGGCATGAGCTCAGGAATCAGAGGAAAAAAATATTTTGTTGATAGGCCTTACGGTTCAAAGGTTATTAGCATAATATGAGTGAAACTTTGGACAGGTGGTGGCGCTAGAGGCAATGAGTTAGAGGACAGTCCCAACATCAAATCCACCAATTTTGGTGTCTATCAGAATGTCAAACCATAACAACTTTCCCGCAAGCGGTTCTATGGGCTGCCTTAGACTCCCAGTCGGAAAAGGGAGGAAGAATAATAACAACACCAACGAAAACAATAGGTACCTACGCACATTCTGTGCTTGGCCCCTAATAAATCTGAATTTCAAACTGCAAACTGCTGTATTTATTTTGACTTGATTAAACTTGTTGGAAATATCTAGTGTGCTGTTTCTTCAGATTACGCAAGAGAAGACAAGATTATAAAGAAACACTGACCAGAGACACTGTTGACCGGCATGAAGTCTATGCCAATGAAATGGTATGTTCAGTGTGAGTAATCCTTTACACACACCATCTGAATATGACATTTACACTCTTATGTTAGGGACACACCAAACCGATAAAAGTACTAGCGCTGATGAAAGCCGACAGTGGCGTTCACTTGCATTGCCTGTGTCAGGGCTAAAAAGTTGCGCTTGAACACTCCTCACAGACTACATCGACGGCCAACTAGCATGGATGCTTTGCTCCTGCGTGAGAGGACATAACTCTCCCATACCAGCAGGTGGCAGTAGTATTTATTCTGCATTTAAAAAGGGAACCTGGAAGGGCTAGAACTGTGGATAAGAGATGCGCGGACACTTCACCCGAATCTGCTGTTAAAAATAAATCATCCACCTGCCACCTACCCGAACTATGATTTTCTCTAATTTAGATATACACACCCGACAGTCATATTATAATTATTATAATTCTCAGTGTTAAGCGCTATGATGTGGTATTACACTGAAGCAGGCTGTTTTAAATGACCATTTATTTAAAGTAAGTTATTTGCCAAAAATACATTTCCCTAATAGCCTAAACACAGGCGTTACTCCTTTCGAACTTAAAATTTCACCGGTTCCGTCACTGCAACTTCCCGAACACACACACACACACACACACAAATTATTCTCTTATTCTCGCTGTATTATTGTTGCCTCTGGTGTCGCCATGTTGTGGAGACACTGGGTTTTTTTTCGAAAGCCAAACTACTTTGTTTGGCCTTCCAAAAGAGGACACAATTATAAAACAGTGGTTAAGCTTAATTAACAACACTGTTCCAGAACAGTACAACCAAAATATTCGACTGTGCTGCGCATTGACTGTTTCTTAGAACCTTGGAGAGTAACAAGGTCGGCTGTGCACAAAGGCTGATTCTAAAAAATGGGGCTTTAAAAAAGTACAGTCTGGCGCTTCTGTCTCAGACGTTTTATGATGTGTAAGTATGTTTTCATATTTTAAGAATTTGCTACTGACTATTCAAATTCAAGTTTTGAGCTGTATAGAGTAGCACTTGTTTGTCGTTTAATAATGTCGTTTAATAATTAATATTGACTTTTTTCAACCTAAAACCACGTAAACACATTGCATTAAACCAAATACACAAAATAATGTTCTTTTTAGAACTATCATATGACCCCTTTAACATGATAGTTTCATGTTAGTGAATAAATGCATAATTCGATAATAATGCTCGTGTGCAGTAAAAATCTGGTGGTAGAATTTTTAAGTGTCTGAGGTTCTGGGTTCTATATCCTTGTATAGTAATATATATATATATATATATTAGGGCCGGGACTTTAACACAAAAAATTACACAAAAAAATATTTTTAATCGCACTTATTTTTGCACCGCGGAACGTTTCTCACTGGATGAGTTTCGGCGGACCGATTATACTGGCGCACCAACTAGCGTTCATGACGAAGAAGCTGACGAGGTCGCTTTGGTTGGCCGGTGGATGGGAAATTTTGTTACAAAAACAGATGGAAGCGTCGATAAGAGGATGGTTGTGTGCAAGCTATGCAACAAGGAATTCACTATTGCTTTTAGTGTAGTGTAGCAATATGCTATTGCCACACTTAATGGCAAAAAACACTGGTCTGCTGGACTTAAACAACATTTTTAAACAACATTTTGTTGCTTAAGCTTATGTATTCAGTCATTATTTAATGGTATACTAAAAATCCATGTGAAAAAAAATACTTCTCACTGTTCTCAGGTCAAATATTTATGCAATTAAAATGCGATTAATTTCGATTAATTAATTACAAAGCCTCTAATTAATTAGATTAATTTTTTTAATCGAGTCCCGGCCCTAATATATATATATATATATATATATATATATATATATATATATATATATATATATTTTCTCTCATTAAAACTAAAGATGTTCATCAGGGATTGTATATTAAGAGCAGAGACATGTTTGTGTGCATTTTGATTTCACCGCAATGGCGTTAAGCGATGGATTGTGCACGAGCGCCAAGAGAGCGCAGTTTCCTTCCACCACTGATAACAGCGGCAACAAATGCTTAGCATGATTTCAAACACATTCCAGCGCCAGATCGTCTCTCATTAACAAAAAAACTAAATCAATATTTTGCTAATCAACTGGAGATATTTCATTTGTATTAGATAGGCTACATCCGTGCCACGAGATGTTTCAAAAAGTGGTAGGGACATTGTCGACCCTGACAAAAAGTGGTGGGGACATGTCCCACCCGCAAATTACGCTTATGCGTGTGGGGATTCGCTAAGCTGAACAGCCAACTGAAGTGAACTCTCTTACGGACGAGCTCCGCCACCGATTCGACATGCAGAATTGGCCAAAAACCAGCCGACGGCGTCCAACTAGAGCCAACAGTGTGGAACACTGAAAAAATTAAGCTGACCAATGCTCAAAAACAGCCCCGCATTGCCTGATGGTTGACCCATCGGCTTGGTGTGTCCTAGACTTTAATACATGTCTTATTCATGCAGGAGATGATATCTGTGGGTAAGAAGCCTGATAACCCCAGAGACCTGATTCCTGAAGGAGAAATCATATTGACCTTTAATATTATGTATCCCATTCTGTTTCAGCGGGTATGTATGTAACACATAAACACAAATATAAGTTTAATTTGATTATACTAATTTATGATTTAATAAACATTCATTCATTGGAGAAGCTTACTGAGACGAATTTATTTTTTTTGTGCCAGTTTAAGTATGTGAGGGCATATCAGACTCTGCATGTGTTGGGCTCTCAGAGGCTGAGTGATCTTAGAGATGCGATTTGCTGCGTCAGTGACCTGCAGGTGTTTGGAGAGTTCAGCAACACTCCAGACATGGTACCACAGTTCATCAGCAAGGTTAGAAACAAACACACAAGATGTCACTCAATATAAACCACATTTGAACAAGGCCAAACTAACATTGACAAAGATAGCAAACATACAGCTAAAAAGTGGATGTTTGTTTATTTTTCTTAGGATCATTACAAGTCTGCTTTCTTTTTCTTCAATGGAACATTCTTCAATGACACACGGTTCCCAGAATGTCAAGACATCAGCATGTAAGAACTGTGTAGGTTAATACTATATTAAATACTGTTTAATCCTACTATATTAATATATAAGGTAACATTTAGAGATTTTTATTCGGATATTGCACTAAATCCAAGAGTTTTACAAGACAAGTTATTAAAGACTGTAGAGAAAAGCTCCAGATATGAAAGACAGAAACTAGGGATGTCCCTAGTATCGGCTATTTGCTCTCTTGGGCTATATATCGATACCGATCCGATATTTTTATTTTATTCTTGAACTAATACTAATAATCTTAGCCCTGCATTATTATTGTCTAACCTGTATTATGACTGACATTTGATGAATTTCTTTGTTCCTTTTTTGGATATAAGTGTCTTCTAGCAAAAATGTAGGCTAATAATAATAATGACAATTAATATTTGCGTTTATAACTATAAATGAGTTCACTTAAGACGGTAATATGTTTATCATAAAATAATTTATTAATTTTTTATTTTTATATAACCTAAAATTTTAGTGTTTGAAATGTTTTTGTTTTAGGCTATATTTCTTTTTTTATATGTGGTGTCTTTTCTTGCTTATTATATTATACTGAGCTTTTTCCTCCAAAAAAATCGACTTATCCAAAATTATCCATTTTTTGAAAAATAAAATTTAAAGGGGTCATGACATGGTTTTTTGTTTTGTTTTATTATGTTCCCTTAGGTGCAATTATAGTATTACTATAGTTTTTTTTAACAAAAAATAAATAAAAAATGTAGTGATTTATGACCTTTTTCCACCCTGTTTCTCCCCCTCTGACTCAAACAGTCTGTTTTGGAGGTGTTTCCCCTTTAAGGGGATTAATTAATGTTAATCATTTTGTATCACATGTAGGCTACACAATGCTCCGCCACGTGAAACTTCGGTCTTCGATCTTTTACCATCGTGTCAATTCTCAAATGATTTTGATTCATGAGAGAGAGAGAGAGAGAGAGAGAGAGAGAGAGAGAGAGAGAGAGAGAGAGAGAGAGAGAGAGAGAGAGAGAGAGAGACAGACTTTGGCCTTATTTGTTTGGTGAGTGATGTAGATGAGTGTGACAGGGCGCATGTTACTGAAAGAACGACGAGAGAGAGACTCTCTCTCTCTCTCTCTCTCTCTCTCTCTCTCTCTCTCTCTCTCTCTCTCTCTCTCTCTCTCGTCGTTCTTTCAGTAACATGCGCCCTGTCACACTCATCTACATCACTCACCCAACAAATAAGGCTTTGGCGGGCTGCATATGCTGCAAATAAACTGCATCCAACTGCTTTCCCTGACGTCTGGATCGTTCGGCAGCGTATTCAAACATGTTTGTCCACAGCAGGAACAGCACATCTGCGTGGCATCAGTCACTAGCTGCACGACAGCGCATGCGATGATGCGAAATGAGGCGTAGTTGTCCTGCGCTGGAGGCGGTCATATGCAAACGACTGGTACGTCACTTCGTACCGTGACGTCACTAAGAACAAAGCATCTAGAACGAGCTGTATTTAGAGCTTGATTAAATAAATGCTTCATTTATAATGGGGAGGACGTCTTAAGCTATGAAACTTGCAGGAGGTTTTAATGGTACAAAGACCTCTTAAATACCAAAAGATCAAGGCAAATTTGGTTTCTCATGTCATGACCCCTTTAAACACAATGGAATCCCGTGCATCCTGCACCTAAACAGCTGGCCTGGTTGAATCAGCCGGCACAGACAAATCCGTGAGTAGCTACAGTTTACAGCCTACGGTTTATAAACTGAGGAGACGGATTGCAAAACCGTGTTTTTTTTTTTTCCGCAGGTTACTCCGTAAGCTATTATCTAAATGTTCCGGGTCAACGCAAATAAAATGCAGAAATCAAATTTCGGAAAACGGAAAAAAAAGTTTTATGTAAATTATTTGATTTTCAATTAATCTCTAAGCATTGTATATAAGGAAAATAAATTTGTAAGTGAATACTGTTTCACCAGTCTAAAAACGAATAAAGAAGAAAGCATGTTTTTCGTTTTTCAATTAGGCTATGAGTTAAAAAAGGAATGTAAACCGTACATGAAAAAGTACATCGAAGTTAGTGGGAGGGAGTGTCTGTTGTGAGTTTAGTGGGCACGTCAGCCAGAGATGTAGTGTGTGTTAGAGTTCTCAACGGGTCGGGTCGGCCCGACAAACCCGACGGGACCCGCGGGTTCGGGTCGAAAATATAAGCAAATGACTCGGACCTAATCTTTTCCGCTCAGTGAAAAAAAAAAAAACATCGCTGCTGTTCACCGTAAAACTGTTCACCGGTGGCGTTGGGCCGGGCTCGGGCAGATAATTCATGTTGATGTGTCAGGTTACATCGGGTCCGGGCTTGAAAAGCCACGGGCCCGGGCCGGGTCGGGTCGGGTTGTAATTTTCAGGCCCGTTGAGAACTCTAGTGTCAAGTCATCTTAATTTTTTATAGCGCTTTTTAACAATGGATTGTTTCAAAGCAGCTTTACAGAGATAAACATATAATTTAAGGTAACAGAGATTGTTTTGGCTTTATAGCGGTTCTTGAATAATGTTATTTCCAGCTAAAGTTAGTTTTGGTTGATTCACCTCCGTTGAAATGATCATTTATTATTAAATTAGGGGCCACTAAGATGACGCCGTTCTCTCTAAACAGACTTTAAACGCGAACCTGTGATTAACGCTGGCGGCGTTCACATGCGTTCACATGCGCATTGAGTCAAATCAAGTCATCTTCATTTATATAGCGCTTTTAACAATGGATTGTTTCAAAGCAGCTTTACAGAGATAAACATATAATTTAAGGTAACAGATTGTTTTGGCGTTATAGCGGTTCTTGAATAATGTTATTTCCAGCTAAAGTTAACTTTGATTGATTCACCTCCGTCGAAATGATCAGACTTTAAACGCGAACCTGTGATTAACGCTGACGGCGTGCACATGCTCATTCAGAATTGATTCTATAGTTATGTGCTTTTGAAAATATGTGCGCAGGTTTGTAATTCCATACAACCCAGCCTAAACAAAGTACTTGTCTTGCCTATAAATTTTGATACAGAATTTTGTTTTATTTTATCACTTCGGGGTAGGTACGCGAGCCGAAATTCACAACGCTTTATCTGTAGAGTGGGAAAGGGATCCTCCATAGGGAGAGGATAGTGGATACTTCAGCACTGCATTGTCATCGGGTCCAGGCGGATCTCCTTCGTCAGATCTGGATACGGCCTAGATCCGGCAGGCTGCGGGAAAACCTCGGGATAAACAAAGACACTAATATTAGCATAGATGCCATTCTTCTTATGATGTAGCGAGTACATCAAGATTTAAGGGAAGTGTTCCCAGTTCCGGCTGACCTAATCTATGCAGCCTAACGTTGAATTATAGAAGTCTATAATGTATTGTGTATGCTAGGTCAAAAAGATCTGTTTTTAGTCTAGCTTTGAACTGACAGAGTGTGGCTGCTTCCCGGACAATGGTAGGAAGACTGTTCCAAAGTTTTGGTGCTAAATAGGAAAAGGATCTACCGCCTGCAGTCGATTTAGATATTCTAGGTATTATCAACTGGCCGGAATTTTGAGATCGCAATAGACGTGAAGGACTATAATGCGTTAAGAGCTCGCTCAAGTACTGCAGAGCTAAACCATTTAGTGCTTTGTAGGTAATCAACAATATTTAAAAATGTATACGATGTTTATTAGGCAGCCAATGCAGTATTGACAGAACCGGGCTAATATGGTCATACTTCCTGGTTCTGGTAAGAATTCGAGCTGCTGCGTTTTGAACTAGCTGAATTGCCAGTGTTTCGGCTACAAAAACCTGCCGAACTGATCCGAAACCACCCAATCTGGCAACCCTGACGTGATAGGCTGCGCTGCTTAACTGGATGTCGCAGCAAGGGAAATGCTAATATTCAAGCATTTAGGCGATGGTTTAAGCTAGATTTTCCCATGGTTTGTGTTGGATGGGTATCGGATCGTATTTTTTTTCTCCCCTCCGATCTAGCGCTCTGGGCCAGTATCGGCATGATACCGATGACGTGGATCGGATCGGTACTCTTCAGAAACGTTTGAAACACTCTTCAGTCACACTCTTCTCCAAATGTCAAACCAAATATCGCACCAAATATCGCAAGACTTGTGCTTTTTCAAAGCGTCACATTTGTACACTCACCATTGATTGGTGAATAAGTACAATTTTTAAATTTTGTCATAAATATTCACCTTAATGTTTTTAAACAGGGTTCCCGCGGATCCTTAAAAAGTCTTAAAAAGTCTTAAATTAGATTTTTAACATATAAGGCCATAAAAAGTCTTAAAGTCTTATTTTTACTTATGAAAGGTCTTAAATTTTAGATGACACTTCGACTTAGACATATCTAAACGTTTTCCAAATTAAAACTATCTAAATAGCGTAGTATTATTTTTTATTATTCTATCTTTGTGGATTTGCTTGTTCACGTGACAATTCGCATCACATTCGCGGCAGAATAACGTCTGTCTCCTGCACGCGAGAGAGGAGAGAAGAAGAAAGTTGGCAATGTCAGTTCAGTCGTAAGTTCATTCTTTATGTCCTTAGGGGTGTGCGATGTGTATTGTCTGTAATGATATTGTAATCATTGTTTTAACGATGTATGAGGCACTGTGAGCTGACATCGCATTTGTCTTTCGTGCTTTCACTGCGTGATGTGTCAGTGCAGTTGTAGGCCTATGTCCCCAAATTAGTTTTTGTCTTATATTTATATCATTTTCTGTTCTTATATTAGAATATCACATCAGTAAGAGTGCCGTTTTCCCGTGCACAAGTGTGATATATTTGTTATAAAATAGTTAAATTAAAAATAAATTAACATGAGTTACTTTTTAGACACCATATTGTCAATAGTTTGTTTTCCCTTTATTTCGCCGACTAGAATTTCAAAATGAAACCGTAGCAGAGTCTTAATGCAACAGACAGCGATGATTTCTTGACTGAACTCCACGTTTTGAACGAGTCATTTTAACGATTCAATGAACAATCACTTGTTTCTTTCCCGAATGAATCAGCCGTTTGAACAAATCGGTTGAATGAATGAATCCCTCAACTCCATAGACAGTATGCTCAACTCGCTTACGGTATTAGGGCAGTGACTTGCCGCCGCCTACTGGCGGTTTTAGTTTCATATTTAAAGTACCCTTTAATTAAAACGTTAAAATTAGAAATCATTTCATATTTAAATATTGAATATTGATTTAAAAAAAAAAAACTCTCATAGCTTTATTTATGCAATTGTAAATGGAGTGTAAATATTAATGCCACTTCTGATGCCGCTTCTGTGTGACCTCTGCACTGCAAAGATGGATTTTGATTGAATGATTTAATTTGACTGGTAACGGTGGTACTGTATAATTATTGTGTAATTAAGTATTATTGTGTAAATAAGTATAATTACTGTACAATTTAGTTTGAATAATTTGAATGTTAGTAGGCTATTTGACAAAAAAGGTGATGCATAACTCTAAATAAGTTTAGAAAAAATGTCCACATATAGGTGAAAATGCCCCTGAAAATCAATTTAAGGTGGCAAATATTGCACATTAATTAATCATTTCTGTCACTACTGTGAACAATTGACCACTGCATAGAATATGAAAAATATGAATATCTTCGTGAGTCTGCTGTCAACAACAGGCCTAAACCACCCAATGCACCAGCACAAAAACACAATCAGTAAAATATCATCTAATTATTATCAACAAAACGTTTAAAATATCGAGATATATTTTTGTCAATATTGCACACCCCTAATGTACGGTATTAATTTTGATTTCTTCAGGTCTTAAAAAGGTCTTAAAAAGCCTTAAATTTGACTTTAAAAAGTGTGCAGGAACCCTGTTAAAATCACTCATTTACATATACAGTGTATTAAGAAAGTATTTCTGAAAGTGTCAGATTTAAATTTTTCCCCACTTTTTGCTATTTTACAGCCTTATGCTGAAATATTTTTTTTTTTCAGATCAATCAACACTCCGTCACTTAGTATTATGACAAGGCTAGATTTGTGATGAGTTAAGCTAATTTACTAAAAAGGAAAAACTAAAAAATCACATTGACGGACATATTCAGACCCTTTGTTATGATGGTCAGTTGGATCCAATTTCTCTAGATCTAGACATTTGAGAATCTTTTTACACTTTGATTTAAGTCTACCTGAGGCAAATTAAATTGACTTGACATGTCTACCCTAGTGAAAAATAAATATACTATTAAAGCTGCAAGCAGCGATGAAAGGGCCCTCGCACCCGTGCTATTGCCACCCGGTGGCTTTAGGAAGACAGAGCACGGTGGGCAATGTGCTTTTAAGTAGGTAAATATAGGTGGAGTATGTCAAAGTCAGTTACAAAAATGTCCTTTGTTATGGGGATAATAGTATGCGTTATTACTCCGATAAGTGTTGCTAGCATGTTTCTAGCATGTTTAGAACTCAATGGCATATTTAATATGTTGGTAGTACTACATCACACTGTTAACTATGTCACTTCTTGCTGCCAGTAGGTGGCGCTATAACTATATTTTGGAATGTAGATGTCTTCAGACTAGGACACTTATAAAACATGTTAAATTTGGAGCACATTGGAAATTGCATGCTTAAGTTACAACAGTCTAAGCAGAGACACCCAGACTTCCTTCTCCCTAGACACTTCCTCCAGCTCTTCAGGGGGAATGCCAAGGCGTTCCCAGGCCAGACGGGGGACATAATCCCTCCAGCGTACCCTGCGGAGAAAGCTCATTTTGGCTGCCTGTATCTGGGATCTTATCCTTTCGGTCATGACCCACAGTTCATGACCATAGGTGAGAGTAGGAACGTAGATTGACCGGTAAATCGAGAGCTTCGCCTTACAGCTCAGCTCCTTCTTCACCACAACAGACTGGTACATCGACCGCATTACTGCAGAAGCTGCACTGATCCGTCTGTCAATCTCCAGTTCCATCCTTCCCTCACTCGTGAACAAGACCCCAAGATACTTGAACTCCTCCACTTGAGACAGGAACTCTCCACCAACCTGAAGGGGGCAAGCCACCCTTTTCCGACTGAGAACCATGGCCTCGGACTTGGAGGTGCTGATTCTCAATCCAGCCGCTTTACACTCGGCTGCAAACTGTCCCAGTGCATGTTTATGGTCCTGGTCTAATGAGGCCGACATGACAACATCATCTGCAAAAAGCAGAGACGAAATTATGTGGTCCCCAAACAGGACACTCTCCGGCCCCTGGCTGCGCCTAGAAATTCAATCCAAAAGAATTATGAACAGAACCGGTGACAAAGGGCAGCCCTGCTGGAGTCCCACATTGAAGATCTCTCTGACAGGGGACTCGGCCAAACGTTCCCAACAGACCCTCACAGTACTCTGGGTCTGCCGAGTCTTTCCAGCTTCCTCCCCCACAATCAGATCCAACTCACCACCATGTGGTGATCATTTGACAGCTCCGCCCCTCTCTTCTACCGAGTGTCCTAGACATATGGCCGGAGGTCGGAAGAAACGACCACGAAGTCGATCATCGATCTCCGGTCTAGGGTGTCCTGGTGCCACGTGCACTGATGGACACCCTTATGCTTAAACATGGTGTTCGTTATGGACAAGCTGTGACTAGCACAGAAGTCCAATAACAGAACACCACTTGGGTTAGGATCAGGGGGGCCATTCCTCCCAATCCCCCCTCCAGGTGTCACTGTCGCCACCCATGTGAGCGTTAAAGTCCCCCAGTAGAACGACGGAGTCCCCAGTCGGAGCACTTTCCAGCACCCCTCCCAGAGACTCCAAGAGGGCCGGATACTCTGCACTGCCTTTCCACGACCCGAAGGCGCAAGGAAGCATATTTATAGTCTGCTAAATTTGAACAATGTTGTGATTTTGTACTTAATGCACTTTAGTTATATGGAAATAGTGCTGAGGTCCAACTGTGCTAAAGTGGAACTATTGCAAGTATACTTTAGGGACACTTTAAATATCTTGGATTAAAGAATGATATTAAACAGAGATCATACTATCATTACTAATAGTGATATTAAAACACATTTTAGGCTTAATATTAAGAAATGTGCATTGTGCAATAAAGTAGTTCTCCAAATAAAGTCTAATTATATTTATAGCAGTAAGTCTCAAGCGATATGTCAGTACATATGTTAATGGTTTTGAGAAACAGAATAAAATACTATATAAAAGAAAAAAATTGCAAAATATATTTCACTTACATTATTAAGACTATAACAAAACGAAATAAAAAAACTGTGACAAGTAGTACGCTATATGCTGAGTTTCGATTATTTTTGTGACGCCCTCCTAAAACAAGTTCTTGGAAAGGAAACTGAAACGGCAGAAACCTCATCTTGTTTGTTTTCTTTATTTTACAAAAGCACATTGTTTTTATTGTGAGTATACACAGAAAAAAGCATGATCAATGATGGCTTACTCTTATCAGGATGATCATAAATTACCAAATTGAGTATTTTAAGTAGTTTACCCTGTTATAAGAAAACAATTTAAGTGATTGCGCACAAACCAGTGTTAATTTTGACTGCCATTTTTGATTTAGTCTTAGTCTTCATCTTCAGACAAAAATGCTTAGTCTCACATTTTAGTCATTTTTGCCTTTCATAGTTTGTCTAGTTTTAGTTGACGAAAAGTATTTGCATTTGTCACTTTTTAGTCATTACTTTGTCAAACTGCAATTACCAACATTCATTTTGGTAGCTATTTTATATGTAGTCTTTAGACAAAAATAGTCATTGTATTTTTCTCTTTAGACTAGGGATGTCAACGATTAATCGACGATCGATTAATTGTCGATAATACATTTAATCGATAAAATGGTTGGATAAAATTAATCGATGGTTAATTTGGGACTGTCATATTACATAACATGAGAACACTATTTTATTAAATGGTTGTGAATTCATTGGGTTTAGTTGCCGTTTTCAGTGCGTTGTTCCAGCACGTAAACAGTCACACATTCTGACAAGCACGCATGAGGCGGCGTTGGTGCCACATTGTATTTGTCGTTATATTTATATATTAAATAATTAATTTCATTTATCAATCACATCAAAACATTTTACAATCCTACTAACCCTTTATTTAGATTAAAAAACATTATTATAAATTTGGTGAGGAACATAGCTTTTTTGAGCATCATTTGCAGACCCTGTAATGCTGTTTGCCATTAATGCTAACGATTAATTGATTGTCAATTTAAACGACGATCGATCATGGGAATTTGTGAAAATTGACATCCCTACTTTAGACCAATTAAATTAAGCTTATGAGAAATTTGAATCAAGGTAACAGGCTTTATTGACATTGCACTCTTAGCAGCAGTACTTGTGCAATTCTACACATCACTTTTCCTCAGTTCAGTGATTCTAAAACTTTTTAGAGTGGCGTACCTAACATCCTTCTGCGTACCCCCTCTTTTCCACTTTTTCCGCAGCCACATCTTTTTCATTAAGGGACAATATTTGTCCCCTTAAACAGATTTTTCCAGTGCATTTTTTACATTTATAAATAACTTTATTAAATAAAAAATGCTTTAAATAAAAAATGTTCAATAGAGAAATATGCAATAATGGTAAAAAAAAAAAAAGCGATATGGGGCCAAGCCCCTGAAGCAGCTGCAACAGCAGTGTAGTGCAGGAAGAGTAAAAAACAGCAGAAATTGAAAATGCATGAAAAAACATTTGGATCAGAAGTACAGTTGAAAATTAACTCTAAATGAACAGAAGTTCAGATGAGAATGAACACAGAATGAGACAGGGCTCAGTGGTTCATGTAGGTTGTCTACAAACCAGAAGGTTGGTGGTTCAATCCCCGGTTCCACCTGACCAAGTGTCGAGGTGTCCATGAGCAAGACACCGAACCCCAGCTGCTCCCGACGAGCTGGATGGCGCCTTGCACGGCTGACACCGCCGTCGGTGTATGAATGAGTGAGTGAATGGGTGAATGTGAGGCAAATTGTAAAGTGCTTTGGTGGCCATTGGGTCTGTGAAAGCGCTATATAAATGCAGTCCATTTACCATTGATTTAGAATGAACAAAAACATACTTATTTCTAATCCAAGAGAAAGAAAGATTAGTACAACGCTTGAATAATAAAGAAATTGAAATGACACCATATTCCACAAAATTTTTTTAAAGTCGTCCCACACGGGACTCAAACCCACTATCTCTGGATCAGATGGCTGTCACTTATCTCATTGCGCCACTGGGAAGACGTGCGCACCACAGTACCTATTGAGGTCTGGGCATGTGCCACACAGGATTTGAACCCGCGACCTGAATGGTTCGGTGCATGTGGTTTTGCAGCTTCCGCCACTGAGTTGAGCCTGACTTGCCAAACTGCTGAGGAGAGGCTTCTGTGTAAGAATTGGCACACAAAAGCATGTTAACCAGATTATCATGCTAAGCTATCTTACTGCTAATGTAGCTTATGGTTAACCTGATAGCTGAAGAGCCACACGGGTTTTTTTGTGTTCTCAGAGTGAGCCCATACATGTCAAATTTGGTGAAATATCTCATTTTGTTTTAGAGTTATAGACATGTATATGTATGATAGCATAAAAAATGACCCATGGGCGACTTTGATTGGATTTTTTTTGCCACTTACTATCAAAATTTTGACATTTGGATATTTGCATTCAGCCAACTACCTATGTTTCCCAACTTCCTACAGTGGTTTCGCCTCGATCGGTCTAATGGTTTCGAAGATATCGGCAAATGTTTTTTTAAGCGCTAAATCACAACGTTACACAAACAATAAGGCAAAACCTAGCATGTTTGATATCTTTGGACTCGGCAAGGATTCAGGAATCTGAGATGACTCGCGTGAAAATAAGTCAACCACACCTAAAGCTATAAGCATTTGAAAAATAAATTTTACCACTAGGTGGCACTGGTTCAAAACTTCTCAGGCTCCTTCAGGGCATCGTATTGATGACCCATACCGAGTTTCGTAACAATGCGTTCATAAAATACAACATTTTAGTACAAAATTCAAAATGGCCAACGTCCAAAATGGCCGATATAGGAACATTAGATATTAGTCGACTCGACATGATGCCTTGAATCTACCAGACCACTTTTATGATTTTTGGACAAATCGTTCAGAAGTTAGAAGCCAAAATAGCCATTTTTCGTATCTCCGGACCAGTAGGTGGCGCTGCGCCAAAATGCAGCATGTCGCCTCAGGTCATGCTTTTGATGACATGTACCAGGTTTTGTCTGAATACGATAAAGCGTTGCGGACATACAGCCTTAAGTCTGTTTTCGCAAGCGCTGCGTAAAATTCGTTTGCACGGTATTCAAGAATGGTTTGACGAATCAACTTGAATTCCATAACTTTTTGTCTGCATGGTCTGAAGATGATCTGGTTCAATTTAAAATCGGAGCAACCGTCTAGAAGGAGTTCGAAAAAGTAGGTTTTTCTGAGATTTCAAAATGGCGAAAAGATTTCCATGACAGAAAATTATGTCATAGGGTGCAATCGAATCGTCTTGAGCCACGTAATCAGAGGAAACAATATTTTTGTTTCTAGCCTTTGCGGTTCAAAAGTTATTAGCATAAACATGAGTGAAACTTTGGACAGTTGATGGCGGCTAGAGGGATTGAGTTAGAGACTCCAAATTTGCTATGGTGATTGTTCATACAGTCCTCTATCAGTGTGCCATATTTCATAACTTTCCCGCAAGCGGTTCTATGGGCTGCCATAGACTTCCATACTGAAGAAGAAACGGAAGAAGAATGATAAGAACGGCAAC
This sequence comes from Tiaroga cobitis, assembly GCA_030578255.1. Classification (NCBI taxonomy): domain Eukaryota; kingdom Metazoa; phylum Chordata; class Actinopteri; order Cypriniformes; family Leuciscidae; genus Tiaroga; species Tiaroga cobitis. Next base: position 25,178,249 of record CM060591.1, read on the forward strand.
GATTTCAAGAGGTGCTTACGCACTTTTTGAGGGTTGGTATTTTAGGAAAGGACTACATGCCTGCGCACATATATTCAAACGCGCATACCTATAGAATGAACTCTTAATAACGCATGCGCACGCCATCAGCATTCTCACAGGTTCGCGTTTTTAAAGTTTGCGTAGAGAGAACTTAAGAGTTTTCTGTTAAAACGGTGTCGTGTTAGCAGCCTCTAAGTTAATAACTAATGATCGTTGCGACGGAAGTGAATCAATTACAACTAACTTTAGCTGGAAAATAACTTTATTCTAGAGCTGTCATAAAGCCAAAACAATCTCTGTTACTTTAATTTCCTATTATCACTGTAAAGCAGCTTTGGAACAATCTACATTTTTAAAAGCGCTATATAAATGAAGATGACTTGACTTGACTGACTTTCAGTGCTTTCCCCCTATTAAGAACGCCAACGATTTCAAGAGGTGGCTATGCACTTTCAGTGCTTGAAGTGATACTTTTAAATATTAAATTAAAACTGCCAGTTGGTGGCGGTAAGTCACTGTCTTTATGAGTGAGTCATTCATTCATTCAGTAATGAAGCAAGTGGCTGTATTAATGAATGGGGCATTGAATCATTGACTTTCACGTTTTGTTCAAAGCCACAGATTCGTTCGCGAAACACCACTGTGTGCTGCAATTCTGCTGTGGCTTTTGTTGTAACTATTATTTCATTGCAAAATGGGGCAAAAAAAGACAAAACTGTGTTTAAAATGAACATCAATTAAAGGGTTAGTTCACCCAAAAATGAAAATTAAGTCATTAATTACTCGCCCCCCATGCTGTACCAACCCCGTAAGACCTTCGTTCGTCTTCGGAACACAAATGAAGATATTTTTGATTAAATGTGACAGCTGGATCACTCATCCATAGGCTGCCTAAGGGATTGAAACCTGACGGCCCAGAAAGTCAATGAAGAAAATGTTTAAATATTCCATGTCACAACAGTGGCTCAACTAAGTTTATCAAGCGACGAGAATACTTTTTGTGCGAAAAAACAAACAAAAATAACGACTTTATTCGACTATTCCTTTTCTTCCTTGTAGGCCTGAAACGAGACTTCAAGAGATTTCCACGACGCATGCGTGAGAATTGCGATCTCCTTCAACTACTTCAGTTAAGTTCTCGCGCGTGCGCGTCGTGGAAATCTCTTGAAGTCTCGTTTCAGGCCTACAAGGAAGAAAAGGAATAGTCGAATAAAGTCGTTATTTTTGTTTGTTTTTTCGCACAAAAAGTATTCTCGTCGCTTGATAAACTTATAGTTGAGCCACTGTTGTGACATGGAATATTTAAACATTTTCTTCATTGACTTTCTGGGCCATCAGGTTTTCAATCCCTTAGGCAGCCTATGGAGGAGTGATCCAGCTGTCACATTTATTCAAAAATATCTTCATTTGTGTTCCGAAGACGAACGAAGGTCTTACGGGGTTGGTACAGCATGGGGGGTGAGTAATTAATGACTTAATTTTCATTTTTGGGTGAACTAACCCTTTAAAGCTGCAGTCCGTAGCTTTTTTGGGGTTAAAAATGATCAAAAATACATATTTGAGAAAATACATAACCAGCCAGTGTTCAGAACTATCTGCTTGCCGTAGCTCGATTCAAAGCTTTAAGCTTGTAATAATGTTTTTGACTCCAGTGGTACTGGTGGATTTCCGCGGGAGATTCGAGCATGTCTTTGCGTCATTACGTCACATCTGTACACATATAGGCTATATTGTGTGTGAGGATGTTGGAGGTGGAGATTTATAGCCTTTTCTCACAGCACTTGATATAATTAAACTTATCAATTTGATGGCGGATCCAGAAAGGTTCAAACGACAATCATCAGTGACAACTGATTCACCCGCTGTAAAATGCAAAAGACTTCGTTCGGAGTTTGGAGTGGCTACAGAAAAAAAGACTACAACCAGACCCATGCGAATACAAGGATACATATCGGAAGGACATTACATGTAGTTACGCAATGCTGACGTTGTTAACATTAATGATTTGAGAACAAAGTATAATTTGCACGGTTTTGCGTGATATGATAACTTATAAGTGATTGTTAGATTTAATCAGCGTGATTTACTGCAATGTCAGAACCAGAAGAAAAGTGGATGTTTCTTACTAGTTCAGATGATACTTTCCGGTGAAAATTCTTATGTTGGTCGTACTTCCAAAAAGAATAATCTGTGATTCTGAATGACAGTATCCACACCGGCGCGGTGACTGACAGCCTCACACACAGTCTCCTCAAACATTGTGTTCTTCCGCGCTGTGGCGTGTCGAGGGTGTTGAAGTACAACTCACGTAAAGTTGATAATTCCGCGAATGACTGCAATTGCAGATTTCGAACAGAGATGACGACAAAGAGGAAAAACGCCGGACTGCAGCTTTAATATTACCCTTTTGTTTGTTGAACTGTCACATTTGAAATTGTGTGGATACTCGGGAAACATAGCATTCTTGCTAGTATAATATATGATCAACATTAAAAACAAGAACTCACACGGTATGTTTTTCTATTGAAGAGTTTTAATCTTAAATCTCTAAGCACAGTCTGTGTCTGTGTCTAATTGTTCTTCATGCTAGAAAGTAGGGTTGCACGATTAATCGCAATGAAACCGCACGCGATTTTTCAAAGGCTGTGATTTATTTTATGTGCAGCTTGTCAGTGCAGCACGGCTGATTGGTAGTAAATGCTGCTCCATCTGAAAGCCAGAGGGCATCTCACGCAGACACGCCAAATATGCCCCGCCACAGAAGTACGATAACACACATCATTCCAGGAAATCCCTATGTACACATTGCTGTAGCTGAATAAACAGAAGATTGAAATGCTTTGAATAAACCTGACTAATAAACACACGACTGCCTTTTTCTGTGTAAGAAGCCACATCATCTCACAGAAGGATGAGCTCAACTGTCGTTATGAAATGAGTTTGGAGTTAAAGCATGTTATTAAATGTTGTCTTTTAGTATCAAGAGGTTAATAAATGCTTCTCATGTTTGGAAAGATGTTTGAGGTGTGTTGCTTTTTCAAATTCACGTTAGCCTATAAGTGACAAACTCACAGTGCTTTCAGATGGAGCAGCGTTTACAGAGCCGACATCAATGACAAGCTGCACATGAAAAACAATCGCAGCCTTTGCGATTTCAAAATCGCGATAAGACAACTCTATTTAAGTGCGATTACATGTAAATTGCGATTAATCGTGCAGCCCGTACTAAGTGCTAAATCCCCACTTTTACCAAGGTATATTGTCGAGAACATCACTAATGTAGCGTGATTTGCTGGCTTGTGTAGATGCAGTCAGTTTTGACCGCAAAAGATGAGGTAATTTGATTGGATGTCATGTATTTACGGCATTTTACCTGCTAAAAACACATTCTCAGTTTTAATGTTATTTAAGGTGGGGTAGAATTAAATGACGGCAAAAAGGGCAAAACTCAACTTTTTGTTTGCGTACCCCCTCTGTCACCTCGTGTACCCCAGTTTGAGAACCACTGCTGGATATCAGTCTGCACTTTGATGGCAGATTTAGTCACAGCGAGCAGGGCAAGCAGCTCATGGCAGAACACAGTCTGACTGAATGACATTTTCATTTGAGAAGAAAATCTTAGTTCACCCAAAAATTATGTCATTAATGACTCACCCTCATGTCGTTCCAAGCCCGCAAGACCTCCGTTCATCTTCGGAACACAGTTTAAAGGGGTCATGACATGGTTTTTTGTTTTATTTTATTATGTTCCCTTATGTGCAATTATAGTATTACTATAGTTTTTTTGTACAAAAAACTTAAAAAATGTAGTGATTTATGACCTTTTCCCACCCTGTTTCTCCCCCTGTGATTCAAACAGTCTGTTTTAGAGGTGTTTCCCCTTTAAGAGTTCAGTGTTAACGCCCATTGTTATGATTGGCTAACGTCAGTGCTGCTTATGCATCAATTATTAACGTTAATCATTTTTTATCACATGTAGGCTACACAATTTTCCGCCACGTGAAACTTCGGTCTTCCGATCTTTTACCATCGTGTCAATTCTCAATTGATTTTGATTCATATGCGCGAGGGAGAGAGAGAGGGAGAGCAAGACAGTTTGAAGGCGCGCGCGGCGGGCCGGGTCTCTCTCTCTCTCTCTCTCTCTCTCTCTCTCTCTCTCTCTCTCTCTCTCTCTCTCTCTCTCTCTCTCTCTCTCTTCTCTCTCTCTCTCTCTCTCTCTCCTCTCTCTCTCTCTCTCTCTCTCTCTCTCTCCTCTCTCTCTCTCTCTCTCTCTCTCTCTCTCTCTCTCTCTCTCTCTCTCTCTCTCTCTCTCTCTCTCACTCTCTCTCTCTCTCTCTCTCTCTCTTTTCTTTCTTTCAGTAACATGCGCCCTGTCACACTCATCTACATCACTCACCGAACAAATAAGGGTTTGGCGGGCTGCATATGCTGCAAATAAACTGCATCCAACTGCTTTCCCTGACGTCTGGATCGTTCGGCAGCATTCAAACATGTTGTTTGTCCACAGCCAGGAACAGCACATCTGCGTGGCGTAAACAGACCCCCTCGCTGCACGTCAATGCATGCGATGATGTCAAATGAGGCGTAGTTGTCTTGCGCTGGAGGCGGTCATATGCAAACGACTGGTACGTCACTTCGTACCGTGACCTCACTAAGTTCAAAGGATCTAGAACGAGCTTTATTTAGAGCTTGATTAAATAAATGGTTCGTTTATAATGGGGAGGACGTCAAAAGCTATGAAACTTGCAGGAGGTTTTAATAGTACAAAGACCTCTTAAATACCAAAAGATCAAGGCAAATTTGGTTTCTCATGTCATGACCCCTTTAAGATATTTTAGATTTAGTCCGAGAGTTTTCTGTCCCTCCATTAAAAATGTATACACGGTATACTGTCCTTGTCCAGAAAGAAAATAAAGACATCATTAAAGTAGTCCATGTGACATCAGTGGGTTAGTTAGAATTTTGAAGCATCGCAAATACATTTTGGTCCAAAAATAACAAAAACTACGACTTTATTCAGCATTGTATTTTCTTCTGGTTCTGTTGTCAATCCGCGTTCACGAGTCCGCAGTGGCGCTGATGATGTAAGACGCTGCTGACATGTTATCTCCAGCGTCCGTGTATTCGGGTTCAAATAAATATGGCTGGGCAAAAAAATGCAAGTCTTCGTCCGTGTCGAAAGCCTTAGACATGTTTGCGAAGATTGTTTTGTTTACAGCGTGCGTCTCCCTCAGACTGTAAACGAAGCTCGGGCACATAAGATAACACGTCATAAGCGTCTTTCGTCAGCAGCGTCACTGAATGCGGCTTGACTACAGAACCAGAAGAGAATCTTACTGCCCTGCGGTACTCCGCATGTCACTGGTGCAACTGGTGAAGTAGAGCTCCCATACTCAACTTTAAACACTCTCTCTGAGAGATATGATCTAAACCATTTTAATGCAGTGCCTTTAATCCCCACGCTGTGCTCGAGACGCGAGATAAGAACACTGGTCAACCATATCAAATGCTGCTGTAAGATCTAAAAGCATCAGAATTGTAGAATCTCCAGCATCTGTTGAAATCAAAAGATCGTTAAACACTTTTATAAGTGCAGTCTCTGTGCTTTGAAAAGCTTTAAAACCAGATGGGAACACCTCAAGAATACCATGCAGATCTAAATAGGCTTGTAACTGCACTAGAACGGCCTTCTCTAAAATCTTGGACACAAAAGGAAGTTTAGAAATCGAACGATAATTTGAGAGAACTAAAGTGTTCAGATTTTGTTTTTTAATAAGGGGCTGCACCACAGCCTCTTTAAAACAAAGTGGCACATAACCAGAAGTAAGACTACTGTTTATGATTGCTGGTCCAATAGTGTTCCTTTCCTCTTTAAAAATACGTGGTGGGATAATATCAGTGGAACAGATTGACGATTTTAAATGTGTAACAATATCATTAAGGGCCATGATGGAAACAGGCTCAAACTCAGCGAAGACTGCAGCACACTCTATGAAAATGGAAGGATCAAAGGCTGGAGGTGAAATGTTAGCTCTAATGGCGCTTTTCCACTGCTGGTACGGCTCAGTACGGCTCGGCACGGTTCGGCTCGCTTCGCTTTTCCACTGCGTGGTACGACTCTGCTCAGCACGGCACGGCTCGGTTCGCTTTAGCTCGGTTTGGTTTTCCACTGCAGTTAGTACCGCCTCAAAGTGGGTGGGATTATAGCAGTGCCCTTGGATTTCTAATTGCTTAAAAAAAAAAAAACTTGGAGCAAAATATTTTTTAGTGATTATGTGAATTACACTGCGCAAACCAAATACTACCCACCGGATGAAGAAGGGTTGGCTCTCAGTCTCCACAGTACATAAAATATTCATTTTATTTTATTTTTCGTTTTCGCATTTATGAGGAAAAAACAATGTTACGGATGTGTTCTCCGTTACGGACGTGAGCGCTCTGAAAGCGGCACTAAAAGATGCTTTAAAACTTTCACTTAGACATCCAACAGAAAGCACAAAACCTTTCTTTAACCTGAATTTCGTTTTGTATTAATTGTATCTTAATTTTAATCAATGTTTCAGCAACCAATTGCCTGGATTTAATAAATAAGTAGTAGTAAATATAGCAGACGATAGATAGGAAACGGAGAAGCCGGCGCGTGAACTGGAGCTGGTCTAATAAATTAACCGAAACTCCGCATATAAGGTAGCCTACTTGCCTCACATGTCTACTTTTAAACAGAACAATTCAAAACGAAAGAAAACAGACAATAGACTGCTCTCTGCTTATGTAATCCTTATGAAATGTGCATTTCTCTCTGGCGCGTTCACTAGGCTACTGAAGATCGCGAGTCCACATCGTCAACTTCATCTTAGCCGACAAAGAAAACACTTGTTTATTAATAAACAATTAAAATATCTCCTTGCTATATTTTACATATTCATAATCATTACTTTTGCCGGTTCTTTGTGAAGAACAGCGGTGGCTGTTACTGGCTATTTAAATCTAGCGGGTTTGATGTCTCGCAAATACAATACTCTTTGGTAGTGACGATTCTGTCTGACCAATCAGTGATCTGCAGTGTGTTCACGTCACATTTTAGTTTCGGTACGGGACGCTTGGAACCTCGACAGAGGTGGTACCATTTAAAGGGAGCCAAAGCGAGCCGTACCGAGTCGAGGCGTACCGTACCATGCAGTGGAAAAGCACCAAAGCGTGCCGTACCGTACTATGCAGTGGAAAAGCGCCATAATAGTCGTCTTTTTTAGCTCTGACGCTTTATCGTATCGTATTTTTCACAGGTCACAGTAGATTCTTCCTGCATTATATATTGGGGGGTATGAAGAACAGAATGTATTGTTCTAAAAAGAACATGAGGTTTATGGCCATTTTTATCGATAAGATCAGAGAGGTATTTAGCCTTTTCAGTTTTAACAGTTCTCTGGTAATTACGCCAACAATCCTTTAGGATATCATAAAAAACCTGCAACTTATGTTTTTTCCATTGGCGTTCAGCTTTCCTACACTTTTGCCTAGCCGCTAGAGTTAAGTCATTAATCCACGGTTTAGAATTAGGTTTTGAGCGCCTGGGCTTTAGTGGTGCAATTTTATCAAGAATATTTATACAGGTGGATGAAAAACATGAAATAAGCTGATCTGTACATAGGAAGGCAGAGGCTCTAAAGTCTCTATAACATTACTAAATGCTTCAGAAAATTGTGCAGCAGTGGCAGGTTTAATCATCCTGCGGATATGAGGTGGAGCACAAAGCTTAACAGTATTGTTTGTAAGAGAAACATCAAATAAAATTGGTGCATGATCAGAAAAAACAGCCTTTTGTATCTCAATATTTAAAATAGGCAAACTGCATGACAAGACAAGATCTAATATGTGGCCATGAATCTGTGTTGGACCACTTACAAACTGTAAGGTCAAATGAATCGATTAGTTTTAAAAAATCTTTAGCCAGCAGATTCGTGGGACAGCATACATGAATATTCATATCTCTTACAATTAAAATCCGGTTATATTTTGGCATAATTTCAGACAGTAATTCAGTAAAGTCCCTGATAAAATGCTTGTTATATTTAGGAGGTCGATAGATAAGCGCACACAGAACGGGCTGAAATTTGCCTAATTCAAACATTGTTAACTCAAAACTCTAAAATGTTATCATTGACAACTGCCTGCAGTTGTATTTTTCTTTAAAAATAACGCCAAGTCCTCCTCCTCGACCAGTAGTCCTCGGGGAGTTAAAGTATGTACAGTCCACCGGTAGAAGTTCAGAAAAAGGGCTCAACTCACCAATATTTAACCAAGTTTCAGTCACGAATAAAAAATCCAAGTTATGCTCGGAAAAAAACTCTTTTAAAATAAAGGTCTTATTCACCAGTGATCTAGCGTTGACCAGGGCAGCTCTGACAGGAGCAAGGGAACTGGCCATACGAGTTACAAAGACCGAAGGTTTCCATGGTTAACACCACCTTTCCTAGGGCGAGGTGAGTGTTGGCAAGAAAACCCCATATCTGAGCCGGCAATCGGTATCAACCAGGTCCCGGCAGGATCCATAGCACGCCAGGATATATAGTGAACCAAAGGCAAACCAAAGTGACGCCGGGCTCCACAGGCAGAATAGTCCGCTAGGTAAGCTTTCAACTTCACCTGCTGGCCACTGCGCTTCCCACGGCGTCTCAAGGGTCCTCTCCAGACAAGGGAAGCCGGATTTCGTACAAGATGAGCAGGTATGTTTAGCAAGGGGGGAGGGAGAAAAGTTTTCCGGCCATCCCAGTCACACTTAGGCGACTTCTCCAACGCGAGATGGAGATCGATCAGCGTTTGACGATCATAAACCAGCAGAGAGTCAATACATTGCATAAACAGTAACACAAGCAGTAAAATCACGAACAGTTTGCTCTGCACCAGACGGCCGGCCACAAACACTGGCGCCATCTTGGATTTTCTTTGATGTCTTTATTTCCTTTCTGGACAAGGACAGTATACCGTGTATACATTTTCAATGGAGGGACAGAAAGGTCTCGGACTAAATCTAAAATATCTTAAACTGTATTCCGAAGATGAACGGAGGTCTTACAGGCTTGGAACGACATGAGGGTGAGTCATTAATGACATAATTTTCATTTTTGGGTGAACTAACCCTTTAAGTTAGCCTGACTACAACATACTCATATTCTAGTCAGAATGTGGGTCTGATACTGCTCTATAGGGCTTTGATTATGAGGTGTGTCTTAACCGAACCAGAAAAAAAATAAACCCTGCACTCAATTGGATAGACCTACAACCAATCAGAGCAACGCTGAGCTACTCATAGTTGTCAACAGAACTCAACTGCAAGCACACTGGAAGTAGTAGTAAAATAATGAGTGTTGCTTCTTTTACTTGGTCCTCCATGAGTGCGACCAAAGGAGAAACCACAACGACCACAGGGTTTTCATTGCGTCCCATCTTCTTAGCGACCATCGGAGCCAGCTGATAAATTAAACTTTTGCCGAATTCCGTAGGAAGGACGGCAAACACGTCTTTCCGATCGACAAATGCCTTGATTGCAGTTCTCTGTTCGTCTTTTAAAATTAATGCGCTGTCGATTTCTTTTACAACAGACGTGATGCTGGAAAATTGAGATGTATAGATTCCGCTGTCAACTTTGAGGGAAATCAGTTCAATCCAAGCGCTTTTTGATAACGTGATGATTACGTAACTGCAGAGCATCTGTCCATCATCGTATAAAGCCCGCCCTGGCAATTTGATTGGCCCGACGATTTCTGAACCGATCATAATTACCCTTCAATGGATCGAGTCCAGACCGAACTTCCCAACCAAAAAATGTTGTGGACGGGGTTCGTGCTGGCATCCAGGCTACCTTTAATTAACATCGGGTAGAAAACGTGGTGTTCGTAGTTTTTTTTTTTATGAAATTAAGTTGCGCAGATCGCCTCACTCACACACACAGCCTATCAGTTCTAGCATTGCTAACTTGACATCACAGCCTGTTCATTATCAAAATAAAATAGTCATCCTAACATATAACAAGTTATACTTCTCACTTTAAATAGTCCATTGTACAATCTGTGCCGTTCAGCGTGATCACCATCCCACTGTGGTGTTATGCCAAGCACATTTATGAACCAAGTAGGATGATGTTTTATTTGGATATTGTAACAAGAGTGAAGTAAAAAGCCTAGATTACATAATAAATCATAGTTACCATCCAGATACATCGCGTTTATTAAAACGTTTGGATCTGTGCCGAATGAGTGAGGTTGTCTACGTGAGCCAAACGCCGGTTTCAGTTTCACCTTAAAGGGTCACTCCACCCATTTCAACATTAATCTTTATTGAAAGTGGGTTATATATGTAGTCGAAATGTAAAAGAAATTTTGAATTTGGTGCCCTCTTGACCGAGAAAAGATGCATTTGTATGTAAGACAACAACTCCCACAATGCACCACATTGCACAGCTCCGCAAGCCACTCCCACTAATCCAGAACAGCGCGCAAACATCAGAGAAATCACTCTTCCGTCTACAAGGCTAGCTGCCAAAAGAGTTTGAAATTCATTTCACACAAAATGTCTAGTTAGTTGGCTGTGGCGAGCAGGACGAGGGACGTGAGAGGACTGCTGTATCAGTGATAATGAATGACACCTGTGAGACGCAGCGGTCTCATATCTCTCACGGAGGAGCGGAAGCACAAAAGGAACAGGCCTGATTTTATGTTTTGTTTCTGTTGTGTGTGGCCAGCTGGCTTATACTTTTGTTTTGTATTTGTTTATTTTACTAGTAAAATGTTTAAATGTACGCCGGTTCCCGCCTCCTTCCCACAACAACAAACCCCGTTACATTGGCAAACTCATTAGCGAATTACTCCTCGTTTGTATTTCTTTCTATATGGTGAATTATTGCATGATACCTGGATGTTCAGTCAGAACATGCGGTGCGACACTAGGATGGTTCACATCACAACACAAACGTCCGTGTGCTCGTCTGATTCAGAGATTTCGTCCAGGAGAAATTCGTCCAGGAGAAATTGCTATCGTTGAAATTATCTGCAGCAGACGGACTCTATCTGTGTCCGTAGCGCACAGCAAGAGCACAGGCACCAGCAGTCCGCCCAGCTCGAGCCCGTCCGGGCTCCACGTCCGCGACAGGCAGCCGCCTCCTGTTCCTCCATCAGCCTCAGCTGCTCTTCACTATATTACGGCTCGTAAAGATAGCCACGAACAGCGGATTCGAGCAGCAGAATTTCAAAATCCTCTTCTTCCATATCATGTTTAGTTTCTTCCATATCGTTTTTAGTTTCTTCCGTCATTGTCATAACTTCCTATCTCCACAGTGCTTGTTAGCTTAGCTTATAAACAAGATGGCTGATATTGATTTCAGTATCTACAAGTGAAGTCCCACCCACTGATCTGTGATAGCTCTGTTAGCGCATTAGGTCCAACCTATGGGCGGGTTTGAAAGGGTGGGATCTAGTGCTTGTAGTCTTTAGAGAAATCCCCCCTTCTTACACTTCCTCCTACAATGACGTAAAATGACGATTTTTGCGTCATTGTAGGAGGAAGTGAAAAGGGTAAATAGCGGATTTCTCTCGTCTCAGGGGAAAATGAGAGAGTGTTGCACGACCATTCAATAGTATGACTAAGTTTCTAACAATGGAAAGCTTAATGCAAATGAGTGGAGTGTCCCTTTAAATGAATTCGTTTTGGCTTGACCTTTATAGGCTATAGCTACTATATTTTTCATTCTTGTTCTATTCGGAATGCTGCTAAATTGAAAGCATTTATTGTGGAGAAAGGGGAACTAAAATAGCTTATAGCTATGTTCATAGAGTTTATAATGTTTGTAAACATTTTGCTCTATTTACATTCATGTAAATGTGACATGTAAATGCGCAAACTATCTGTTTGTTTGTTTTTCTCAACCCAATTTTATATGTAGCCTATAGCGTTTTTTTTTTTTTTTTTACCATGCAGAAAGCATTTTCAAAAATTACTTTTTAAACCGTTTAACCGATTAACTTTAGCCAATAATCACTGCCAAAGGTTCAACGAAGTACTGAGTGACCGGTCTGAATAAGCCAATGTGATATTTCAGCTTTTTCTTTTTTAACAAATGTGCAAATTTACTGCAATTTAGATTTTTGCTTTGTCATCATGGGGTTAAGATTGTGGGAAAAAATGCACTGTATACACTGTATTTAAAGTACATTTCGACTATCAAGCTCCTTGGCAATAGCAATTAAAGGGATTTTTTTTAAAAGAAGAAAAAAAAGCAAGCTAGTTGTGGATTATTCAGACTTAAAATGTGTGTATTTGCTGAAGGACCACACAAGAATGGGCCAGAACCAGAGACTTTCCAGATTTCAAGACTGCTAAGATGGAGGACACATCTTTCTATGACCTGAAGATGAAAGTTGGATTTCCATATTTATACACTCACCAGGGTGATTGTGAGCATGTTGTTATCCTCACTGACGTCAGGTCAGCCCTTTTTCATTTCATGCTAATTTTTCCAAGACTTAATCTTTTGGAAGCTTTGGAAATAAATGTGTATTTTGTTCTACTTCCAAAAGAATTGGAAATTGGTGTTGTAGCAACTCATAATGTAATTACAAAGCATAGTAACTGCACATAATGTAATCAATTTCTCAAAACAATAAAATATCGAGCTAATAATATTTTTTTTAAATTGTATTATAAATACATGTATTACATGTATAAACTCACCAAAAGCATTGTCATATTAAAAAAAATGTATTCCCTTACAGTACGTTTAAAAACTTAATTCAAGTCAAGTCACCTTCATTTATATAGCGCTTTTAACAATATAGATTGTTTCAAAGCATTTTTACAGTGATAAATAGGAAATTAAAGTAACAGATTGTTTTGACTTTACAGCAGCTCTAGAATAAAGTTATTGTCCAGCTAAAGTTAGTTTTGATTGATTCACTTCGTTTGCAAAGATCATTAGTTATTAAAGGTGCTCTAAGTGATGTCACGCGTTTTTTAGGCCAAAACATTTTTTGTCACATACAGCAAACATCTCCTCACTATCCGCTAGCTGCCTGTCCCCTGAACACACTGTAAAAGAATGCGGTTTCTGTAGACAGCGCAGGCTCCACAAACAGCAACAAAAACAAACTGCGGCGACCCGCTCCACGAAACAAAACAAACAGTGTTCCAGCCTGGGGGTGGGGTTAGTGAGCGTACATGGGGGGGTGTGGAGGAGAGAAGCATGAAGAGGAAAGTCATAATTTTAACTCTTTAAGTTTGATATGGCCGACACACGACCAAAGAGACGACGTTCTGATGAACAGATTGCAAAAATACAAAGAAGAGGGAAAAGGAGAAGGAACGCATGCCCGAATTTACACTGGAAAAGCCTTTGAAAGGTGGTGAGAGCTCCGCCGGCAGAAGGGCTTCCAATCCGACATTCAGGTAACGTTAGCTCTGTTTTTGCTGGAGAGGTGGGTCAATCCAGTTTGGTTTTTCTAAATGGACTTTCATGTTCGCCTAACAAACACAAGGATATAATTAGCTAGAACAATGCAGTCAGCGCTAACTTTGGTGAATACAACATATAGGTTTCTAGCAGCTAGCTATCGATCTCTATTGTAAATAATCAAGCAAACTCACAGTAGGGCGACAGTTTGTGTGAATGATTGTTTTCACCAACTATTTATTATGAAATTGAATGTTCATTCATAGCCTATTGACAACTTTGACTAAATTTGAAGCTAACGTTATCTTGCTATTATTGCGTCCTGGTATGGGAGCTAAAGTTATAACCTCAGGTGGCGAAACGTTTTATCGTGTTTTTCTGGTAATGTTTCCATTATTTTTTTTTTTTCATAATATGAAAGCATTTATCTCACTTGGCGACATTACACCATCCTTGAAAGAAGTATCAGTAAAACTACAGAGGGAGGGGACGGGATGAGGAGGAGGGAAGGTCTAGCTAGCCTCCGTTTTGTTTGACAATACTTTGAACGTCAACAAGAAGTGACGTCACCCAGCATCGCTTTGAGCACCTTTAACTTAGCTTACACGACACCGTTCTAACAGAAAACCCTTAATGCGCTCCGGCCTGCTAATTTGCATGACATCAGTGCCTGGTGGCTCGAAAACGCAAACCTTGAAATAGGTTCTAAGGTGCAGGTGTTGAAAGAGTTAAAAAAAAAGTATGTATGTTATGTATGTATGTATGTTATGTATGTATGTATGTTATGTATGTATGTATGTTATGTATGTAAAAAAAAAAGATATCTCCGTGCAAACTTCCAAAACGCGAATATTTGAAAACGGCGATGGCGTGCACTTGCGTATTACGTGCTTAGTCTATAGCTATGCACAGTTGAATATATATGTGCGCAGGCGTGTAGTTTTTCTCTACAATCTGACCTCAACAAAATATATTGTCTGGCCTTAAAAATTCATAATAAAGAAAAAAAATTATCGCTACCGCGTGTCCATGCAAACCGGAAATTGGAGGTTTTTGTCCGGACCTCCGCTAGGAAGGAAATATAGAGACTGGACCTCTTTAATTGAATGGAACTTTAATTGAATACCCCTGGTCTATCTGTTTTTCTGATAGATTGTATTACCCTCAAAACCTTCAATCTTTAAGCTTTTAAAACTTCTTCAAACTTTCTAGTCAGGCATTCTCGAGCTAACATCAAAGTTTGTCTTGGAAAAACTTTTTTACATTATGAGTTGCTACAAGTGTACAAAGTTTACAGATTTTTGAAAGTCATAGTCAAGGATTTAATAGTGTGTGAACGGTGGTTAATTTTATTTGTTTCTGTCTTTTATATGGCGATAGACTGGTCCATCAGGATGACTGTTTGGACATAAAGCTCTACCCGCTCATCACTCACAAGCATAGAGTCGTGACTCGGAAGTGTTCTGTGTGTCATCTCTATATCAGCAGGTAAACCGTAACTTATAGAGCTGTTCAGTCGTGCCGCAATTTATAGGCCATCCAGAAAGGCTATGTTTGAAACTTTGTTTGGGTTTTTACAATAGTAGTTTTCAAATGTATTACTGATGTTCTGTTGTTAACACTTTCATAACTTTCATGTTCAAATGTGTATTTTATAATAACACATAGTTGTACCTCAAATTTTTAAACTTGTGCTTTTATAAAGTTGCTAGATAAGGACAACAACTACCAAAAGGATGTGAGTTTGTGTGCATGACATCTGGTGCAGTACTTATGTAACAACTTGTTAGCAACTTAAAGGGTTAGTTCACCGAAAAATTATATTTCTGTCATTAATTATTCACCCTCATATTGTTCCAAAACCATAAGACCTTCGTTCTTCTTCTGAACACAAATTAAGACATTTTTGATGAAATTCGAGGGGTTTCTGACCCGACATAGACTGCAACTTAATTACCTCTTTCAGGGCCAGAAAGGTAGTAAAGACATTGTTAAAATAGTCCATGTGACTTCAGTGGTTCAACCTTAATGTTATGAAGTGACGAGAATACTTTTTGTGTGCAAAACCCCTCAAAAATAATGATTTTATTCAACAATCTCTTCTCTTCCACGTCATTCCCCTACGCTTTTGACGTATAGTGTAAAAACAGCGCAGTGCATCCCGTTTCCTGAATGCCGGTTCTGAACACGTTCATTATCGTGATGTTTCCTTATTACTGTATATAGAGGGAATGCATTAACGTCACTTTCCCGCCGGAACACGCCCCCCTCAGCCGGACTGAGTGGCAAAAGAGCTGCTGCGTGGCTGGAGTTAATAGGTTGTTTTACTCGCGTTTTCGCAGTTTCCACTATTATCAGTTTAAACTAAAAGTTGGACTCGATATAGTGTTCCTTACAACTTAGGCCAAAGATCCAGTGATCCATGGATATAGACACGGAGCCATCGTGTTTCTTGACACTCATATATTTGCCTGATTTCGACGCCGGGGAAATACGTGAAGCAAATTTGCCTGTGAACGCTTTATATAAATACAATATAGGTAAGTCTAAATCCAGGTGATCACATCAATGTGAATCACTTCTATGAATTGCATCGATCCATTTGCTTCTCTGTTCTGTAGCTTTCGGCAGTCTGTAAAAATATACCTCAGATTTCTTGTGAAATGTAGTTGTACAATCAATCGCAAAGCTCTTTCCCATTTTAGATGCATTTTTTGCGTTTTTCACGGCATTCACGCTGAAAACCAATGCTGCCGCTCAGTCTTTTTGCCACTCAGTGGGCGTGACCGCAATCACTCCAGCTGGCAGTGACGTCACGCGCATACCCTCTATTGGCACATGTCTAGTCAACAGGGTTCTTGAAAGGTCTTACATTTTAGATGACACTTTGACTTAGTTTTCATTTGGAAAGTATTTAGATATGTCTATCTAATTAGCGTACATTTATTATTCTTAGGGGCCAAGCACCGAAGGTGCTGAGGCACCTATTGTATCTGTTCCGGTTCTTATTATTAGGGGCCAAGCACCGAAGGTGGGGAGGCACCTATTGTATCTGTTCCGGTTCTTATTAGGGGCCAAGCACCGAAGGTGCGGAGGCACCTATTGTATCTGTTCCGGTTCTTATTAGGGGCCAAGCACCGAAGGTGCGGAGGCACCTATTGTATCTGTTCCGGTTCTTATTATTATTATTATTATTAGGGGCCAAGCACCGAAGGTGCGGAGGCACCTATTGTATCTGTTCCGGTTCTTATTAGGGGCCAAGCACCGAAGGTGCGGAGGCACCTATTGTATCTGTTCCGGTTCTTATTAGAGGCCAAGCACTGAAGGTGCGGAGGCACCTATTGTATCTGTTCCGGTTCTTATTATTATTAGGGGCCGAGCACCGAAGGTGCGGAGGCACCTATTGTATCTGTTCCGGTTCTTATTATTATTAGGGGCCAAGCACCGAAGGTGCGGAGGCACCTATTGTATCTGTTCCGGTTCTTATTATTATTATTAGGGGCCAAGCACCGAAGGTGCGGAGGCACCTATTGTATCTGTTCCGGCTTTTCTTATTATTATTATTATTAGGGGCCAAGCACCGAAGGTGCGGAGGCACCTATTGTATCTGTTCCGGTTCTTATTATTATTAGGGGCCAAGCACCGAAGGTGCGGAGGCACCTATTGTATCTGTTCCGGTTCTTATTATTATTAGGGGCCAAGCACCGAAGGTGCGGAGGCACCTATTGTATCTGTTCCGGTTCTTCTTCTTCTTATTATTATTATTATTAGGGGCCAAGCACCGAAGGTGCGGAGGCACCTATTGTATCTGTTCCGGTTCTTATTATTAGGGGCCAAGCACCGAAGGTGCGGAGGCACCTATTGTATCTGTTCCGGTTCTTATTAGGGGCCAAGCACCGAAGGTGCGGAGGCACCTATTGTATCTGTTCCGGTTCTTATTATTAGGGGCCAAGCACCGAAGGTGCGGAGGCACCTATTGTATCTGTTCCGGTTCTTATTATTATTATTAGGGGCCAAGCACCGAAGGTGCGGAGGCACCTATTGTATCTGTTCCGGTTCTTATTATTATTAGGGGCCAAGCACCGAAGGTGCGAGGCACCTATTGTATCTGTTCCGGTTCTTATTATTAGGGGCCAAGCACCGAAGGTGCGGAGGCACCTATTGTATCTGTTCCGGTTCTTATTATTATTAGGGGCCAAGCACCGAAGGTGCGGAGGCACCTATTGTATCTGTTCCGGTTCTTATTAGGGGCCAAGCACCGAAGGTGCGGAGGCACCTATTGTATCTGTTCCGGTTCTTATTATTATTATTATTATTAGGGGCCAAGCACCGAAGGTGCGGAGGCACCTATTGTATCTGTTCCGGTTCTTATTAGGTGTTCAAGCACGAAGTGCTGAAAACCTATTGTAATTGTACTGATTTTTATTATTATTATTATTATTATTATTTTCCCCTAAAACGCATCGTGCAGCCCAAACCGTAAGGGCTGGAGCTCTGAAACTTTGTCAAATGGTAGTACAAAAATCGAGGAGAGGTTATCAAAGTATGACCCCAATTGGCCCATAGGTGGCGCTATAGCAATCAATTGCGCGTAACTGCTCATAACTCCTAAACCGTAAGGCGTAGCCTCAAGTGTCTTATATCATTGGAAAGCTGGACTCTTGACTTAAAAAACGTATATCTCCGATTTCATTTCCGGTATGCAAATTTTTCCGCCATTTTGAAATTTGTCAAAAACCTACTTTTGCGAACTAGTCCCTGGTTTTTTGCACAATCGGAACCAAACCAGTGCAGAAATGTTCTCTGGAGTCTGAATATCAATAATTATCGAAAAAAAGTTGAAATTTCGATAACCTGTCGCTAGGGGGCGCAAAATGAATGTTGTGGGAGGAGCCTATTTTACTAAAACGGCTATAACTCCAGAAGTAAATGACATATCTTCACCAAACTTGGCACACATATGTATAAGGACAGTTTGTGGTCACAGGAAAAAAACCGCGTCGATTTAACACTAGGTGGCGCTATAACATTAAAAAAACATAAAAAGGGGTGTGGCCACGTGACCGTTAGTCCGATTGACTTGAAAATTGGTATGCAGTGTCTTGGTCCAAGGCCCCATGTATGTGTATGAGGAAATTGGCGTATCTCAAAAAACATGGCCGCCATCGGCCAATGAAGTTTGAGAACCTATTAGACGAGGTTAACGGAGGCCGATCGGAACGAAACTCGATGGGCATGTTCGACTCATGGCCGAAGAGGCCTGTAAGAGTTTTGAAAGAAATCGGCCACTAGTTGGCGCTACCGAGTTTTACGGCTCTGTAATCACGTGGTGTTGCACATATCCCCACAAAATGCATATCATTTGATAGATCTCCTCATGCTGAACAACTTTGCCTCTAGAACCATTGCTGTCAATCAAACCGTTCGTTAAATATTCACGAATATGTTAAAAACCTACTTTTGCGAACTAGTCCCTGGTTTTTCGCCCGATCGGAACCAGACCAGTCTAGGAAAATTCTCTGGACTCTTTAGATCAATAATTATTGAAAAAAAGTTGAACTTTGCCCTTTGGTTTGCTATAACAGGGTCATTTAGAAAAAGGGGCGTGTCAAAACACACTCAAAAGCCTATAAATCATAAATAAAAACTCAGAACTTCACAAAAATTGGTGAGCATATGTGACATAACATCATGAACAAGCATGCAAAGTTTTATGGAGATCGGACCATAGGTGGCGCTATAACTGTTGAAAATCTTCAAAACCATTCATTTCCTATGGTAAATTGCCTGTATTGGCTGTAAATGGTATGTTCCATCTATGATCTTATAATCTTTATATTATAATGTTCAAAATCAGTGCAGTACAATTCTCTGGACTCTCTAGATCAATAATCATCAGAAAAGGTATAATTTCTTCATTTGAATGGCTATAATAGGGTGTAAGTTGGATGGCTATAACAGCTATATTAGCTTGGATGGCTATAACAGGCAAAAAGTATTATTTCATCATACTACTACCTAATATTGTTATATATAATTCATATTGAGACTTTATAAAATCATTAGTTTAACATTTACAATCACATTTTGTCCAAATTCATCTATTGCTCTGTACTCTCTAGATCAATAATTATCAGAAAAGGTATAACTTCTTCATTTGGATGGTCCCCGAAAGCCTATATCTCTTCAATGAATGCTCAGATCTTCTTAAAAACATGTCAGAACATGTGACTCTAAAGAAGATAAGAAATAATGCATCTATGAGAGTTAAAAAGGAGAAAATTATAAAAAAACAAATGGCATATTAACCCAATAAGTGGTATACTACTGCCCCCTGCTGTTTAAAATAGTCATTTTGTCATGATTCTAACTAATATTATTCTATAATTCTAATTTAGACTTGATAAAATCACTATTTTAATATTTACACTCACATTTTGTCAATTCATCTATTGCAGAATTACTATTGACAGTTGTATCACAGCAAAAGATGTACAATTCATCTATTGCTCTGTACTCTCTAGATCAATAATTATCAGAAAAGGTATAACTTCTTCATTTGGATGGTCCCCGAAAGCCTATATCTCTTCAATGAATGCTCAGATCTTCTTAAAAACACGTCAGAACATGTGACTCTAAAGAAGATAAGAAATAATGCATCTATGACAGTTAAAAAGGAGTAAATGATAAAAAACAAATGGCATATTAACCCAATAAGTGGTATACTACTGCCCCCTGCTGTTTAAAATAGTCATTTTGTCATGATTCTAACTAATATTATTCTATAATTCTAATTTAGTGACTTTATAAAATCACTATTTTAACATTTACACTCACATTTTGTCAATTCATCTATTGCAGAATTACTATTGACAGTTGTATCACAGTTACAAATGGGAATCCTAAAGTGAAAGTAAAAACGCTGTCCGCCATTTAGGCCACGCCCCCCCAGTACAAATTCACTCATAACTCGAAAACAGAAAGTCGCTGCGCGCTCAAATTTTGATGGTAAGGTCCTCTCGGGAATCTTGATCGAAATCTATCGTCGCGGGGCTCGGGAGCGCCCCCCCCCCCCGCGGATCGCTAATCCGTGAGACCTCCGACTTGGAACGGCTGTAACTCCCGATCTAGACCACCTAGATTCTTGAGGGAGAGCTTGTTGGAAAGGGCCCGTCCTCGTCTAGCTTCGATTCGAGTATGGTGCGATTTGGCCTGGGCATTCCCGAGATATAAGCCCACATAGATATGCATTTCAACGGACATTACTCTCGGACCCAATCACTCAGCAACACTGGGATGGTCTTGTTCAAGAGGGCTCCTCTAACACTATCTAATTTCTGAGTTTCAGATTTTTTCACTTTCTTGTTCCCGAGATATAAGTTAAAAAAAACGAATTTCTTGTCATTCATTTCAACCGTTTATGTAGGCTGTAAAACCGATGTTGTCCACTAGAGGGAGAAACAGCATTAGAATTCTTTAATCTTTTTAACCAGATTTCAGCAATGGCTAACAAACAAATGCTTAAAGATATTTATTATGTTGGAAATAATATTTATAATAAATAATATAATATTAAATAATGATTTATTAGAAAATTTAATATTTTTACATCACAAATAAACATCTGAAATGCTTAACACTAGAAGTGCCAGAATTCCATAACTACTAGAACTGCCACAAGCGGTCATTTTGACCATTAGATTGCAATCTCTATATCTTTAATGATAAATACCCAATTGAGAGATTAATGCATTTATTGTATTAGGATATCTTTTAAAAACAAAACACTAAACTGTACATTTAAAAAAGTTTAATTATACATTTATAAATATAGTAGCCCGTAATTATCGCATATTCAGAACAGATTGGCCTAGCTACATTTCCATATTCAACATAACTCAGAACAAGATAATAACAACTAAAAGTATCTTATTTAGATATTCTTTTGACAGTGAGAGAGACAATGTCACGGTTTATGAATTCGCTGTCTCCTTTCTCGTCTTGTTGTGTGTGTGTGTGTGTGTGTGTGTGTGTGTGCGTGTGTCATTGCAGCTGATCAGCATGCCCGCTCTGATCAACGCGCCAGCTGCAACTGATCAGCATTCGACCCTTTTTAGTGTTACTGTTGTCGCCTAGTCTTTGTCAGATCGTTGTAGATTTTTCCTGCGTGTTTGTTCCCTGCCTGTATCCCTTTTCCGTGTGTTATCCTGTGTTCAGCACTCCATGGTTCTACACGCAGCGTCCCTGTGCTGCCAAGGGCTTCATACCGGACATTTACACACCTTAACTCTCCCAGCATCTGACCAGCTCTCAATAAACATATCTGTCATTTTGCAATTGAATCTTCTGATTATTTCCTAATACACAAAGGTCAACCGCGAGAAATGTAACAAAAGAATACCGCGAAATTCAGTGCGGTCAATATGACCGTCTATGGCCGAAATAGGTAAATATGTTCATTTGTTTTTTTGCCTTATGTGTAATTTATATTAAAAACATTTTAAATGAAAATACAGACACTTTTAGGAAAAGTCAGGTACGAGCAGGATTTTATTTATTTTTTCAACAAAGTTATTGCAGATATAAAATTCAAAACGGTCAAAATGACCGCCGTGGCCGTTCTAGTGTTAAGGACCACAAAAAGAGATTTTCACAATATCATAACCCAAAATTGTGTGTGTGTGTGTGTGTGTGTAAGCATGCATAATGGAATTCACATTGAAAGACTGGTTGGCTTTAGTGTACAATACTGATTAAACCAAGTAGTTCAAAATAAAAGTGGTACTATAGCAATAAGTGGTCTTCTACTACCCTCTGCTGGACATTATACTTATTAATAGTCTTTTCACATGTGCTTTTGCATTCATATATTTAGACACTAAAAAATAACCTTATGTGACAATTACTATAATAACACAATCATATTTTGTCTTTCAATTCACTTTACTGTTCTGAAGCTTCACATAATTGCTAACAACGTGGTAAATCATAGTAAATCATGCTACAATCCTGCTTAATCATTCTAGAATGTGGTATATTATGATAAATTATTGTGTAACATTCGGTCACAACAAGGTAACATCAAGGTAAACTAAGACAAATCATTTACATTTACATTTAGTCATTTAGCAGACGCTTTTATCCAAAGCGACTTACAACTGAGGACTAAACCAACAGACTGATCTCATAAAATTGCGTGTGTATGACACGCCAATTCGTATTTCCATTTTTGGCGTGCTATCAACACGCACAATCGCTTTTCAGCGTGTTTATGAACGCAGTTGACTTAACGTTATTACTGTATATATAAATATATGACCTACCTCCACCCCGTCCCTAAACCTACCCGTCACTGGGGTTAATAGCATTTATGAGTCTTCCCCTACCATCCTAGGGAAAAAAAAATATCGCTCCCCAGATGTAAATCTACATTTTGCTTCGTTTCGCTCGGAAATTTAATGGCGTGTACATATACGCGGAATCACTTGGACATTAATGGCGTAGACATACACGCATCCACGCGGATATCTCAAAATGCGTATAGATAACACGCCACTTGACTTAAAAGTGGCGTGTCTGTTTACGCAAAAGTCATGATGTCATGTTGAAACCAAGCGAGTCATCGTGAATAGACAAAAACAACGCAAGAAGTGCTCAAAATACAAAGTTCAGACATTGTTCGGAGTAGCATAAGCCAGATAAGCAAGGATTCAAGGAAAAGGAAAGAATTTTTTTTATTTTTTTTTATGTTTAAGTGCTCACGGAAGAGATGAGTTTTCAGTTGTCTTTTGAATGCTGTCAGGGATTCTGCATTCCGGATGAGGGTGGCCAGATCATTCCTGAAATATGAATCCTGAAGGACAATTGCAGTAAACATTTCTTTTTTCCATCACATAGTTCAAATATCTGTATCTACAACAGAATGTGTGTGTGTAGTCCTAGATTTCTAAATAAATGCTGAATAATCTGATTAATACTTTAAAAACACATTATGTGAAATGCTTATAGACCATTAAAGTATATTTTCATAATGACACATCGCAATAGCATTGAAAACCACAACAACAACATTTGCCTTTATTTGTGTGTGTGTGTGTGTGTGTGTGACAGAGAGAGAGCATAATGTCTAAATATGAGTGCAAAAGCACCTGTGAAAAGACTTTATTAAATAAGTATAATGTCCAGCAGAGGGCAGTAGAAGACCACTTATTGGCTCACTTTCATTTTGACAGACTTGATTTTCACCAGTATTCTGTTTTTTCCTTATTAACTATTATAAAACAATCATATTTTGTCAGAGTTTATCACTTCATTTGTTCTGATGCTTCACACAATTGCTAGCAACGTGGTAAATCATGGTAAATCACGATAGAAACATGGTAAATCATTGTAAACAATACTATTACATGGTGTGTCATGGCAAATCATGCAACAATCCTGCGGTAAATCATTCTAGAATGTGGTATATCATGGTAAATCATCCTATAACATGGTAAATCATGCAAGAATCATATTAAATCATACTAGAATATGTTCAATTGTGGTAAATCATGCTAGAACAGGGTAAATCATGGTGAATCAGACTAGAACTTGGTATATCATGGTAAACTGGTAAATCATGCTAGATTCATGGTAAACTATACTGGAAAATTGTAAATAATGAAAAATCACACTGAAATGTGGTATATCATGGTAAATCATGCTAAAACATGGTCTATTCTATCTATGATCTCAGTGGTTAAATGCTTGCTACATACAACTTAATGTCTTTTGATGCTTTTGTGCTTAACGGCCTTAAAGGCCTTAACTGCTTGAACACCGCTAAATGCTGCTTGCAGCTTTAATTATTATTATTATTCTTCTTCTTCTTCTTCCGACTGGGCGTCTATGGCAGCCCATAGAACCGTGTCCGGGAAAGTTGTTCCGGTTTGACATTCTGATAGAGGACAGTCCCAACAGTAATTGCACCAATTTTGTTGTCTCTAACTCATTGCCTCTAGCGCCACCACCTGTTCAAAGTTTCAAAATCATTATGCTAATAACTTTTGAACCGTAAGGCCTATCAACAAAATTCTTTTTTCCCCTTGTTCCTGAGCTCATGCCGATTCGATTGCACCCTATCACGTCATTTTCCGTCATGCACATTTTCCCGCCATTTTGAATTTTCAGAAAAACCTACTTTTTCGAACTCCTCCTAGGCCGATGCTCAGATTTTCACCAAAATTGCACCAGATCATCTTCAGGCAGTGGGGACAAAAAGTTATGGAATTCAAGTCGATTCGCTTAACAGTTTTCGATAAACGCACAAACTAATTTTACGTAGCGCTTGCGAAAACAGACGTAAGGCTGTATCTCCGCAACGCTTAATCGTATTCAGACCAAACTTGGTACCTGTCATCACAAGCATGACCTGAGGCTACATGAAGTGTTTCGGCGCAGCGCCACCTACTGGTCCGGAGATATGAAAAATGGCTATTTTGGCTTATAACTTCTGAACGGTTTGTCCAAAAATCATAAATGTGGTCTCGTTAGATTCAGGGAGTCATGCCGAGTCGACTGATATCCAATTTTCCCAGATCGGCCATTTTGGCTGTCGGCCATTTTGAATTATGTGCTAAAATGCTGTTTTTTCGGAACACGTGAACGAATTGTTACGAAACTCGGTATGGTTCATCAGTACTATACCCTGAAGGAGCCTGAGAAGTTTTGAAACAGCGCCACCTAGTGGTCAAAAGTTATAATTAAATTTGCAAATATGCTAATAACTTTTGAATAAATATGCCTATTGTAATGCCACTGGTCTTATTAGATTCCTTGGGTCATGCCGAGAACATAGATACCAAGTTTGACATATTTGGAAGAACTTCCTGTCCGCCATCTTTATTTACTTTCAAAACCTTCTTTTTCGAACTCCTCCTAGACCATTGGTCCGATTTTCACCAAAATCGAATCGTATCATCTCCAGACCATGCCGACTAAAAGTTATGGATTTCGTGACGATAGACAAAACCGTTTTCGTGTACCGCAGCAGCAAAGTTGAAGCATGCTGCCGAAATGACTATTAAGTCTTTATCTCTGCAATGCCTTGACATTTTGACACCAAACTTTGTATGTGTCATTGTCACCTCTCTCTGACCACATCACATCGATTTCGTAACAGCGCCACCTATTGGTCGAAAGTGATAATCCATTAAATCATCTTAAAAGTTACTGTATATATGATTTTTTTAGCCATTTACCCAAAATTCTCTTAATGTCTTTAATTGCTCCTTGCTGCAGTTGGGCTGCCACTCCCACCCATGTTGGCATCTGTTGCCGCTTCTTGCGCTTGGCCCCGGTCATGGCTGCTTGCAGCTATATTTAGGGGCCAAGCACCGAAGGTGCGGAGGCACCTATTGTATCTGTTCCGGTTCTTATTATTATTCCTCTTCTTCTTCTTCTTCTTCTTCTTCCGACTGGGCGTCTATGGCAGCCCATAGAACCGTGTCCGGGAAAGTTGTTCCGGTTTGACATTCTGATAGAGGACAGTCCCAACATCAATTGCACCAATTTTGGTGTCTCTAACTCATTGCCTCTAGCGCCACCACCTGTCCAAAGTTTCACTTTTATTATGCTAATAACTTTTGAACCGTTTGGCCTATCAACAAAATTCTCTTTTCCTCTGATTCCTGGGCTCATGACGATTCGATCGCACCCTATGACGTCATTTTCCATCATAAAAATATGGCCGCCATTTTGAATTGTCCAAAAAACCTACTTTTGCGAACTCGTCCTAGACGGTTTGTCCGATTCTCACCAAAATTGCACCAGATCATCTCCAGGCATTGGCGACAAAAAGTTATGGAATTCAAGTCGATTCGTCAAACCGCTTTCGATAAACGCGCAAACAAATTTTACGTAGCGCTTGCGAAAACAGACGTAAGGCTGTATCTCCGCAACGCTTAATCGTATTCAGACCAAACTTGGTACATGTCATCACAAGCATGACCTGAGGCTACATGCTGCGTTTCGGCGCAGCGCCACCTACTGGTCCGGAGATATGAAAAACGGCTATTTTCGCTCATAACTTCTGAACGGTTTGTCCAAAAATCATAAAAGTGGTCTCTTTAGATTCAGGGCGTCATGCCGAGTCGACTGATATCCAATTTTCCCAGATCGGCCATTTTGGCTGTCGGCCATTTTGAATTATGTGCTAAAATGCTGTATTTTTTGAACGCATGAACGAATTGTTACGAAACTCGGTATGGGTCATCAGTACGATGCCCTGAAGGAGCCTGAGAAGTTTCGAAACAGCGCCACCTAGTGGTAAAATATTTTTTTCAAATGCTTATAACTCTGGCTGTGGTTGACTTATTTTCACGGGAGTCATCTCGTTGAGGTCCTGAATCGTTGCCGAGTCCAGAGATACCAAATATGCTAGGTTTCGACTTACGGTTTGTGTAGCGTTGTGATTTAGCGCTTAAAAAACATTTGCCGATATCTTCGAAACCGTTAGTCCGATCGAGACGAAACCACCGTCAGAAAATTGGAAACATAGGTCGATAGCTATACGTTAATGCCCAAATGCCAAAATATTGATGGTAAGGGGTCGTAAAATTCAATCAAAGTCACGTAGCGGTCATTTTTTACGTGTTTTTTCACATAAATGTCTATAACTCTGAAGTTAATCGAGATATCTTCACCAAAATTGACACACAGATGTAGGGGCTCACTCTGAGGACACATGAAAAAAATTGTGGGATTTTGCCTCTTGGTGGCGCTATAATAGAACAAAACATGAAAATCCCATTGATTTCAATGCAGTTTTGTGATGTGAAATGCTATACTTAATGAACACATTGCTGTAACATTACGAAACTCAGAATTTGTCACCAGCACCTTGCCTTGAAGGTACTCAAAAGATTTCAAGACAGCGCCACCTGTTGGTCAAAAGTTAAAATTACATTTCCAAAAATGCTAATAACTTTTGAATAAATCTGCCTATTTTAAGGACACTGGTCTCAATATATTCCTTGGGTCGTGCTGAGAACATAGATACCAGGTTTGATGTATTTGGATGAACTTCCTATCCGCCATCTTGATTTTCATTGAATACCTACTTTTTCTAACTCCTCCAAGGCCGTTTGTCCAATTTTCACCAAAATCGAATCGTGTCATCTCCATACCGTGCCGACTAAAAGTTATGGATTTTGTGACGATAGACGAAACCGTTTTTGTATACCACAGCATCAAAGTTGAGGCATGCTGGCAAAATTACTATTCAGGCTTTATCTATGCAATTCTTTCACATTTTGACACCAAACTTTGTATGTGTCATTGTCACCTCACTCTGATCACATCAGTTTTGTAACTGTGCCGCCTATTGGTCGAAAGTGATAATCCAATGAATCATATTTTTAGTTACTGTATGTGATTTTTCAGCCATTTTTCAGCCAGTTGGTTTGATTCTACTTACAGTGTTTGTTTAACTCATTTAACATTTTGCCACTGCTGTGAATTTTGGATGTAACTTTAGAAATGTTGGTCTGGCTGATTTGAAATTTGGTGTTACTATTTCTACATTGTCTGCATTGTCATGTACTTTGAGAAACATAGCTGCTATACGTCAATTACATTTCAGCACTTATTGGACAGGGATAATAAAAGCTGAATAGAACAGTCATACTGTCTAGCATACTTTGTCTATCATGCAAAAAGTGAGCCTGCATTACACAGAAAATAGACAATAATGAACAAATAAAAACTATAGTGCCTACCTTGCAGACTTGCACTCCAAGTGAAGCACATGGATTAATTATTTTATTCTAAATATCTATGTTTCTCCAGCATGCAACAACGTCAAAATATATATTATAGGCTAGTCTCCTTTAATAAAAACTGCCAGTAGGTAGTAGCAATTTTTAATGAGTGAGTCATTGAATCATTCATTAAAATTGCTGATATTCAATGAAAACAGCATTCTTGTTCACGTGATAATGCTTTACTGTATCTTATGTTATTAATATAGAAGTCAATACTAGGGCATTTTTGCCCCATAACTTTACATGTAGCCAAAAGAAAATTGTTTTTTATAGAAAATGTATATTATAGAGACCAATACAATTGTATATTTATTTTAAATGGACAGCAATATATTTAATCCTGTCAACTTGAAGAATATGAATATTGAAAAAATGTTTCATTGTTTTATTTTATTTATAAAGGTTTAACATCTAATTATTTCCCAGCATTTAATAGATTATATGAACACTAGTTATATAAAACAATGTTTTTAAGTTATACAAATTAATTAAATCTATGCATTTATTTCCATTAAAATGGATGTTAACTGGTTTAAAAAAAATTAACAAACATTGGGCTTAAAAGTTTCCTTATACTGGGGCTCCCTCTAGTGGGCAACATTAATACCACAGCCTTTATATTTTAGTTTGAATGGCTGATATTCATTAGGGATTCAATTCTCCCTTGGTCCATGGAACCCTCATTACAAAATATGTCTTAAATACGAAATATGTCAAAATATGTCTTAATACACCAAGACACTTACAGTATTTTATACTGGATACATATTATTTGAGGATGGCAGTTGCCACACCCGGTATATGCATCCCTGTGGTTTACTAGCCTGCTGATTGTTCATATAAAGACCGTTTCATCTAGGTTACAATTCCAATATTATCAAAAAGAAGGCAAAAGTCATAACAGTGAAGGACATGAGTGTAGGAGGAGTTAATTGTTACAACCCTCAGAATTATTGTTCTTAAGGATTTTTGTTTGTTTATACCGTTGTCCAGTGGTTCCCATACTTTTTAGAGTGTATGATATTTTTAGCTTTATAAAATAAATTATATTTTAAATAAAAAATATTCAATAGAGAAATATGCAATGTATGATTTAAAAATGAAACTAAACACAGTACGTGGCAGTAAGTCACTGTATTTATAATTGAGTCATCAAGTAGATGTAAAGTAATGTAACAAAGCAAGTGGCTGTATTAATGAATGGTTCATTAAATCATTGACTCCAGGATTCTATCAAAGTTTGGATTGTACTATTTTTTATGTTTTTGAAAGAAGCCCTTTATGCGCATCAAGGCTGCATTTATTTGACCTAAAATACAGAAATGTTTTTTTAATGAATCCTGAAAAAAGTATCACAGGTTAAAAAAAACACCTGTTTCTAACATTGATAATAAATCAGCATAATAGAATGATTTCTGAAAAAAAAAAATCACATGACTGTTTAAATTGGAATAATAATTTTTGATCAAATAAATGCAGGCTTGATGCACATAAGAGACTTATTAAAAAAAAAAAAACATAATAATAGTAATGTGTCCAAATTTTTTACCAGTAGAAGGCTACTGTACTATTGCTGCATAATTATCTAAAATGTTAAAGTTCTTCAAGTCACCATTTCGCGTCTTGTTGTGGGCCTACACTTCACATAATAGGCCTGTAGGTGGCACCTGGGCTTCATTTACCCAACTATGATAGTTTGATCAAATGGTAAAAACGGTGTATCAATATACATAGAATAAATAAAAAGTGACGTTAATACTACCATTAATGCGACTTTTGGTGCTGGTTTTGTGCAGAGCTTTGTAGTCAATTAACATCCTTTGATACCAACGACGTAGATCCAGATATCATAAATGTAAATTTGTCTGCCCATCTTATTTTCAAACGATTTATGAATGACTGGAAAATTACTGCTCCACTTCACATTTCAATTAAATTTGAACTTGAGCCAGGTGAAGATTGGTCGGTGTATTATAAATGGCAAACAGGCTTCAATTAATTATGTAATATTTTAAAACATATCATAAGTGGATTTTTTATTGAATCGACACACTACCTTTATATTTAAAAAAAAATAAAAATTGTTTGGTTTATTCCTTCCTGCCGTCGAGCCATAGGCCTACTCACTGAAATACCTATATATTTGGCTCGAGAGCATCGGTTCCCGAGCAGGCTGTGGATTGGAATACCACTAGCATTTTCATTTTAAAATGCATAACTTTTGCTACAGTTACGCCTGCCGTCCACACAAACTACTACGGAGTTTTGGACCATCGTCCGAAGCAAGACACACGCAAGTTGACGCAAGTGACGCAAAATATAGCAACATGTTGTGGCAACACGAACAAAAAACGGACAATACTGTAGCGTGCGTGCTTGTGTAGATCCAGTCACTTGTTTTTTACCGCAAAATAAATTTGATGAAATGTCATATGATGGCATTTTGCCCGTTAGAAATACATAGTAAGTTTTAATTAGGGGCCAAGCACCGAAGGTGCGGAGGCACCTATTGTATCTGTTCCGGTTCTTATTATTATTCCTCTTCTTCTTCTTCTTCTTCTTCTTCTTCCGACTGGGCGTCTATGGCAGCCCATAGAACCGTGTCCGGGAAAGTTGTTCCGGTTTGACATTCTGATAGAGGCCAGTCCCAACATAAATTGCACCAATTTTGGTGTCTCTAACTCATTGCCTCTAGCGCCACCACCTGTCCAAAGTTTCACTTTTATTATGCTAATAACTTTTGAACCGTTTGGCCTATCAACAAAATTTGGCCGCCATTTTGAATTGTCCAAAAAACCTACTTTTGCGAACTCGTCCTAGACGGTTTGTCCGATTCTCACCAAAATTGCACCAGCTCATCTCCAGGCATTGGCGACAAAAAGTTATGGAATTCAAGTCGATTCGTCAAACCGCTTTTGATAAACGCGCAAACAAATTTTACGTAGCGCTTGCGAAAACAGACGTAAGGCTGTATCTCCGCAACGCTTTATCGTATTCAGACCAAATTTGGTACATGTCATCACAAGCATGACCTGAGGCTACATGCTGCGTTTCGG
The DNA here is from genome assembly GCA_030578255.1 of Tiaroga cobitis. Taxonomy (NCBI): domain Eukaryota; kingdom Metazoa; phylum Chordata; class Actinopteri; order Cypriniformes; family Leuciscidae; genus Tiaroga; species Tiaroga cobitis. The sequence goes on from CM060591.1 coordinate 25,209,565, forward strand.
CGCAGCGCCACCTACTGGTCCGGAGATATGAAAAACGGCTATTTTTGCTCATAACTTCTGAACGGTTTGTCCAAAAATCATAAAAGTGGTCTCTTTAGATTCAGGGTGTCATGCCGAGTCGACTGATATCCAATTTTCCCAGATCGGCCATTTTGGCTGTCGGCCATTTTGAATTATGTGCTAAAATGCTGTATTTTTTGAACGCATGAACGAATTGTTACGAAACTCGGTATGGGTCATCAGTACGATGCCCTGAAGGAGCCTGAGAAGTTTCGAAACAGCGCCACCTAGTGGTCAAATTTATTTTTCAAATGCTTATAACTCTGGCTGTGGTTGACTTATTTTCACGGGAGTCATCTCGTTGAGGTCCTGAATCGTTGCCGAGTCCAGAGATACCAAACATGCTAGGTATCGACTTACGGTTTGTGTAGCGTTGTGATTTAGCGCTTAAAAAACATTTGCAGATATCTTTGAAACCGTTAGTCCGATCGAGACGAAACCACCGTCAGAAAATTGGAAACATAGGTCGATAGCTAAACGCCAATGCCCAAATACCAAAATATTGATGGTAAGGGGTCGTAAAATTCAATCAAAGTCACGTAGCGGTCATTTTTTACGTGTTTTTTCACATAAATGTCTATAACTCTGAAGTTAATCGAGATATCTTCACCAAAATTGACACACAGATGTAGGGGCTCACTCTGAGGACACATGAAAAAAATTGTGGGATTTTGCCTCTTGGTGGCGCTATAATAGAACAAAACATGAAAATCCCATTGATTTCAATGCAGTTTTGTGATGTGAAATGCTATACTTAATGAACACATTGCTGTAACATTACGAAACTCAGAATTTGTCACCAGCACCTTGCCTTGAAGGTACTCAAAAGATTTCAAGACAGCGCCACCTGTTGGTCAAAAGTTAAAATTACATTTCCAAAAATGCTAATAACTTTTTTAAAATGTGCTTATTGTAATGACACTGGTCTTAATAGATTCCTTGGGTCATGCCGAGAACATAGATACCAAGTTTGACGTATTTGGACGAACTTCCTGTCCGCCATCTTTATTTAATTTCAAAACCTTCTTTTTCCAACTTCTCCTAGACCATTCGTCCGATTTTCACCAAAATCGAATCGTGTCATCTCCATACCGTGCCGACTAAAAGTTATGGATTTCGTGACGATAGACGAAACCGTTTTCGTATACCGCAGCAGCAAAGTTGAGGCATGCTGCCAAAATGACTATTAAGTCTTTATCTCTGCAATGCCTTGACATTTTGACACCAAACTTTGTATGTGTCATTGTCACCTCACTCTGACCACATCACATCGATTTCGTAACTGCGTCACCTATTGGTCGAAAGTGATAATCCATTAAATCATCTTAAAAGTTACTGTATATATGATTTTTTAGCCATTTGCCCAAAATTCTCTTAAAATGTCTTTAATTGCTCCTTGCTGCAGTTGGTCTGCCACTCCCACCCATGTTGGCATCTGTTGCCGCTTCTTGCGCTTGGCCCCGGTCATGGCTGCTTGCAGCTATATTTATTAGGGGCCAAGCACCGAAGGTGCGGAGGCACCTATTGTATCTGTTCCGGTTCTTATTATTATTCCTCTTCTTCTTCTTCTTCTTCTTCTTCTTCTTCCGACTGGGCGTCTATGGCAGCCCATAGAACCGTGTCCGGGAAAGTTGTTCCGGTTTGACATTCTGATAGAGGACAGTCCCAACATCAATTGCACCGATTTTGGTGTCTCTAACTCATTGCCTCTAGCGCCACCACCTGTCCAAAGTTTCACTTTTATTATGCTAATAACTTTTGAACCGTTTGGCCTATCAACAAAATTATTTTTTCCTCTGATTCCTGAGCTCATGACGATTCGATCGCACCCTATGACGTCATTTTCCGTCATAAAAATATGGCCGCCATTTTGAATTGTCCAAAAAACCTACTTTTGCGAACTCGTCCTAGACGGTTTGTCCGATTCTCACCAAAATTGCACCAGATCATCTCCAGGCATTGGCGACAAAAAGTTATGGAATTCAAGTCGATTCGTCAAACCGCTTTCGATAAACGCGCAAACAAATTTTACGTAGCGCTTGCGAAAACAGACGTAAGGCTGTATCTCCGCAATGCTTAATCGTATTCAGACCAAACTTGGTACATGTCATCACAAGCATGACCTGAGGCTACATGCTGCGTTTCGGCACAGCGCCACCTACTGGTCCGGAGATATGAAAAACGGCTATTTTTGCTCATAACTTCTGAACGGTTTGTCCAAAAATCATAAAAGTGGTCTCTTTAGATTCAGGGCGTCATGCCGAGTCGACTGATATCCAATTTTCCCAGATCGGCCATTTTGGCTGTCGGCCATTTTGAATTATGTGCTAAAATGCTGTATTTTTTGAACGCATGAACGAATTGTTACGAAACTCGGTATGGGTCATCAGTACGATGCCCTGAAGGAGCCTGAGAAGTTTCGAAACAGCGCCACCTAGTGGTAAAATATTTTTTTCAAATGCTTATAACTCTGGCTGTGGTTGACTTATTTTCACGGGAGTCATCTCGTTGAGGTCCTGAATCGTTGGCGAGTCCAGAGATACCAAATATGCTAGGTTTCGACTTACGGTTTGTGTAGCGTTGTGATTTAGCGCTTAAAAAACATTTGCCGATATCTTCGAAACCGTTAGTCCGATCGAGACGAAACCACCGTCAGAAAATTGGAAACATAGGTCGATAGCTATACACTAATACCCAAATGCCAAAATATTGATGGTAAGGGGTCGTAAAATTCAATCAAAGTCACGTAGCGGTCATTTTTTTCGTGTTTTTTCACATAAATGTCTATAACTCTGAAGTTAATCGAGATATCTTCACCAAAATTGACACACAGATGTAGGGGCTCACTCTGAGGACACATGAAAAAAATTGTGGGATTTTGCCTCTTGGTGGCGCTATAATAGAACAAAACATGAAAATCCCATTGATTTCAATGCAGTTTTGTGATGTGAAATGCTATACTTAATGAACACATTGCTGTAACGTTACGAAACTCAGAATTTGTCACCAGTACCTTGCCTTGAAGGTACTCAAAAGATTTCAAGACAGCGCCACCTGTTGGTCAAAAGTTAAAATTACATTTCCAAAAATGCTAATAACTTTTTTTTAAATGTGCTTATTGTAATGACACTGGTCTTAATAGATTCCTTGGGTCATGCCGAGAACATAGATACCAAGTTTGACGTATTTGGACGAACTTCCTGTCCGCCATCTTTATTTAATTTCAAAACCTTCTTTTTCGAACTTCTCCTAGACCATTCGTCCGATTTTCACCAAAATCGAATCGTGACATCTCCATACCGTGCCGACTAAAAGTTATGGATTTCGTGACGATAGACGAAACCGTTTTCGTATACCGCAGCAGCAAAGTTGAGGCATGCTGCCAAAATGACTATTAAGTCTTTATCTCTGCAATGCCTTGACATTTTGACACCAAACTTTGTATGTGTCATTGTCACCTCACTCTGACCACATCACATCGATTTCGTAACTGCGTCACCTATTGGTCGAAAGTGATAATCCATTAAATCATCTTAAAAGTTACTGTATATATGATTTTTTTAGCCATTTGCCCAAAATTCTCTTAAAATGTCTTTAATTGCTCCTTGCTGCAGTTGGTCTGCCACTCCCACCCATGTTGGCATCTGTTGCCGCTTCTTGCGCTTGGCCCCGGTCATGGCTGCTTGCAGCTATATTTATTATTATTCTTCTTCCGACTGGGCGTCTATGGCAGCCCCTAGAACCGTGTCCGGGAAAGTTGTTCCGGTTTGACATTCTGATAGAGGACAGTCCCAACAGTAATTGCAGCAATTTTGGTGTCTCTAACTCATTGCCTCTAGCGCCACCACCTGTTCAAAGTTTCAAAATCATTATGCTAATAACTTTTGAACCGTAAGGCCTATCAACAAAATTCTTTTTTCCTCTGATTCCTGAGCTCATGACGATTCGATTGCACCCTATGACGTCATTTTCTGTCGTGCAAATTTTCCCGCCATTTTGAATTTTCAGAAAAACCTACTTTTTCGAACTCCTCCTAGGCCGATGCCCAGATTTTCACCAAAATTGCACCAGATCATCTACAGGTAGTGCTGACAAAAAGTTATGGAATTCAAGTTGATTCATCAAATCGTTTTCGATAAACGCGCAAACTAATTTGACGTAGCGCTTGAAAAAACAAACGTAAGGCTGTATCTCCGCAACGCTTTATCGAATTCAGACCAAACTTGGTACATGTCATCACAAGCATGACCTGAGACTACATGCTGCGTTTCGGCGCAGCGCCACCTACTGGTCCGGAGATATGAAAAATGGCTATTTTTGCTTATAACTTCTGATTGGTTTGTCCAAAAATCATAAATGTGGTCTCGTTAGATTCAGGGAGTCATGCCGAGTCGACTGATATCCAATATTCCCAGATCAGCTATTTTGGCTGTCGGCCATTTTGAATTATGTGCAAAAATGCTGTATTTTCTGAGCGCATGAATGAATTGTTATGAAACTCGGTATGGTTCATCAGTACGATGCCCTGAAGGAGCCTGCGAAGTTTCGAAACAGCGCCACCTAGTGGTCAAAAGTTACAATAAAATTTCCAAAAATGCTAATAACTTTTGAAAAAATATGCCTATTGCAATGACACTGGTCTTAATAGATTCCTTTGGTCATGCCGATAACATAGATACCGAGTTTGACGTATTTGGATGAACTTCCTGTCCGCCATCTTTATTTACTTTCAAAACCTACTTTTGCGAACTTGTCCTAGACGGTTCGTCCGATTTTCACCCAAATCGAATCATATCATCTCCAGACCATGCCGACTAAAAGTTATGGAATTCAAGATGATTCACTTAACAGTTTTCGTATACCGCAGCAGCAAAGTTGAGGCATGCTGCCGAAATGACTATTAAGTCTTTATCTCTGCAATGCCTTGACATTTTGACACCAAACTTTGTATGTGTCATTGTCACCTCTCTCTGACCACATCACATCGATTTCGTAACTGAGCCACCTATTGGTCGAAAGTGATAATCCATTAAATCATCTTAAAAGTTACTGTATATATGATTTTTTAGCTATTTGCCCAAAATTCTCTTAAAATGTCTTTAATTGATCCTTGCTGCAGTTGGTCTGCCACTCCCACCCATGTTGGCATCTGTTGCCGCTTCTTGCGCTTGGCCCCGGTAATGGCTGCTTGCAGCTATATTTATTATTCTTCTTCTTCCGACTGGGCGTCTATGGCAGCCCATAGAACCGTGTCCGGGAAAGTTGTTCCGGTTTGACATTCTAATAGAGGACAGTCCCAACAGTAATTGCACCAATTTTGGTGTCTCTAACTCATGGCCTCTAGCGCCACCACCTGTCCAAATTTTCAAAATCATCATGCTAATAACCTTTGAACCGTAAAGCCTATCAACAAAATTCTTTTTTCCTCTGATTCCTGAGCTCATGACGATTCGATTGCACCCTATGACGTAATTTTCCGTCATGAAAAATTTTCCGCCATTTTGATTTATCCGAAAAACCTACTTTTTCGAACTCCTCCTAGACGGTTTGTCCGATTTACACCAAAATTGAACCAGATCATCTACAGGTAGTGCTGACAAAAAGTTATGGAATTCAAGTTGATTCATCAAATCGTTTTCGATAAACGCGCAAACTAATTTGACGTAGCTCCTGAAAAAACAAACGTAAGGCTGTATCTCCGCAACGCTTTATCGAATTCAGACCAAACTTGGTACATGTCATCACAAGCATGACCTGAGACTACATGCTGCGTTTCGGCGCAGCGCCACCTACTGGTCAGGAGATATGAAAAATGGCTATTTTTGCTTATAACTTCTGATTGGTTTGTCCAAAATCATAAATGTGGTCTCGTTAGATTCAAGGAGTCATGCCGAGTCGACTGATATCCAATATTCCCAGATCGGCCATTTTGGCTGTCGGCCATTTTGAATTATGTGCTAAAATCATGTATTTTCTGAACGCATGAACGAATTGTTACGAAACTCGGTATGGTTCATCAGTATGATGCCCTGAAGGAGCCTGAGAAGTTTCGAAACAGCGCCAGCTAGTGGTCAAAAGTTAAAATGAAATTTCCAAATATGCTAATAACTTTTGATAAAATATGCCTATTGTAATGACACTGGTCTTAATAGATTCCTTGGGTCATGCCGAGAACATAGATACCAAGTTTGACATATTTGGACGAACTTCCTGTCCGCCATCTTTATTTACTTTCAAAACCTTCTTTTTCGAACTTCTCCAAGACCATTCGTCCGATTTTCACCAAAATTGAATCATATCATCTCCAGACCATGCCGACTAAAAGTTATGGAATTCAAGATGATTCGCTTAACAGTTTTAGATAAACGCACAAACCAATTTTACGTAGCGTTTGCAAAAACAGACGTAAGGCTGTATCTCCGCAGCGCTTAATCGTATTCAGACCAAACTTGGTACATGTCATCACAAGCATGACTTGACGCTACATGCTGCGTTTCGGCACAGCGCCACCTACTGGTCCGGAGATATGAATTTTTTTTTTTTTTTGCGTATAACTTTCTTAACGGTTTGTCCAAAAATCAGAAAATTGGTCTTGTTAGATTCAGGGCGACATGCCGAGTCGACTGATATCCAATTTTACCATATCGGCCATTTAGACTGTCGGCCATTTTAAATTTTGTGCTAAAATGCTGTATTTTTTTTTAATTTTGTGCTAAAATGCTGTATTTTTTGAACGCATGAACGAATTGTTATGAAACTCGGTATGGGTCATCAGTACGATCCCCTGAAGGAGTTGGAAAAGTTTCGAAACGGCGTAACTGCGCCACCTATTGGTCGAAAGTGATAATCCATTAAATCATCTTAAAAGTTACTGTATATATGATTTTTTAGCCATTTGCCCAAAATTCTCTTAATGTCTTTAATTGCTCCTTTGCTGCGTTTGGTCTGCCACTCCCACCCATGTTGGCATCTGTTGCCGCTTCTTGCGCTTGGCCCCGGTAATGGCTGCTTGCAGCTATGTTTCTTTGTGGATTTGCTTGTTCACGCGACAATTCGCGTCATTTGCGGCAGCATATTAAGTCTGTCTCCTGGACGTGAAACAGGAGAGAAGGCGAAGAAAACGGGTAAATTTCAGTTAAATTGTAAGTTCATATTTATGTGCGTTGGGGTGTGCGATATGTATTGTTTGATGATATTGTAATCATTGTTTTAATGATGTGCGAGGCGCGAGCTGACAACGCATTTGTCACTCATGCTTTCACTGCGTGATGAGTCCAGTTAAATACCGGTATATCTCCAAATGAGTTTTTGTCTCATATTTCTATCAAATTATGTTATTATAATACAATATCAAATGAGCAAGAGTGCTGTTTTCCTGTGCACAATTGCAAATGTGATATTTATTTTATACAACAGTTAAATTAGCAATAGATTAACATTGTGAGTTACATTTTATAAACAATAATTTTTCCCTTTATTTCACCAACGAGAATTTCAAAATGAAACCGTAGCAGAGTCTCAATGCAACAGACAGCTATGACTGAAATCCTCTTTTTGAACGAGCCAATTTAATGATTCAATGGACCATCTCTTGCTGCTTTCCAAATAAATCAGCCGTTTGAACGAATCTGTTGAATGAATGACTCCTTCAACTCACTTATTCAGACACTTATTCACACTTATTGCCACCACCTACTGGCGGTTTTAGTTTCATATTTAAAGTCTCCTTTAATTAAAACGTTAAAATTAGAAATCATTTAATATTTAAATATTGAATTAAAAACACCAATCTTATAGCTTTATTTATGCAATTGTAAATGCAGTGTAAGTATATTAACCCTCTGAGGTCGGCTATCGCGCCGGCGCAATAGTCTCGCTTTTTTCTTATCAGTGCAAAAGAAACTCAAAATACTCTGTTGATTTTGATCTTACATATTAAGCGTTGTACATCATTAGATCCTGATAAGTGTCTATTTTTTTTGTGGATACTCACAATAAAAACAAAGTTTTTTGCTTTTCGCCAAATAAAGAAAAACAAACATGATGCACGTTCTGCCTTCTCTCTGTCAGTGAAGTCCATTCTGAAACGCGTCCTAAGATTAAATTTAATTCCGCCAATACTTGTCATACAGGCACGAGTGTTTTTCCATAATGAAGCTTGAACTCTCTTCTTTTAAATGAATGAATTTATATAAAAAAACAAATATTCTCAGTTTATGTAATCTGTATGAAAAGAGAGAGATGTCAGTATTTTTCTTTCCAGCTCATTACACCTAATTACGCGTTAATGTGCCACGCCCGGGGAGAGCGCACGCTATTCAAACGCAAATGATCTTAGACAAGCCGTTCAAACATGCCAACGCCCACCAGCTGGATTATAAAACACATCGTGTTTAGTAAGTATCTTGTACAGCTGTGTACACAGCGTATCCTTTCGCTGTGAGGAATAATACTATCTAACCCTGGAAAATGTACCAGAAGTGCTGGTAGTTTCATTTCGAGGAGCAACGGATCCAGCTGATGTAGTAAGTCATTTATTCTAGTGCTTTGTTCTAATCGTGATATTGAATTTGTCGGACTGTAAACCGCAAAAAGACTGTTTAAATATGAATTGCGTGTCTGTGTGTAGGCTAAATGATGAGTGAACGGCTTAGGCGCGCACGCTTTGTTTACTACAGTTATACAGTGCGTGTCTGTGCCTTGTTCATTCACTCTCACACCTACATTAGTAAACGTTATGTTTACATGAACAGCACATACAAACTATATTGCTATAGCCTACTAAGATGAGTAAAAATAGACTGAAATATGTTGAAATAAAATGTCTGTATAAGCAACAAGCTGCAAATTCACATGTGTATATACTAATATATCATACACAATATATTACAGACTAAATATGAATGTTTAGACACGATTTTGTGATTAGTTTTGGATAGATTATAAAGTTTTGACTGTAAAAAAAGACTACTGTCACATTAAATAGGTACGCTTTTGTTCACCAATTTCTGCTCATAGTTAAATATACTATAGTATGATGTTTTGTCAAAAATAAAGTAGGTATATTGAATTATCAACTAAGATGTTATTATAGTGTTTGTTCCAATATTCAAACTAATGAATCCTTACCTTTTTTTAATACGTATGATAAAATGTATACTTTTTACAAAGAAATACACTTGAAATATTGTTAAAATTGTAATTGTTGTTGTAATTGTAACCTATTTGTAATTGGTTACAATTTCTAATTGTAAAATATGTATAGGCTATATAGATAATTTCTTTTGTCCTTGCATTCTTTGGGATCCTGTGACACACCTGTGTGAAAGGGCTAATTAATATGCAGCTCATTATGCGGCACATTATCCGGCCTTTGTCTTCTCAGGTGTGAACACGCCTCCACGCATATTGCCTTTCCAAACCAAAGGTCTCTTATAAAATTTAAATCAGTGTATATGTTTGTGTAAATGATTAGGCAGGATGATTTTCAGATCATTTTGAAGCAAAAATTCTAGGCAAAAACACTCATTAGTCAAAAGTCTTGTGGACACTAGAGGTCGACCGATTAATCGGTTTTGCCGATTAATCGGCACCGATAATTGATTGGTGGAACTATCGTTATCGGCAAAAATCCACACCGATAGTTTTTCCGGGTTGCGTCCGTTGCTGGAGCGGCTGAGAAGTGCGCGCGGTCATTACACAGCACGAGAGCGCTCAGAACAGAAGAGACTGCTGGCATTATACAGAGCGAGAGCGGCCTCTAGAGGACAAATAACAAACTATCACTGGCTGAGTTCTTTACTTAACACGTGAGGCAGCGCGCAGCACAGAGAGAACACGCAGCACAGAGAGCGCTGACACTTCAGACGCGCATTTAAAACACCGACAGCGAAACGGTATGAATACAGAACACTAAAGTACATATTGCCATATCATTATAAAGTAATTCATTTGTTGACTAGATGCTGCATCAGCAGAGAAAGAACAGTAGAGCGGTTTATAACAATTGTGACAAAACACACGCAGACCTGACCCAAATGTTTTATGGCGCAATTGTTACCATCTATTTGCATTATTTTATATCCGGCTGGTCACTTTTATGCATTCATTAGCCGACGAAATTGCATACCGTATTTAAAATTAGTGACGTGATTTTGCTTTCTCAACATTGATGTTCATGCAGGCGACAGAAACAAACAAATCAGAAACGCGTTTGATTTCAGATTTTTTTTAATTACAATACATCTTGTTATTTTGATTAGATAATCATCAGGTGTTCTAAAATAGAAGCAAATAAAGTGAGAGGCTATATTACCTACATATACGTAATACAGGTCTTTATTACATTTTAATGGCCATCTTTAAGCACGACTCTTTGGAATTATATGAAATGGTAACACTTTACAATAAGATTCCATTTTTAGCATTAACTAAGGTTAATACAAGTTGTAGAAGTATTATTCATTGTTAGTTTGTTAATTTCAACATTTACTAATGCATTTGAAATGGAGTTTTAATTCTTATTTGATCTGTTATTACCTTAGTTAATGTACTATGAACTAACATGAATGATAAAGGTACAATTGTATTGCTCATATTAATACATGCAGTAAAAACGCATATTGCATAATGCATATAGTTCATGAAAGCTAGCTAATACATCCTTGTTTACAAATGGGACTTGCAAAGTGTTACCTGTGAAATGTATGTATGTTTCTAGGTTATAGCTAACGAAACCTGTAATATTTTAAAGTTTAAATTATTTTCTGTATAGAGTTTTAATATATTCATATTTATATATTTATTTAATTTAGCACATTTCAGTTTAGCACTGTTTTATTGTGAGTGTTATGTTTGTTTTTAATCCAGTATCCATTTAAAAAAATATCGGTTGAATTATCGGTTATCGGCATGTACGGTCAAACCTAAATATCGGTATCGGTAAAATCCACTATCTGTCGACCTCTAGTGGACACATATTTAGTATGTGTTTTGTGGCCTTATTTCAGACACTTTAAGTTTTAGTTTTTTCAATAACCATGCATAAGCAATATTCTCTCAAAAATACAAACATGTTTCATAATTGTTGCTCAGAAATTCCGGTAGCCCAGTTTGTGCTATATTGAGTGCAGAGATGGGGGACTCGAGTCACATGACTTGACTCGAGTCAGACTCGAGTCGCAAATTTAAGGACTTGAGACTTGCTTGACTAAATTAAGAAAATGACTCGACTTGACTTTGACTTGAGATCCAATGACTTGAGACTTGACTTGACTTGAACTGTATGACTCGAGAATGACTTGATATACATTTTTATATAAATCATCGCAACATCCATTGATAAACAAAATGAAAGCAACGGAACCATTGACGTCAGTCATCAGATTCTGCGCGATTGCGTGACACTGCACAAGCCCAGAAATTGCCTACGCTAAATACAAAAACATCTCCCTGCATCGTATCTTTTTGGATATAAACACTAGAAAATGACCATATTCATGCAAGAACATTTGTTGTACGCATAATAACTGGCAAGGGATATCGGACGACCATCACAACCTTGAACATTCATTCACCACGTCTAAAAGTAAGCTATGGCTTGTTTAACCTGTTTGTTATAGTTAATTTGACTATCTTTAAATCTAGAGAGAATAATATTGGTCAAAACAGCATGCCTCTTTATACACAATTATGTTTTCAAATGTAGCTTAATGTTGTCAATATTCAAATAATAATTAATGATGGTATATGTTTTGTATAACATTTGCCACATTTCTTTTTCATTTTCAAAATGTGGTTATTTTGGTTATTTAAAGTTATTTTCATAATTATAACATATATAAAAAAATATTTCCAGATTATTGGCGCGATTGCAAATGTGATGATTTTATAAAACAGTTCAGTAAACAAAGAGTGAATATTGTGATGTGACATTTTAGACATAATATTCCAAATATTTTCTGTTTTTGCTCTATTTCTCCAATGACAATAGTTCCAAACAAGCCACAGAAAGAGTTATGCGTATTTGTGATTCAGTGACCTTGTTGCTTAGTTCCAGAACGAATCTGTCATTTTGAACAAATCAGTTGTCTGCTTCTATGACTCGTACATTAAGACGGTGATTTGGCGCCACCTATTGGCGGTTTTAACTTCATAATAGGCTAAATGCCAACGGCTGTTATATAACTTATATAAAGGGGATGCCAGTTTGAAGAATGCCATTTGGTGGCATAGGAACCATTATACTTGAATTGTGAATTGCTTAATACCTTTTAATGGTCTTCTGCAATGTTTGAGGCATATTTATTTTTTCATGCTTTAATGTTGGCCTAATTTCAGTTACATTTTAGGCTATGTAGTTTGAAATTGTATTTATTTTTTATTTTTTAGATTTTTATTGTAGTTACCACTCAGCTGTATGTGGAAATGCATATTTAAAAAAAATATGTTGCAAATAAAACCATAGTCCACAACTTATGTAGTTTTAACTTATTTTAATATATAAATTCAGTGAAATCATCAAACGTTTGTATGACTTGCCAGTGACTTGTGACCCAAGCTACGACTTGACTTGACTTGCTTGACATAAGGCAGTGACTTGACTTGACTTGCTTGCTTTTATAAAAAATTGACTTGGACTTGCTTGAGACTCGAAGGTTAAGACTTGAGACTTGCACATGTGTGACTTACTCCCACCTCTGATTGAGTGAATTTACACCTTTGCCATTAACATGTTTATAAATAACTGAAAAAAGCACAAATGTCAGAACACCTCAAGGACCCCAAAAACCCTTAGACCTCAGAGGGTTGATGCCACTTCTGATGCAGCTTCTGTCACCTCTGCACTGCAAATATGGATTTTGATCTGATTAAATTTGACTGATAACTGTGGTATTTTGTTGTTATCCTAATAGAATTTAATTTGAATGTTAGAATTTGACATAAAAGGTGATGCATACATCTAAAAATGTCTGTATATAGGTGAAAATGCCCCTGGAAATCAATTTAAGGTGGCAAATATTGCCCCTTAAAGTGTAAATTGCAGGTTAACCACCACAAGCAATTAATGTGTAAATTAAAGTGCTCAATGTGTATATATGTAAAAATTTATGTCTTAAATGCATTAAAATGCATTTGCGTTTATTGGGGTTTCTTCAAAGGTAGCATGTTTTTTACCGTAACTGGGTGATGACGTCATAAAAGGGAGCGCGGGCGGTAATGCACTCACTCTGTGTGTGCGGGTTGAGGGAGAATAAAATGATTCGCAGGACTCCCGCAAACTAGAAGTATCTATGAATAAAACAAAAACGAATACATTTTTATTCATCTGTGGCAGAAAAGCAATAAGAACAACTAAAACAAAATAGAATCGATTTACAGGCAGAGTTTCTATTCTAACATGTCTGCAGCGTTGAGCTATATAGCCAATCACAGACATATGTGTTGATTTCTTGAACGCAATAATGGCCAATCAGAAGCATTTACGATAGACTCCCCTCACCGCTAAAAAAAAGACTTTTTGTTCAGTGCTAAATTCTGTATGCTGGCAAATCCTCGAATTATACATTACAAACATATACAAACATCGTGTATATTTTATGAAAGCTTCATTGATAATAACAGAGATGTGTGAGATCGCGATCAACTGATGTCAGCTTTTTAGGAATTATTAAGGGACCGCACTTCGCGTGCAGTCATGCCAAACCATGCACGCAGTAGCCTGCTTGCTTTTATGTTATAACAGTGGTTTGTGTGTTAATGCGTTATAACAAATAATTGATCAGGAGCATTTATGCTGATGTGTATGGTGGCGGCACGTAGGCTAACTTGAAAGTAGCCTATTGGAGATACAGAAAAAGTCTTTTTTCGGGCGGGAGCGGGACAAAACATAAATGTTGCGGGTGGGAGAAAGTAATTTAGAAAGTAGTTGAGAACGTCAGTTATAATAATGACCCACGTATTAAAAAATGGTCGTGTTTAAACCGGGCTCAGGCTCATAATTAGTTAATGTGTCGGGCAAGGCCGGACCGGGCTCGGACCGATCTAAGCTCTACCTCGGGTAAGTTATGCAAACACTTTCAGGCACGAATCAGCCGTTTGTCCTTGAGGAACTTGTGGAGCCTCTCCCCTGTTTTTGATGTTTTCGTACATCCCGCACAAACACAATAGTTAACCATTTTTGCTAGCTAGGTCTCCAATATAACGTAACTCCAGGCCTGGGGCATAGACAGTAAAAGCTTGGAGTACCTTTTATGACGTCACGCCCAGCCTAGTGGATGGGAGGGGGCGTGCTTAAAAACACTGTAAAACGCACCAACTTTTCATATTATATTCAGCATTTTGGTATAAAAAACATAAAAAAGCAATGGTGGGTGGTTCTTATCTTTATGTTTAATAAGCACATTGCATTATCTTCGTGAAAAATTTGACCTGCAATTTACACTTTAATAAAAAATGCTAATATCTGTCACTGCTGTGAACTGACCACTACATAGAATATGAAAAATATGAATATCTTTGTGAGTCAGCTGTCAACAACAGGCCTAAACCAGCCATGGTTCCAGCACAAAAACAAAATCAGTAAAATATCATCTAATTATTATCAACAAAACGTTGAAAACATCAAGATATATTTTTGTCGATATTGAACACCCCTAATGTACGGTATTCATTTTGATTTCTTCAGGTCTTAAAAAGGTCTTAAAAAGCCCTAAATTTGACTTTAAAAGTGTGCAGCAACCCTGGTAAAGTCAAGTAACCTTTATTTATATAGGGCTTTATACAATACAGATGTTTTTTAAAGCAGCTTTACAGTAACAACTGGAAAATGATCCAAGGATGCAAACAGAGTTCATTTCGGCTGTACCACAGCTCTAAAAGAAAACAGTGTCATTGTTCAGCTGAAGTCAGTTCAGTGTTGATTCAGTTCTGTTGTAAATATCATCGATTATTAAATTAATTTAATCTATAAAGCAGTTCTGCATAAAATAGTGATTTCATCGTACAGCTCAGTTCAGTTCTCAACCAGTAGTGTCAGTGCAGTCAAAACAATAATATTGTTGAATATTAAGTGTCCCCAACACTTAATATTGTTGGGGACACTTAGTAACAGACCTTATTTTATTCTCTGAAATCGAAAACCGCCAGGGCCTGCCCTACATAAGCAACATAAGCAGTTACATAGGGCTACTACGGAGCCCCAGGCAAGGGGTTCAGACAGAAATGCTTGGCAATAATAACTTTGATAAAGTTTGCTTGTGTCGATGTTTGAAAATGAAGAGGAGGCACTATTAGTCTGGTGCAGAGAAGGGGAAAGAGAGGAAAGTGAGAAAAGGGTAAGGGATGAATTTAGAAAATATATTGTTGAAATGGCGGTTGCTGCATTGTCTTGTCGGTTTAATTTGGCATTTTGCAAGCACTTTAAATACTCTGTGTCAATATAACAACAGTGTCAGTGTCATCTATATTGCAGTAAAGACCATGCATGGTATGATGACGGTATCATGATAACGGTATTATCATGAGCGCTTTAAAATACGTAATTCTAAATACCCTATAATCCGAATAGTTTAGATTTAATAGATCACTCATTAGCTGCTTTTTCTTTTGACCTGTTCAATTTCAATTCTGTTCAATTCAGATTTTTGTGTTCGCGTTGGTGTTTATCAGAGTTTGCATTTTAATCTGGACTGCTAGCCCAGAAGAGATCATTTTCTATTATTATTAGTAATAATACACTCACCTAAAGGATTATTAGGAACACCATACTAATACTGTGTTTGACCCCCTTTCGCCTTCAGAACTGCCTTAATTCTACATGGCATTGATTTAACAAGGTGCTGATGGGGATGGGGATTTGTGGGATGCACATCCAGGGCACGGAGCTCCACCACATCCCAAAGATGCTCTATTGGGTTGAGATCTGGTGACTGTGGGGGCCATTTTAGTACAGTGAACTCATTATCATGTTCAAGAAACCAATTTGAAAGGATTCGAGCTTTGTGACACGGTGCATTGTCCTGCTGGAAATAGCCATCAGAGGATGGCTACATGGTGGCCATAAAGGGATGGACATGGTCAGAAACAATGCTCAGGTAGGCCGTGGCATTTAAACGATGCCCAATTGGCACTAAGGGGCCTAAAGTGTGCCAAGAAAACATCCCCAACACCATTACACCACCACCACCAGCCTGCACAGTGGTAACAAGGCATGATGGATCCATGTTCTCATTCTGTTTAGGCCAAATTCTCTACCATCTGAATGTCTCAACAGAAATCGAGACTCGTCAGACCAGGCAACATTTTTCAGTCTTCAACTGTCCAATTTTGGTGAGCTCTTGCAAATTGTAGCCTCTTTTTCCTATTTGTAGTGGAGATGAGTGGTACCTGGTGGGGTCTTCTGCTGTTGTAGCCCATCCGCCTCAAGGTTGTGCGTGTTGTGGCTTCACAAATGCTTTGACTGAAATAACCACTCGTTACAACCGAGGTATGCAGTAAAGTTGCTCTTCTATCAGCTTGAAACAGTTGGCCCATTCTCCTCTGACCTCTAGCATCAACAAAGCATTTTCGCCCACAGGACTGCCGCATACTGGATGTTTCCATTTTCACACCATTCTTTGTAAACCCTAGAAATGGTTGTGCGTGAAAATCCCAGTAACTGAGCAGATTGTGAAATACTCAGACTGGCCCGTCTGGCACCAACAACCATGCCACGCTCAAAATTGCTTAAATCACCTTTCTTTCCCATTCTGACATTCAGTTTGGAGTTCAGGAGATTGTCTTGACCAGGACCACACCCCTAAATGCATTGAAGCAACTGCCATGTGATTGGTTCTTAGATAATTGCATTAATGAGAAATTGAACAGGTGTTCCTAATAATCCTTTAGGTGAGTGTATATTTTTATTCTCCATTTTAATTTTCATATCCTGCCAATAGGCAGATGTTTTTACTTTCATTAAAGCATTAATTTCATCAATCTAAATTGATACATTTATATGAAAGCAATGGTTTAAACACCTTTTAAAATTTCAAAAGTATGCTTAACCTGTTAAGCTGCAAGCCCACTTTTGAAAAATCCCCAGAAATGGCATTCCCAAACTGAAACGGATGCAGTTCATGAACCCTTTGCACTAAAAGCACAAGTATGATCTCATTTGAAAGCTTACACCTGGTAGTTTATTGTAAATGTAGAATTAATTATTGTCATAATGATTTTTTTTTTTTAAATAGCTTCAAAGTTTTGTAAAGTTATTAGAAATTTATTTTTATGAAACATCTTCATGAAAATAAAATTGAAGTTGGCCCTGGAGCAATCTAGAAATGCACTGCAGCTAAAGCCATATGTGTGACCATTTTATATTTAAAATCTGAAAATGATAAGTCTAAAACTCTGTATTTAGTTAAATGTTTTTCAAGATCATGTCAAATTACTTTATTTTGATTACTCTAAAATGCAAACTGATGTTTAGTCATCTATTCAGTCTATTGTCTAGCTATTGTTTTGTGGTGCAAAACGAGCAACATTCAGTCTCAGTCTCCCCTGCACACATTTACACCTCTCCAGACTGGTTATGGCTCTAAATATGCATTTCTTTTGTCTGCATTATAGCTACTAACGACTGGCTATTCACAGGCTATTCATAGGGTTTCAAACCCTAATTTCTTTGATCAAAGTTCTCACTAAATATTTGTAACTGGTATCAAATGCACTGAAACATTTCAGTAAGCATTCCTATTTAGAAAAAAATCATAAAACAATAACTGCTGTTAGCAGGTGCACCTGGGCTAGCTAGCATGTTAGCTTAGCACACCATCAATACATGACAATTTATGAGATTAAAATCATGTTTGCGCTCAAAACTTACTTTATAACGCAAGTCGAGTGTTTTAAATAATCTTCTGTGATCTGATTTGGCTTCAGATAAAAAAAAAAAAAATCCGACAGAAAATGTATTTATAGTGTTCTGCACGATGATGAAATCTATATCGATTAGCATTACATTATAAATATAATCTTATTATGAAATACCTGGCATGGCTTGAAGAACACAGGTAACTCAAATATCATTGCAATCATGTTTATTGTCTTCAAAACATCTTTATCTGCATGTTACAGCGATCTCTGGAAGCTTTGTTGTGTCAGGACTTCCTGAATGTCACATGATTATGCCTCTTCTTCATGTGATCCATGTATGGACTTTCCTGAACACAGAGCGCCCTCAGACTGCCAGTATGAATTGAAAACACAGTACATCAGAGTATACAGCGCTCATAATGATTACATCGACGCATTTGGGTATAAATTCAATAAATATTATTCCTGTTTATAGAAATCTGATGTAAACCTATGAGAATCTATCAATATTTCTCCAAATCTGCACATGTTTGAGCTAAAAGCACTGAGGGACGTTGTTTTGTCAAGCGCTGTCATGACGATCGCACAAGAGTTTTTTTCTGAATGAGAGCAGCTGACGCTCATAATTCATATTAAAGGTAACGACTCATTTTTTAATTTCATAACTCCTGACACAAATTAAGACATAACTGTCACTATAAGTTTCTCAGAATACAATAGTGCTCAAATACTGAAACTTGAGTCTTATATCTTTTTAATGATGTAAAGTTTAAGTTAATAACATTAAATGTGATCGTAACTTTGAACTATTTAAAAAAAAAAACGCTTCAGAGTGCCAGCGCTCTGGTGAAGCTTAACAGGTTAAGTATATCTTCATATTTATATCTTGAAACTAAGACAATTTGGTAACTTTACAGTAAGGTTTCAGTGTAGGATGTCTACATTGGGAAACGGGGGGTGGTTAGGTGAAACTGGGTTTCTGAGTTTGAGTATTCAAAACTGAACAGTTCTATAATGTATTCATCTTAATATTATTTTTTTGTATATTGAAAGGAAGTTGTTTTATCTTTGCATGGCAGGTGGATAACAACCAGTGATGCTCTTGCCCCTACGGACCCCTGCCTGTTTTGTGACCAGTGCTTTCGAATGTTTCACTATGACGATAAAGGGAACAAACTAGGAGATTTCCTGGCCTATGCCTATGTTGATCCAGGCACGTTTAATTGATCCCAAACCAAAAGTATGTTCTACTATACAGTATTTAGACTATACAGTAATAGTTTTTTTAAGTGGTATTATGCCAAATTATATTGTTTGTAAACGTATTGACATTTTCCATATATTCACGACTTTTTTCTAAATAAAAACAAAATCTGGTTTCAAAAAGTGTTTTGTATGCTGCAAATCAGTAGCTACCACAATAAATATTTTAACTGAAATGTGCCAACCTTTCCATGCATTTTTTTTTTTTTTTCAGGCCAAATTTGCTAACATTTATAGTTTTTTTCCTGGGTCAAAAATGGTCTTTGATTGTGGCAGACAAAAATGGTCTTCCACACACAAAGCATGTGAATGGAAAGCTACTGACAAAAACACTGGTCACTACAGACAAAATTCTTCTGAAATAAATGTAGTCAAACATTACTAATTCTGGGTCACTGAGAACACAAATGATGCTTAAAAATGATGCTCTAGTTTTCAAGATATGTTATTGGTCAGTATATATAGGATAAGTGGTTAATAAAGGGAAGGGATCTCAATTTAAACCAGAAATTACAAAATGTCTGTATGTGCTCTTTGATATCAATCTTTCATTTGAAAGTCACGTGTCTAGTATCTCTAAAACCGCATTTTTCCATCTTAAAAAATATATCTAAATTACGCCATATGCTCTCATTGACAAAATTGCTGATTACTTACAAAGCACTTAGTGGTTTAAAACCAAAATGGTTCTCTTTCATCATCTCGTTTCGAGATCCACCTATGGGAAGGGCATCCGTACCTGACCTCTGCAGAAGCATCCAATTGCACCAAGTCTGGCTAACAGACAGAAGCGCGCAGCCACTGCCAGGTAAGGCCACACCCCCTTACCTACGGGCATATAACAGCTGGGCGCGCTGCTATTCGTCAGGTTGACATTCGCTTCTCACGATCTCTGCATTGACACAGTTCGGTTGGATTAACATTACGCTGCTCACTTTCGAGTCTTCAGGAGGACATATAGCCAGATCAGCCTCCGCCAGACGTGAGTGACAGTCGTTTCTTCAGCCTATCCGCTGTGTTTTTTGCATCCGGAGCCGCCCGAGCTCTCGCTGTCCTTCACCTGCTCCTCCTTACATGGCTGCGTGACCGTCTAAACAGCCACTTCCCCTGGGGAACAGCCTATCACGACGAGCCTGCCCGGCCGCGTGGTTCTCTCATCGCCGCTGAGGACCCTCTCGTCCTGCGCGGTCTGCTTTGGCTTAACACGCTCAAGAAGCTTTGGAGAACCCTGAGAATTGCGGTCATTGTAATTGCTGCCCATGTAGTTTTTACTTAGCCGACCTTTAGTTGCACGACCCACCGCGCCGTGCTCGGCCTTTCTGACTCGGAGGGGAGACACGGTGATGATGACGTGCTACCGGGGGACTCCCGGAGTGCCACCTCTCTAAAATATTTGAGCTGACATCAGCCCAATCCGCATTCCCTGAAGAGGACATCTTCGCGGGAAAACCCCACTCTCGTTGACGAACCGGTCGGTTCCGGCGACGGGATGACGCGGTCCTTTTAGCGTTCCCTAGGCTAGCGCTCACGCACCTTTGCCTCAGTCCATCCTCCTGGAAGTTTGTGAGCGAGCGGCCGTTCGCCTCAACATTGTGTGGCCAGCTCCACCGACCAGGATAGGAATATTTACGACGGGTTAGCGCTGGGACCACCGCCCAGTCTGAGGCGGCTGGAGCGTCCCGCTAGACTGTTAACACAGTCTCGCGGGCCTTGATGTGTTACGATTACGTGTTGAGGCCGCCAATTTATCCCCGAACGCAAGCGGCCTGCCTGTTGTTCGACCATTGGGAGTAAAGTTACACAGGGTCTCCCACCGACGGTCGGTTAATCCCGTCTCGTGGCTGCCCAACCCGTGCGTTTAGTGGATGTTGTGTGTGTCCCCCCCCAACAAGTTACAGAGGGTCTGTCGTGAGGAAAAGTACATAGCAGTGTTACCACACTGCACGCACATGGTTCCCCTCAACCAGTTATTAAAGGCTTCGGCCCCAGTGTTTCCCAACACAAAACACACACATTACTAAACAACATATTTAATAAACGAATCAAATGAATTCGTGCAGATTTATATATCTGGCAACCAAGCGTGCCGCACAAGCCCTCAAAAGTGAAGCCAAAACATCTCGATCGCCCCCCAGAGGCCGGTCCTAGTATAGGTCATAAACCCCGCCTCCCCATGTTATTCAATGGGACGTGAGACCAACTAAACAATTTAATTACACTTCACATATCCTTTTCCCAAAGATAGTTTCTGTCATTTACTGTAGTTTCTATCACGTTGATGTAATTTCAAGTGTTTTTTTTAGAATAAGTTTGTTTTTAGTTATTTGATGCTATAAAAACGGTGCTGTGACATCATGATTGACAGCTGTGATTGACAGGTTCTCTGTGCGAAGTCGTCACTGAAGCACCAACGGACTTTTTTTCATAATGTTGACTATGTGGTTAGTAGCTGTATTTACCTTATTTTAACGAAGTACTGGAATCAGCAGACATCATTGGAGAGGAACGGAGCAGACAGAGGCCACTTAAGAAAAGTGCAGGGGCGAGCAGACGAAGTAACCATGTAGATGCGTAGAGACAAAGAACCCAAATTAAGATCAGAAGAACGGGTTCAACAGCTTCATTCAAGCCATCATCATCTACTCTCATCTCAATTTTCTTTCTTTCCTAAGTTTTCCTTTATTTTCTCGTTAAAAGTCTCGGTTCTAAGTTAAGTTTTGCTGCAAAGTTTCGTTTTAACGTTTCAACTGCAAAACCAGCTTCCAACTTCAAAGACTTTCATTCATCCGCGCCAACACACCACGTGACTGGCTGTCCGAAGTCTATCCAGGCACATGAGAAGATCAGCCAAACGAACGGACTGGGAAACCCCCTTTACGACGAAAAAGGAATCCCCAAAAGCAACGCAAGGACAAGCAAGTAGCCTCCAGACTCTTAGCTGGTGTATATTGATAAAATTGCATTACCCGCCTAAGAAACGATAGAAGGGTTAAATTAATGATTGATGGTTCGTTCAGGTCATGTCTTATAAGTGCATATAGAAACTTGGGATTTCACCATATCACTCTTAAAACTCATTTCTTCCTCACTCTCTTTCTTTCTGCAACTCGTATGAAAGTGTGTGTGTGCGTGTGTGTTAGATATTAGTTTTATGCGTTAGTCTTATAATCAATAAGGTATTGTTCGTGTGTGTTCGATATTAGTTTTATGTGTTAGGCATAGGCTGATAATCAATAAAGTATTGTTTGTATTTGAAAGTAGAAGCATTACTTGTGTTATGTGCTTACGAATTTATTGTCTTGAACTGCGATCTATAAGCTACTTATGCTTTTACCCTTGAATTATTTCTTAATTTAGCTGTTAGCTGGGAATTAGTCTTTCTTGGCCAGGAAGATATTATATTTCCTAGAATTAATAATTGTTTATGCTTTACGTTCATTGGATGAACTGATAAAATGATCATACTATTGATTCTGCTACAGTAAATTCTGAAAATAATCAAATTATTAATTATTGATCATAACCCGTTACGAATAATAATTAATTATATTTATACGGGCGTATAAACGCTACACACTTTTAAACAAACGAATTAAATAAATCCGTTACAGAGGGAGTATCTCTCTCCGCTGATATTATTTTTCTGCCTGCGCTTAAGACTACCCAGTTCTTGTGTTCAGGAGATATGTGTTTTTCCCCCACTTTCAGGGGGCACCTTGTGAGGGAAAGTTCAGCAACACTATGTGGACACAACACTATGTTCCCCTCACTCGGTCAATAAAGGCTTCGGCCCCAGTGTTTGCCCAACACAAAACACACAAAGTTACGAATCAAATGAATTCGTTTTGGAGAGAAGACCTCTCTCCGCGGAGATAACTTCTCACTGCAGAGGGAGGAAATCCCTCCGAACCCCTGCATGTCGCCTCTAGTGTGCCCACTAGATGGCGCCTTGCATCACAAATGAACCAGCTGGGCCCATACAGCCCCACTCCGGGTCAGAATGTCATTTTCCTGGGCTTGGAATTGAACTCAGTCTCCATGCGAGCGTGTCTCTCTCAAGAGTGCGTTTGCTCTCTGATGAACTGTCTGTCACAGTTCAGAGAAGGGGCGAGAGTACAATATCGCACATGCCTCAGGCTGCAGGGTCTCATGGCTTCATCTATCCAAGTTGTGCCGTTGGTCTCCTGAGAATGAGAGCGTTCACGAAATGGGTTTTGTCATTACATTTCACATCTACCCTCCACACAGGAAATATCTTTGTTTCGCCTACCAAGGCATTTGTTACGAATTCACAGTTCTTCCGTTCGGGTCCCCGAACGTTCTGTCTCTGTGCGGAGGTGGCCGTGGCGCCCCCTGAGACTATCAGGGCTGAGAATTCTGACTTACATAGACGATTGGCTCATCATAGCCAAATCGAAGGAGAAGGTGTCGCCGGGTGCTCGCGCACATCACATCCCTCGGGTTCTAGGTGAATGCGAGCAAAAACGATCTGACTCCCAGTCAGAATGTCATTTTCCTGGGCTTGGAATTGAACTCAGTCTCCGTTCGCTCTCTGATGAACTGTCTGTCACAGTTCAGAGAAGGGGCGAGAATACAATATCGCACATGCCTCAGGCTGCAGGGTCTCATGGCTTCATCTATCCAAGTTGTGCCGTTGGTCTCCTGAGAATGAGAGCGTTCACGAAATGGGTTTTGTCATTACATTTCAGCCCGATTCGCGCTCTCTGCCGCTCGGTAACGGTGACGCGCGCCTGCTCGGCGGCCCTGCGCCATTGGGAGAGCTAGACCTTTTACACACGGGGTACCCCCCTCGGGACGGTTACGATGTGGAAAGTTGTGACGACAGATGCGTCCTTAACAGGCTGGGGAACCACCCAGGAAGGCAGAACGGTGAACGGTCTGTGGCTGAGTTAACTTTAGCTGGAAATAACATTATTCAAGAACCGCTATAACGCCGAAACAATCTGTTACCTTAAATTATGTTTATCTCTGTAAAGCTTCTTTGAAACAATCCATTGTTAAAAGCGCTATATAAATGAAGATGACTTGACTTGACTACGTTTAGCGCACATTAACTATTTAGAGCTTTTACCAATTGGAAAGCTCTGAATCATTTTCTGCCTTGCCTGCAGGGACATCCTGTTCTAGTACGGTGCGATAATACCTCGGCAGTGGCTTATATCAACCGTCAGGGCGGCATGCGCTCGTCGAAACTCCACGCTCTAGCTTACAGGCTTTTGGTGTGGAGCAGACAGGTTTTTCTGTCATTACGCGTGACTCATGTCCCGGGCATTCCGAACAGAGGGGCGAATCTGCTATCGAGGGGAAACCCAATCTTCGGGGATTGGCATCTTCACCCGCAGATAGTGGAGAGGTTATGGATGAGATTCGGACAGGCAGCCGTAAATTTTTTCGCCTCGCGCGAAAATCACCATTGTCCTATGTTCTTCTCGCTGAAGGACGTGGACGCGCCCCTCAGGGCAGACGCACTGGACCACCCATGGCCCAAAGTGCTGCTGTATGCTTTTCCTCCCCTGTGCCTGATAATTTTCACACTGGCCAGGGTGAGAGAGCACGACCTGTTTCTCATTCTGATAGCACCCAGGTGGCCCAAAGCCCCGTGGCTGGCAGAGATAATCCCTCTGTTATACGCCGAGCCATGGCGCCTTCCCGTTCGCACGGACATACTGTCCCAAGCCAACGGGGAGGTTTACCACCCCCACCTGGACAGGGTGGCTCTCTGGGCCTGGCCCGTGAGAGGACGAACCTAAATGCACTGGGGCTCCCGCCGCGTGTAATCGCCACTACTCAGAATGCCAGGGCCGTTTCCACGCGATCCCTATATGGCTGTAAGTGGCAAGTGTTCGAAGGCTGGTATGATGGGCGTGGTCTCACATCTTATTAGTGCTCGGTGCCTGTTATTTTGTGTTTCCTGCAAGACCTCATGGAAAGAGGCAGGTCCTTTTCCACTATTAAGGTCTACCTGGCTGCGTTTTCAGTCTGTCATGTGGGTTTTGAGGGCTCCACCGTCAGGCAGCACCTCTAACCCGCAGTTTTATGAAGGCTGCACGCCACTCTTTGCCGGTCATCAGGAGATCTGTTCCAGAGTGGGACCTCCCCATGGTGCTGGAAGCGAGGTCTCTGGATCCTTTTGAGCCTCTGAGGAGTATTTCCCTTAAGCTGCTGTCCCTCAAGACAGCTTTGCTCTCGGCCTTGGCATCTGCTGAACGGGTCAGTGAGCTACATGCACTCTCGGTTCACCCCTCGTGCGCCAAATTCTCCCTAAGCGGAGGTAAGGTTTTCCTTAAGCCTAACCCGGCCTTCATGCCGAAATGGTTCCCTGCGTTAACTTCAGAGGTTTTGGAGCTATCCGCTTTTCACCCTCCACCCTTTGCCTCCCTGGAGGATCAGGGGCTGAATGCTCTGTGTCCCGTCCGTGCTCTGCAAGCATATATGACCAGGACCAGTGCTTTCCACAAGAGCGACCAGCTCTTTGTTTCAAGGGCTCCCCTGCATAAGGGGAGTTCCATTTCAAAGCAATGCCTCTCACATTGGCTTGTGGACGCTATATTATGGCTTATGAAGCAAAGGGAGTGCAGCCCCCAAGGGGCTCATTCCACAATGGGCTTAGCCGCCTCTTGGGCTTTGTTCAGGGGAGTGCCACTGCAGGACATCTGCTCCGCGGCCAGCTGGGCCTCTCCTCATACCTTTGAGCGTTACAACCGGTTGGATGTCACCAGAACTTCGGTGGCACACTCGGTCCTAGGGGTAGGGTCCTCTTAGCCCTTTCCCACAGCCCCGTTTGGTTAACCAACGAGGAGTGAATGGGTCGGCTGGCCATGTTCATTCCTGTCACCAAGCATTCGCATTCCTTCTTGGGTTTAGCTATGTGCATTGGTGGTGCGGGGGCCACTATCATGTATGTGTCTCATGCATGTTTCATGCCCTGCTTGTCCACAGCAGTTTAGCGTGGCGGAAAACTTGCAGGGTCATGTGTGTGGGACGTGTCAGGCACCGCCTCTCTGAGGTGACCGTCCTTCTCTGGCCTTCAGAACCTCACTGTGAGTGTATTGGGCAATCGCGGAGCTGTCCATGTCTCTCCCATAGGTGGATCTCGAAACGAGATGATGAAAGAGAACAATAGGTTACTGTCGTAACCCCGGTTCTCTGAAACATCGAGTGGAGAGATCCACCAGCTTTGCCCCGCTTGCCGCACGAGAAGCGAATATACTTACTGAGGAATAGCAGCGCGCCCAGTTCTTATATGCCCGTAGGTAAGGGGGTGTGGCCTTACCTGGCAGTGGCTGCGCGCTTCTGTCTGTTAGCCAGACTTGGTGCAATTGGATGCTTCTGCAGAGGTCAGGTACGGGTGCTCTTCCCATAGGTGGATCTCTCCACTCGATGTTTCAGAGAACCGGGGTTACGACAGTAACTTATTGTTTTGCTGGCGGTAAATCCTTTTCCTATTTAGCACCAAACTCTGGAACAGTCTTTCTACCATTGTCCGTGAAGCAGACACACTCTGTCAGTTCAAAGCTAGGCTAAAAACACATAATACATTATCGACTTCTATAATTCAATGTTGGGCTGCATAGATTAGGTCAGCCGGAACTGGGAACACTTCCCTTAAATCCTGATGTACTCGTTACATCACAAGAAGAATGGCGTCTACGCTAATTTTAGTGTCTTTGTTTATCCCGAGGTTTTCCCGCAGCCTACCGGACCCAGGCCGTTTCCAGATCTGACGAAGGACCTTCGCCTGGACTCGATGACAACACAGTGCTGAAGTGCCAACTAGCCTCTCCCTATGGAGGATCCTTATATCACTCTACAGATAAAGCGTTGTGAAATTTCGGTTCGCGTACCTACCCCGAAGTGATCAAATAAAATAAAATAAAATTCTGTATCAAAATTTATAGGCAAGACAAGTAGTTTGTTTAGGCATGGTTTGTAGGGAATTACAAACCTGCGCACATATATTCAAAAGCACATAACTATAGAATCAATTCTTAATGCGCATGTGAACGCCATCAGCGTTTATCACAGGTTCGCATTTAAATCTGTTTAGAGAGAACGGTGTCGTCTTAATGGCCCCTAATTTAATAATAAATGATAATTTCGACTGAAGTAAATCAATCAATACTAATTTTAGCTGGAACATAACATTATTCAAGAACCGCTATAAAACCAAACCAATATCTGTTACCTTAAATTATATGTTTATCTCTGTAAAGCTGCTTTGAAACAATCAGTGGTGGAAAGAGTACTGAAAAAGCATACTCAAGTAAAAGTACTGTTACTTGTCAAAAAATGTAGTGAGAGTAGAGTAAAAGTACCGGTCCTAAAAACTACTCAAAGTAGGAGTAAAAAGTAGCCCTTTTAAAAGTACTCAAGAGTAGTGAGTAGTGAGTATTATGCTATGAATGTTAGTCCACCTTATACCCTGCAAATTGAAAATGTAGCTTACTCTTTTATCACAGATTCATAGAAAAAAAGAAACAGTATTTCAATATTTCTCCAACAGTTTTATTTTTGACTGCTAGCACTAAAAATACAGCGTTTCCCCTACCATTGTTTTGGACTACCCCCGCCCCCCCTAAAATGCTGACAAAATCCAGTCATAAAAAAGGAATTTATAACTCGGAATTTCACGGAATTTGTAAATTTTTTGAGGAAAAATAGAAAGCAGTTCAGTACACTTGAAATCAAATCGCGATATAGTGTGAATATTAAACCACAAAGACAATTTAAATACGAATCCTGCATGTTCTGTGTGAATGAATGGTGCAACCGACGCGCAGTTTCATTTCCCACACACACACACACTGAAGCACGTGTGAGGTGTGACGCTTGCGCTGTTTTTTTGCCTATATGAAGACACAAATGCATGAACTTCCTCCAGGCTCAAGATCCACTCCGAAAGTCACTTCGTGAACAAAATAAATTGGCGCCAGGTGTCTCGAAGTCTGTTGATGCTGGTTTGATGCAAAGTTTTCCGCGCACGATTTGATTTGACGGGGATCACGCATGAAGTCACATGATGACTTATTATAAAAATAAATATTAATATAAATGTAGCGACGGCAGGTTCAGGGAAAATAGCGCAGTAAAAGTACCGATACAGCACTTAAAATGTACTCAAGTAAAAGTACACTGTTCTTAAACTACTTAAAAAAGTACAATTCCTAAAAAAAACTACTCAATTACAGTAACGAGAGTATTTGTAATTCGTTACTTTACACCACTGGAAACAATCTACATTGTTGCAAGGATATTCCAAAGCATCAAAATAATTTGTTAATGGTCATAGAGTGCGAGATAAGATGCAAGTACCGTAGCTAAACATTTCATATTTGACAGCTGTTATAAGACAGAAATGTTAAATGACCAACAAAAATAATCAGGCAAACTAATAATCTTTTGAATTGAAAATAGGCCAATGCAATTTACGTAACATTCATGTGTGAAGTTCACTCTCTCTGGGAATCTAAGCTGAAAGCTCTGCCATCATATGTTGCTTTTTACATTTTTTCTACATTGGACGCGTGCGAAATGACTAAATTAGTGATTATGTCTACACTGAACGAGTCTATTTCTGTCGTTCTCATATGTTGTCTCATATCTGTGTAAAATCACAGATCTAATTACCTTTTTTTCATGTGGCATTTTGTCCTCAACAATGTTAAAGGCCCAGTGGCCTTGTAATAAACATTTTGCAAAAGAAAATCTCAAGATGTTTATTATAAATAAAGTAAGACAGAAACTTTTTCCTCAGCTGTAGGCAAAGGTGCGTTTCAAATCAGTGCTTCTCCCGGGAGACTAGCGCTAAATTAATCCCCTATTTTAGCGCCATCTACTGTTTTAGAAGAGGAAGTTGCTCAACGGCATATTTGAGAAAATCTCATTTGTGAGAAAATCGAGCCGAGAGATCTCACAATCGTAACAGACAGATATGCACTAGAATTGGTATTTGTTCAAAGGTTACATGCAATTTGTTGGATGGTTTGTATTTATTTGTGAAATAGCCTATTATCTAGGCTCATTTATTTATATTTCTAAAACACAATATTGGTTACTCCACTGCATTTTCGCTCAAATTGCCATTTGTTTTTGCAAATTGCTTTGTTTGTGAGTCGAGTTTTCCTTTGCAAAGCAGATCAAGTTTGTTTGCAAAATGCTGGATTTGTTTGTTTAATTATGGCACATAATTCGCCCCATACACACTCTCCTCAAACATTGGATTCATCTGCGCTGTGCCGTGTCGAGGCAAAACTCATAAAGTTGATAATTCTGCGAATAACTGCAATTGCAGATTTCGAACAGAGATGCCGACAGAGGAAAAACTGCGGACTGCAGCTTTAAAAAAAAAAATCACATACATTAGAAGTAGGGCTGTCAGTTAAACGGGTTATTAACGGCGTCAATTTTTTTTATCGCGTGATTAATGGTCTTTTTGGCCTAGCAAACTTTGTAGTTTTTTTCACATGCTGTTACAACAGGACGCTGCGCTATGAAACCCATTCATTTCAATGGCTTGCTCCGCGTGAGGACGTTTTGTTGCTTCGTCGACCAAAGCGCAAGCGGATCTAGCTAGACCAGAAACAAAACAACAGGCGCGCCGCACACACTTTTTTGGGCTTGCGAGCCGGCCAAATAGTCGGTTAATGTTACGCTTTGAGTGGATGACGAGCGCGAGACGCAGAAATGGATGCCAATTAAGATTCTGAATGGAAAGTTTACTTTTAAAAAGTTGCCAAATGGTTCCATTGACAAGACCAAAGTGATCTGTGTGTTTTGTCGTTGTGAACTGAGCTATCATCATCGCAGCGCGTCCAGTCTGAAATACCACTTGATGGCCAAGCACACACGTCAAAATCAGGACCTCGACAGTATTTCTTTCACCCTTTTATTAATGGACAGTGTTACATTGTGTGAGAGATTATTTGCTCCAAGTGAGAATGTTAGTGCGAAATTGAACACAGCATATGTCAATGTTGTTTTCAATAAAAAACATTTGCACAAAGCAAGCCGATCCACTTTTCCATGTTGAGAGCATTAAAATGAGAAAAAATAATGGGACAAAAAGAAAATCAAGAGACATTTAGAATAGATAAAAAATAATTGAGATTAATCGCGAGTTAACTATGACATTAATGCGATTAATCGCGAATAAATATTTTAATAGTTTGACAGCCCTAATTAGAAGTGTTATTTTTTTCCACATACTTTTCACATACAACTTTACTATCTTTTAAAAATTAGGCAGACCATTAAAATAAGATGTATACATGCACCTTTATTTATATAGCGCTTTTTACAATACAGATTGTTTCAAAGCAGCTTTACCGTGATAATAGGAAAATAATGCAACAAATTTGTTTCTGCTGTACAGCAGATCTTGAAGAAAAAAGCATCATTGTCCAGCTTAAGTAAGTTCAGTGACGGTTCATTTTTGTTTGAAAAAAAGGTATTTAGTTCATTTATATATATATAAATATAAGTGTATATAGTAGGGGTGTAACGATTCGTTTTAACTTCGATTCGTATCACGATTCGTGGTTGTCGATACGATTCAAGGACGATATTGGTTCATTTAGAACGATACAATCCGAAACGATTCAGGGACTTGAAATCGATTCAGTAACTTTTTAGCCAAAAATTCAACCAGTGTGACTGAAATACCTGGATACTAGACAGTGCGGGTAAAGTTTCCTAGATTCATGTTGTTTCTTGTAAGATAATCAATCAGGTATCAATTAAATATAGATATAAACTAGGGCTGCACGATTTGGGGAAAATGTCATATTGCGATTATTGAGGTCAATATTGCGATTGCGATATGCAATTGCGATATAATAAACAAATGATTTCATGAGTGAACTTGCTTGGTTCTCAAGGAAAATGCACACAATTAGTGAAAATGCTGAAATGTGTAGGCTATTTCTCAACTCAAACTTGCAACAAGAACTAAATGATTAATAACACCAATAATGATCAATAAGCCATTGATGTCTGGATAAAAATGTCTGGACATTCCTTTCTAACAGGTAGGACATACAGACATTGAATTAAGTTCAACAGTCTGCACTGCAAATATAAATTATAGAATAATCCTTATTAAAGTTACAAAAGTTATTTAGTCAAGAGCATTGAGTGTTTTTCTCTGTTCCTTTTGTTCTTTGATTAACTTTAACGACAGAGATAATTAGTGGCTACTGTGTACTGTTCCTTTAAGACCAGCCGCTCCTGAGTCTGACAGAGACGCGGATCACACACGCGCCTCATTCTCTCATGAGTCACAACTCTTTACGGCCATCGTAAGACTGCTCTTGTGTTAAGATACTCGACAAAAAGACATTTTGGCATAATTGTGTGTTATTGTTCGTTCAAGCGCGAAAGAGAACTGTATTTTGGCGTGCTGTCTTGTGCGCACGAACGATACTGGCGTGAATCTTTCTCTGTGTGTGTGTGTCACAGTCAACGCGATCTTTTTTGTCTTGTCACGAATGAATGACTGAATCGAGTAACGTTTAACGCCTTTATCATTAAACGAGCTAAGAAAAAACATCCATATAAATTCTGACCTGCTTAAATCCAATGCATTATTTTCTAGTATCGAGAAAATCGATTGATTACCTTTTAAAACGATGTTTGATCGATATATGGCGTCCGGAAGGCCAACTTGCTGAGCACAGATCGATGTAGTTGGATCATAGGAATATAAATCGATTCATCGATGTAGTTGATGAATCGTTACACCCCTAGTATATAGCCACTCCGGAGAAAACTGTGATGTCATCATCCAGCTCAGTTCAGGTCTCATAAAATGGTGTCAATGCAGGCAGATCAATATTATTGTTTAATATTAAGACATATAGTATACAACATGTATACTATAGTATTGAGGCATTGTAAAATGTTATTTAAAAAAAGGTGCTTTAAACTCAAAATTGTGAAAAACTGTATTGTGTGAAGTTAAAGGTATTGTGTAAAGAAAAAAGTTAAAGAAATGTTCAACACAACATTAAAAGCAGTAAAAAAAAAGTTGAAACCGATATAGTGGGGAGAACAAGTATTTGATAGACTGACGATTTTACAGGTTTTCCCACTTACAAAGCATGTAGAAGTCTGTAATTTTTATCATAGGTACTCTTCAACTGTGAGTGACGGAATCTAAAACAAAAATCCAGAAA
The DNA here is from genome assembly GCA_030578255.1 of Tiaroga cobitis. Lineage (NCBI taxonomy): Eukaryota > Metazoa > Chordata > Actinopteri > Cypriniformes > Leuciscidae > Tiaroga > Tiaroga cobitis. The sequence goes on from CM060591.1 coordinate 25,241,937, forward strand.
ATCACATTGTATGATTTTTAAGTAATTCATTTGCATTTTATTGCATGACATAAGTATTTGATACATCAGAAAAGCAGACCTCAATATGTGGTACAGAAACCTTTGTTTGCAATTACAGAGATCATACGTTTCCTGTAGTTCTTGACCAGGTTTGCACACACTGCAGCATGGATTTTGGCCCACTCCTCCATACAGACCTTCTCCAGATCCTTCAGGTTTCGGGGCTGTCGCTGGGCAATACGGACTTTCAGCTCCCTCCAAAGATTTTCTATTGGGTTCAGGTCTGGAGACTGGCTAGGCCACTCCAGGACCTTGAGATGCTTCTTACGGAGGCACTCCTTAGTTGCCCTGGCTGTGTGTTTCGGGTCGTTGTCATGCTGGAAGACCCAGCCACGACCCATCTTCAATGCTATTACTGAGGGAAGGAGGTTGTTGGCCAAGATCTCATGATACATGGCCTCATCCACCCTCCCCTCAATACGGTGCAGTCGTCCTGTCCCCTTTGCAGAAAAGCATCCCCAAAGAATGATGTTTCCACCTCCATGCTTCACGGTTGGGATGGTGTTCTTGGGGTTGTACTCATCTCAGTGGAGTTTAGACCAAAAAGCTCTATTTTTGTCTCATCAGACCACATGACCTTCTCCCATTCCTCCTCTGGATCATCCAGATGGTCATTGGAAAACTTCAGACTGTCCTGGACATGCGCTGGCTTGAGCAGGGGGACCTTGCGTGCGCTCCAGGATTTTAATCCATGACGGCGTTGTGTTACTAATGGTTTTCTTTGAGACTGTGGTCCCCGCTCTCTTCAGGTCATTGACCAGGTCCTGCCGTGTAGTTCTGGGCTGATCCCTCACCTTCCTCATGATCATTGATGCCCCACGAGGTGAGATCTTGCATGGACCCCAGACCGAGGGAGATTGACCATCATCTTGAACTTCTTCCATTTTCTAATGAATTGTGCCAACTGTTGTTGCCTTCTCACCAAGCTGCTTGCCTATTGTCCTGTAGCCCATCCCAGCCTTGTGCAGGTCTACAATTTTATCCCTGATGTCCTTACACAGCTCTCTGGTCTTGGCCATTGTTGAGAGGTTGGAGTCTGTTTGTTTGAGTGTGTAGACAGGTGTCTTTTATACAGGTAACGGGTTCAAACTGGTGCAGTTAATACAGGTAATGATTGGAGAACAGGAGGGCTTCTTAAAGAGAAACTAACAGGTCTTTGAGAGCCGAAATTTTTTACTGGTTGGTAGGTGATCAAATACTTATGTCATGCAATAAAATGCAAATGAATTACATTATTATTTTTTTGTTTTAGATTCCGTCACTCGCAGTTGAAGAGTACCTATGATAAAAATGAAAGACTTCTACATGCTTTGTAAGTGGGAAAACCTGCAAAATCGGCAGTGTATCAAATACTTGTTCTCCCCACTGTGTGTGTGTGTGTGTATATATATATATATATATATATATATATATATATATATACACACACACTGTCACCTAAAGGATTATTAAGAACACCTGTTCAATTTCTCATTAATGCAATTATCTAATCAACCAATCACATGGCAGTTGCTTCAATGCATTTAAGGTTGTGGTCCTGGTCAAGACAATCTCTTGAACTCCAAACTGAATGTCAGAATGGAAAAGAAAGGTGATTTAAGCAATTTTGAGCGTGGGATGGTTGTTGGTGCCAGACGGGCCGGTCTGAGTATTTCACAATCTGCTCAGTTACTGGGATTTTCACGCACAACCATTTTTAGGGTTTACAAAGAATGGTGGGAAAAGGGAAAAACATCCAGTATGCGGCAGTCCTGTGGGCGAAAATGCCTTGTTGATGCTAGAGGTCAGAGGAGAATGGGCCGACTGATTCAAGCTGATAGAAGAGCAACTTTGACTGAAATAACCACTCGTTACAACCGAGGTATCCAGCAAAGCATTTCCCAGCGGGCACCTTGACGTCAATTTGACATCAACAAATAGTCAAGATTTTGACCACCATGAATGAAATGCATAATTATGCATATTTTCATTATATTTTGTAATTATTTCCTTGTGGTTGTAAAGAGGCCCAACAACGGTATCAACCTGACATCTTTTTTCTGGACCCTACATCTCAGGTCAATATCATTGACATTAAATCGATGTTGATTTGATGTCAGGAAATTAAAACGTCAAATTGATGTGAAATTTATATCAAAACAATGTCTGAAAAAGTACTATATTTATTACTCATTGTAAATCAATGCGACTAATTTTCAACACCTAAAAGACCTAGCCTGAATGATCTTGAAAGTTGTATGCTCTATGTATTTTGAGTATGTGTTTTTATTTATTTAAATCCTAGCATGTTTACATTCAGTGTTTAAAATGACAGCAGACACTATAATTGCATATAAAAGGTAAATTTAATCTGATATTGAATCTGATTTTTAAAATAATCATCAACGACTACAAATTGACTACAAAAAGACGTCACATCCTGGCCATATCGTGCGGAAAAGTAGAAGATCTGCATAACCGCCCTCACACTAGTAGTGGGAAGTTCGGATCGTTTTACTGACTCGGATCTTTGAGTCTTGTTCAGCAAAATGAACGAATCTTTTTTCGAGTCATTTCATTCATTTCAGCATATAATTAAAATGGCATGTTAAATATCCCAACACATACTTATGAAAATGTTGATTAAATTTGTAAAAAAAAATTATAAAAATAAACTATAGGGTAATGGTAATGCAGCCAAAGCCAAATTATAAGAAACTGAAATTTGTATTAATTGATTAGTTGTTGGTTCTTAAGTTCAGGCTATTGCAGTCTGATTCTGTTAGTTCACCTCACCTGCTGATCCGAGACGTTCTGTCCTTTTCAACTTCATATTTATCAGGTTTGTTCTCGTCCTTTCGTGTGTCGAGACGTTGTCGACTCGTCAGTGTCTGACTCTGATCTGTGCTGTCTGCTGGGCCGTGCCGTGTGTGATACAGCAGGGCTGGAAAGAAGATCTATTTCAATTTCGAAAAATCCTTCTCTTTCAAATCCTGGTAAGTAACCAGCTAGCATGCTATTGTTGTTATTATGTTATTACGCCATCTTATACATAGGCTGCTTAATTTTAATGGGTGTAATTTTCCGAATTATGTCGAATAATTTCACTTTACCTGAGCGAGCTAACTTATAGGTAACGTAACCTGAGGTTAGCTTAACTGTAACGTTTACATTCCGGTATGATGGAAGAAGTGTCTTACTGTCTGCCATCGTATGATTTTAACAATGTGTGTGTGTGACTCGTAGCGGTCTGCTTCTGCATAATCTGATTCTGTGCAGCGCTGGGTAGAAAATGTTCGTGCATTTCAAAAGCAGGGAGATTCCGTTCAAAAACGTCCTTTGTCAGTTTGCCATACAATACTGGACACAAATGCTCCCGTTAAGCGAATCTTTTTGCTCATAAACAACACATGGACTGACGAGTTTCCAGATGCCAGCAAGGTTGTCCAGCCCAAAACCTCGTCCAAAACCGCCGGAATGCCAAAAACCCCCGCCCATTTTTTTTTGTGCTTGTTTCTCGTTTAAACGCATTGAAATCATTAAGCTTTAAGATCATGAATAACTTTAGGTCCGTGTACTTTTGCATCTATTCGTTTGTCATTTTTTTAACCCGTATTTGAAAAATGAACGGTTGTTGTAGGCCTATTTTTTATTTGAGCTGTATAACGTTACACCAAAAAAATAAAATATTGACGTATTTTCAGATTTTTGTTTGACTTTTTTCCCCTTTATTAAAGTCCCTGTAAAGGCAATTAAAAAAAATCTAAACACATTATAAATGTTAGAAATGTATTGCTAAAACATATTACTAAGACTGTGAACGTACTCGGTTACTAACGTAACCTCGGTACTCTCTAGAGAGGGAACGAGTACTGCGTAATATCTTACGCTATGGGGAAAACCTCTTTTCCACGAGATATTGAAGCCAAAAATTATCCTTAATTTTGAATTAATGTAAAACGCTGTGCAGCAGCATGCAGACATAGGCAGGACAGCTCGCGCGCCTATTGGCTGCCCTGCGGCAACAGCAGCAGCCTATCGAGAGAGGCGCTGCGTGACACATATCCAATGGGGGCATTTTGGCCCATTTCGTCACGTCTCGCCCTATAAATATAGCTCGATAAGGCTGGTACACTGGTTTTCATCGCCGAAGCGAACCAGCGCTGTTGTATGCACGGCAAGATACGCAGTACTCGTTCCCTCTCTAGAGAGAACCGAGGTTACGTTAGTAACCAAGTACGTTCTCTTACGAGAGTATCTCTCGTACTGCGTAATATCTTACGCTATGGGGAACACAATGCAAAACACCGTGCGTACTGGGATCCGACACCAAAGTCCCAAGGGCAGTAGCCCGGGGCTCATGTAGTGCATAATCACCATAGACTCACAGAGAGTCGGAGAAGAGAGGCTGCAAGCATCATTCCCCATGAAATAGCATCCTTTAGGAGCTAGTTATGTTAATAGTGTTTCACACAGACAGGGTGAACGTGTTCAGCCTGAACTGGGTAATAGTACAGGTTATTCAACACCCATGGAGCCGTGTTATCGCCCAGTGAGCGATGCACAAACAAAACTCAGCATCTGGGCCGGCACAGCGGGGCAGATAGTACTGGATTATATACCGACAGAAGCTTGGCATGTAAGGCGGGAACCTCTAGGTTATAAAACCTTATAAATGTAGACGGCGAGGCCCAGCCCGCGGCCGTACAGATATCTTGCAAGGTAACCCCCCTATACCACGCCCACGACGAGGCCACGCCTCTCGTGGAGTGCGCTCTGACACCCAAAGGACACTGCAGGCCCTTAGAAGTGTAAGCCAGTGCTATGGCGTCGACTATCCATCTGGATAGGCTCTGTTTTGATGCGGCCGCCACATATACTTTGAGCGTGGATGGGGTTCTGCCGTTATCCAGCAGCTCCTGAAGGAAGGAGAGCACTTCCGTAACCCCGCAGTCTGCGGGTGAAAAGCCCTGAGCTTGACACCAGGCAGAGAACACTGACCACTTTGAGGAATAGAGCCGTCTAGTAGACGGGGCTCTAGCCTGCGTGATTGTATTTAACACTCCCTCTGGGAGGTTAGCGGGTACCGGGTATAATTCCGGGCGAGGATGCCAAATCGAGCCCTTTGCTTGAGAGAGGAGGTCTCTCCTCACCGGTATCGGCCACAGGGCAGTGCTGGTCCGCCGCATTAGGACTGGGAACCAATTCTGGTTTGTCCAGAGCGGAGCCACGAGTAGCACAGGGCATCCGTTTTCCCTGATTCGTTGCAGCACTTGAGGCTGGAGCGAGACGGGGGTAAAAGCATAGAGGGGGCAGCGGGGCCAAACGTGGGCCAGCGCATCCCTGCTCTTGGAGAAAAAGGTTCGGACAGTGAGCGTTTTCTTGGGGCGCGAACAGGTCCACCTGCGCTCTGCCGAATGTCTCCCACAGCAGTTGGATCGTCTGCAGGTGCAGCGACCATTCCCCTGCTGGGACATTGTTTCTGGACAGACGGTCTGGTCCCAGATTCAGGCGACCAGGCACATGCGCTGCTTTCAGTGAAAGCAGGTTGTGCTGATCCCAGACCAGGAGGCGTTCCGTCAGCCTGTAAGGTTTCGGGACCTGACGCCACCCTGGTGATTTATGTATGCCACCACTGACATGTTGTCCGACCGGACTAAGACGTGGCGGCCTTTTATCTGGGGACAAAAACGCCATAGCGCGTTGTCGACTGCCAGCATTTGCGTAGGAGCTTTTCCCGTTCTGACCACTGGCCGAAGAACGGTCTGCCCTCGAGCAGCGCTCCCTATCCCGAGGTGGAGGCGTCCGTGGACACCACCGTCACACTCGAGGGAGTCCCCAGACCCACGCCTGACTGATACCAGTCAGCTATTTTCCAAGGTTCCAGAGCCGAAACGCATTTCATGTCGACCCTGAGGCAAAACAGACCAGAGGTCCATGCCCTTGGTGGAACTCGCACTTTCAGCCATAACTGCAGTGGGCGTATGCGAAGCAGGCCCAGATGGAGTACTGAAGATGCCAAGGAAATGAGGCCCAGCATTTTCTGAAATCTTTGAGCGGGACTCACTCTGGTGACAGACGTGCTGTCATAGACAGCGAGTCCAGCACTGTTCCCAGAAAAGAGATTTTCTGGCTGGGGAACAGCGAACTCTTCGCCCAATTGACTGTGAGAACCAGATTCTCGAGATGCTCGAGAAATGTGGTTCTGTGTTCTGTGAGTTCTGAATGTGATCGAGCTAGAATCAGGCAATCGTCCAAGTAGTTCAAAACTCGTATGCCCTGAAGTCTCAGGGGTGCGAGGGCCACGCGGCCCCATGCACTTCGTAAATGTACGGGGTGTTAGGGATAGGCCGAACGGTAGGACTGTGTATTGATATGCCTGGCCCTCGAAGGCGAATCTCAAGAATCGCCTGTGACGTGACGCTATTTGTATTCGGAAATAGGCGTCTTTCAGATCTATTGACATAAACCAGTCTCCCTGGCGCACTTGCGCGAGGATTTTCCTGGTTGTCAGCATTCTGAACTGGCGCTTCATAAGCACTCTGTTCAGCTGTCGCAGATCTAGAATGGGTCTGAGACCCCCGTCTTTTTTCGGTACCAGAAAATATCTGCTGTATAGCCCGCCTTCGCTCTGAGCCTGAGATAAAGGTTCTATGGCCCCTTTGCTCAGCAGTTTCGCTATTTCGGCTTGAAGTAGATGTGATACTTCATTGTTTACCGTGGTATCGACTCGCGCCGTGTAACGCCAGGGACGTCGAGCGAACTGTAGCGAATAGCCTCTTTTTATAGTGTTCAACACCCATTCTGATACCCCGGGAAGCTTTGCCCACGCATCTGCGTGAATAGCTAGGGGTAGAATGAAATCCGGGCTCTGGCCGCGGCATAGCGGCGGCTGCAGAGCTTCGGTGTGCTGAGACATAAACACTGTGTTTATAGTGTGATCGGCGGGAGGCGCGCCGATCACGGCGGGCAGCCTGGTCGCGCTCAAATTCTCTATGACAGGTTGTGGAGAGAGAGCGAGCGGGACAACCCCCGTGGGGTTGAGCGTGTCTGTGAGTGGGCGCGGGACGGCGGGCACATTCACTGCACTGAGAACACCGTCGGCTTGTGCTGACTGAATGTGTTTCGGTTCCGTTTTTACAGAAAACGAGGGACACGCATCGTGTAGTGTTTGTGGGCACTGTGTCGTGGGCACATTCACTACATTTTTGCACAATCGCCATGAGTCGATTTTATTTGTGCTAGCCTTGAACTGTGGCGGGCTGTGTCTGTGTGTGGGAATGGGCACTGAGACGTGGGCATTCTTACAACACTCATAACACCATCGGCCGTGGCCGGAATACCAGAAAACACACTCTTTTGGGATTTATCTGGGTCGCCGTAAAAATGGCATTTGTGTGCAGGCAAGCGGGCTGTGGTGCCGGCTTGTTTACTGCGAAATACACTGGAACAGTCACATTGTTTGGAACTGAACGAGCGAGAAGTTTTGGTGGAGTCTGGCCGCGGCGAGACTTAAACACCGTGGGTTTTAGCTGACTGTATGTGTGTTGGTTTCGTTTTACAGAAAACGTGGCACATGCAGTGTGTAGTGTTTGTGGGCACTGGGTTGTGGACACATTCACTACATTTTATGCACAATGACATGAGTCGATCTCATTTGTGCGTGCCCTGCACTGTGGCGGGCTGCGTTTGTGTGTAGAAATGAACACTGGGCTGTGGGCATTTTTATTACACTCATAACACCATCGGCTGTGGCCGGAATACCAGAAAATACACTGCTTATATGATTTTTCTGGGTGGCCGTGGAAACAGCATTTTTGTGCAGGCAAGCGGGCCATGGTACCGGCTTGTTTACTGCAAAATACACTGGAACAGTCGCATTTTCTTGGAACTGAACGAGCGAAAAGTTTCGGTGCAAGTCTGGCCGCGGCGAGACTAAATTTTTATCTGCTGCGAGACCTGGGATCGAACACAGGTCTCCCGTGCGAAGGCTTTGGGTTTCGCCGCTGAGCCACAGGGGGAAACGACAAAAGCTTCAAATAGCTCGAGCAGATAAGAAAGCGTCATCACAGTTTGTGTGTGTTGGCGTTTGTTTGCAGGCGTGCGTGTTATACAACAGGCTCATTGCTGCAATATTGACATTTTCAGCCGCTCAAACTAAGAGGAGCTGAGAAATGTTTGAGAAATGGAGATTAGTCCGGCCTCGGCGGGACTAAAAACACACTCTTTCCTCATTTCGCCGGTGACGCATGCCCACGGGGGGCGGGGTAGCTTTCTTATAACGTAAAGAAAGCTAGCCGCGGTTTTGAAGCTGGTCTTCTCTACAGATGCAGGTATCTCGTCGTCATTAATGGCGGAAGCGGCGGCGCGCGCCGGCCGTTGTGCGTCAGCGAGCGACTCGAGTGAAGCTGGTGAAGCTGGCGGGCGAACCGGCGAGCTATCACGGGCTGGAGAAGGCTCGGGGCTGTTTCGTCGACCTCAATGGCGGAAGCGGCGGCCGCTGTCCGTCAGTGAGGGACTCGAGCGATGCCGGCGAAGCTGGCGGGCGAACCGGCGAGCTTTGGCGGGCAGGAGAAGGCTCGGGGCCTAGGCACGGCGCTTTTACGGCGCGGCGCTACAGCGGGCTGAAGTGCAGGCTCTGAGAAAGATGCCAGGCGAGTCCTCAGTCACCATAGGCAGTAGCTCACAGTGAGGGCATCCGCCGTCGACGAGAGCGAGAGCCGCATGATCCTCACCCAGGCAGGAAACGCAGATGACATGACGGTCCCCGTCGCTGAGTGTGGCTCAGCACGAGCCACAGGATCTTTGCATCTTGAAAAAGACGCAGCTCTTTTAGCAGAGAGAGAGAGACAGTGAAAAAATGTGTGTCGCAGCGGCGAACACACACACACAGTTTGAAAAGGATATAACGCCGGAAAGCGTAGCAGGTACGGCGGCGGCTAAAGGCAGCGATGCCAGCGACTTCAGACTCAATGGCTCGTCCCGCTGTGTGCTTTTCCTCAGACGGCGTGGCTTCTCACTCCGGATCCAGCGATGCGTGATGCTTCGCTGAAGAGATGAAAATCAGTGTACCAGCCTTATCGAGCTATATTTATAGGGCGAGACCACGCCCTTTCTGGCGGGACGTGACGAAATGGGCGCAAAATGCCCCCATTGGATATGTGTCTGTGAAGTACTGAATTGTGGAGTTAGACCGTTAAACAGTTTTTCACCATTGCTGTGTTCCGGATTTTCTTGGCGGGGCTAAAACGGGGCTCGATGCCGCACTGGAGCCCCTGAGCTCGTGGACACGCCCCTACTTGATGACGCACTAGAGCCAATGAGGCTGCCCCCCCCCCCCAACAATAGAGCACATTCGCATCAGTTTGGCGCTCAATCGCGAGTTACTGTCAGTACTATTACTAACTAAAGCCTACAGTTTGCTAGCTAGCTATGCCTTCGACACGGAAATGCGTACCTGGATGCGATCACTTACAAAACAGATCGGTGTCCTTATTTAATTTTCCGAAAAACGACCATATTAAGAAGATTAATTTTGTGAAGAGCCACCTTGACTGAGAGCTGAGGATCACCGCCAAAACCCACCTCTGTAGTGATAATTTTACACGGGATTTATAAACTTTTGTATTTTCTAAATCGGCTGGAAACATACCTCCATCTCCGCTGTAGGCGGATGGGCCTTTAGAATTTCGTATGGATTACATAATCAGATGGTATTTGCTTTCGATTCGAATTTGTTCGTTTAAAAGTGGACATTTCAAGCTTTAGCCTACATAGGCTATATTTTGTTTCAGTTCATTTTTGAGACGCGATCTTGTTTATTTGTAATAAGCTTAGCCCTGTATTATTATTTTTTAACCAGTATTATTACTGACATTTGACGAATTGCTTTGTTCCTTTTTTGGATAAAAGCGTCTTCTAGCCTAAATGTAGGCTAATAATAATAATTATTATTATTATTATTATTTGCGTTTATAACTATAAATTAGTTCACTTAAGACAGTAATATGTTTATCAAAATAATTTATTAATGTTTTATTTTTATATAACCTAACATTTTACAGTTTTTGAAATGTTTTGTTTTAGGCTAGCCTATATTTCTTTTTTATAAGTGAAGTCTTTTTTTTTGCTTATTATATTATACTGAGCTTTTTCCTCCCAAAAAATGGACTTTAAAGATACAAGTAAAAATAGTTTTTTTTAGAAATTACAAGAAATTATCCATTGAAATTTTTTTTTTAAACACAATAGAATCTCGTGCATCCGGCCGCACCCAAACAGCTGGCCTGGTTTAATCAGCCGGCACAGACAAAATCCGTGAGTAGCTACAGTCTACAGCCTACGGTTTATAAACTGAGAAGACGGATTGCAAAACCGTGTTGTTGTTTTTTTGTTTTTGTTTTCACAGGTGACTTCCCGGGCTCAGAAAGGCTATTATCTAAATGTTCTGGGTCAACGCAAATAAAATGAAGAAATCAAATTTCATAAAACGGAAAAAAAGTTTTGTCAATTATTTGATTTTCAATTAAATATCTAAGCATTGTATATAAGGAAAATAAGTTTGTATCTGAATAATGTTCCACCAGTCTAAAATCAAATAAAGAAGAAAGCATGTTTTTCATTTTTAAAAAAGAAAAAAACGAATGGACGCAAAAGTACACCGAAGGTAGTGAGAGGGAGTGTCTGTTGAGAGTTTAGAGGGCACGTCACCCAGAGCAGTGTGTGTGTGAGAGAGAGAGAGAGAGACTACTGCCTGCTGAACAGAGGGTCGCCGAAAACCTGCCGAACTAATACGAAACCAGCCCAATTTTTATCCACCCGATCAAACTAGGGGTGGGAGATATTGACAAAAATGAATATCTCGATATTTTTTTTCAATATCTCGATATCGATATTCAGACGATAGTTTTGCAATCCTTCAAAGAAATGTGTGCAAACTGGCAAAGAAGGTCCAGTTGGTCTTTTGACTTGCTGCATTTGATTTGACCTATTATTGTATAGAATTACTAGTACATAAAGATATGAGACATTATTGATTTAAAGACTTCTAAACTTTTTAAAATAATAAAATATTATTTAATAAAGTCTTTATTGTTCTTTTATATTTTTAATAGGGGTGTAACGGTTCACAAAATTCACGGTTCGGTTTGATACGATACAGTGGTTTCACGGTTCGGTACGTTTTCGATACAGCAAAAAATAAAGAAATGCCATAGAAAATTTATATTTATTAAAAGAAAAAATATTTTTAAATAAGTGTGAGTTTTCCTACACCTTGAAACTTTTAGTTTTATAAATAGGGGTAATCTTTGAAGGATGAACAAATAATGTTCTGGTCATCACATTAAAAATAACATTTAAATTACAGATAACATTTGAGTTTTGAAGTGCTGGAAAAAGATCTGTGACGTACTTGAAAGCATTTTAATATTTCTGCAAAACTTCAATGGTTACAAGTTAGTGTTACTACATTAAAGGGTTAGTTCACCCAAAAATGAAAATTAAGTCATTAATTACTCACCCCCATGCTGTACCAACCCCGTAAGGCCTTCGTTCGTCTTCGGAACACAAATGAAGATATTTATGATTAAATCTGAGAGGTTGATCACTCCTCCATAGGCTCCGTAAAGGAATGACACCGGACGGCCCAGAAAGTCATTAAAGAAAATGTTTAAATATTCCATGTCACAACAGTGGCTCAACTATAAGTTTATCAAGCGACGAGAATACTTTTTGTGCGGAAATAAAACAAAAATAACGACTTTATTCGACTATTCCTTTTCTTCCTTGTAGGCCTGAAACGAGACTTCAAGAGATTTCCACGACGTATGCGCGAGAATTGCGATCTCCTTCAACTACTTCAGTTAAGTTCTCGCGCATGCGCGTCGTAGAAATCTCTTGAAGTCTCGTTTCAGGCCTACAAGGTGAAACCCAAAACCCAAATTCTGTCTGATGAGTCCTCAGAAGAAATCGTTCCTGATCTGGGTGAGGAGCTTGCAGCCTGGGGCACCAGGAATGGCTGCAAGTGAGCTGCTCTCAATGAGATGCTGGAGATCCTTAGGCGACAAGGACATCGGCTCCCAAAGGATTCCCGAACACTGTTGCAAACACCAAAGAAAGTGGCAACAGTTGAAAAATGTGGTGGACACTGCCTACTTTGGTGTTGCGTCTGGCATATTAAAAGTTTTGTCTCAGCGTCCAGGAATCTTTGAACACCTACATTTGTGCTTTAACTTTGATGGTGTGCCCCTTTTTAAATCCTCCAACTTGCAAATGTGGCCCATACTTTGCAACTTTCATGACTTTGCTCCTTTCATTGTGGCCCTCTACTGTGGAGTTCCTAAGCCAAATTCAGTGGAAGAAGTACTTAAGTGACTTTCTCCAGGAGTTGCAACAGTTGCAGCAAGACGGCATTGTTCATGGAGGCAAAGCACTTCAACTGTCTGTGAAAGCATTCATATGTGATGCTCCTGTCAGGGCATTCTTGAAGTGCATTAAGAATCACAACAGTTATCATTCTTGTGAGAGATGCACTATCAGAGGCACCTATGATGGAAGGGTTGTTCTTGGGGCCAAAGAACCAGGTGCCGTTCAAAGGACTGAAGACGGTTTCCATCAGTGGATATATAAGAATCATCAAGTTCAGATATCCTCACTGACTGTTGCAGGAATCTCATGTATCCATGGGTTTTCCTTGGACTACATGCACTTGGTCTGTTTGGGTGTGGTTCGGAGAATGCTGCATTTCATGAAGCAAGGGCCTAATACATGCAAGTTGTCATTTCAACAAAGGAGAAAGTTGCCAAGGGAGTTTGCTCGCCAGCCAAGGGGTTTGCAGGAACTTGACAGGTGGAAGGCCACAGAATTAAGACAGATCCTCCTTTACACAGGACCAGTTGTTCCCTATCAGGGAACTCGAGCTGCGTGACAACGCATTGGGAACGCCCCTGCGTGAGTCGTCATGAAGCACGTATGAAATCAGTCCAGTGGCGAGATGGAACGTCATAGGCGGGTGACGTCATCGACCAGGAAACTATATAAGCACCCCAAAACACAAGCGCGTCAGCTTCTGAGTCTTCAGCAAGCGCTCTATGTGTGAATATATCAGTCTGTGTCTCAAAGTGTTTTTGTCTGTCCTTAGAAATTGCTAGGCAGGAGTTTTTCACATATATAAAAAACTATAAGAGACGATATATATAATATGGCGAGCAAACAGCAGTTCAGAAAGTGTGTTCATCCCTGCCCACGTTATATCACGGGTGGAGATACTCACGATCTGTGTGTTGTTTGTATGGGAGTGCAGCATGCCCAGTCAGCTCTCGAGGGAGCTGATTGCGAGCATTGCGAGCGTATGTCATTAAAAACGCTCCGCTCCCGCCGAGCCCTCTTCGAGGAGAGTGGTTCGGTGCGCGCTCCCCGCGGTTCGGGTCCCGCTGCTGCCGAGGCACAGCGGAGGCTTCAATCGTGGGGATCGCAAATGGATCTATCAGCGGGGATTGAGACGGGCTCTGCCTTATCTCAGCCCTTACCTGATAGATCCAGTGCCTCAGATCCCGGTGTGGAAGCACGCGCTGCGGTTTCTTCCCCCCGGGCTGAGGCACCAACACTTCAACTATCCAGTTCTGAGGAATTGGATGTTGAAAGTGTTGATACAGCAGAGACTGGGGACTCGTCACTTCAGTCTCCTGCTAGTGAGGAGCTTATGGAGGTGTTGACTCGTGCAGTTGAAAAATTAAGCATTGAGTGGCCAGCTGATAGACAGGAGTCTAGAATAAAAAGCAAGTTGGATGAGAGATTTTTGCCATCTCGCGCTGCACCTCCACGCCGGTGTCTTCAGTTCTTTCCTGATCTCCACACCGAGGTGTCGAGATCATGGAATAGACCGGTGTCAGACAGAATATTTTCTCAGCAAACATCTGTTTGTTCTAATATTTCTGGATCAATGTTTTATGGTTATGGGGCGATGCCTAAGGCGGAGGAAGTTTTGGCGAGCCATCTTTCTCCTAAAACGGCATCGTCCTTTAAGACACCTGCGTTGCCCACCAAGCCATTAAGAAATACATCGGCTTTGGTGGGCAAAGCCTACTCGGCGGCGGGACAAGCAGCATCATGTCTTCACACAATGTCAATCCTGCAAGCATATCAAGCAGATGTATTAAATACATTAGTGAGGGGGAGGAGATAAGTGCTGATGTTATAAGAGAATTGCGTCAGGCAGCCGATCTCTCTCTCCGTGCCACCAAGGAGACGGCCAGATCAGTCGGCCGTTCTATGGCAGCCCTGGTGGCCACGGAGAGGCACTTATGGTTAAATTTGACAAACATGAAAGAGAGAGAAAAATCTTTTCTTCTGGACGCGCCGTTGTCAACTGCTGGCCTCTTCGGTGACTCAGTGAATTCGGTCATCGAGATGTTTCAGGAGGAAAAGAAGCAGGCAGCGGCACTCCAGAAGTTCCTCCCCCTCCGTGTGCATGTCCCCGGGGCTGCTGGGCGGGAGCAGCCCCGGCCGTCGAGTAGCTCCTCACACAGGGCGCAACAGAAGAAGAGTGTCGCGTCTCGCGCTCCTCCCCAGCAAAACTGGGCCGAGGCGCGGCGCTCTCAGACGAGGTCTTCCAGGGGCAAAGCCGATCTGAGGACGGTTATTGTCGCCAGGAAGGCTTCGTCGAAGAAGTCCTGACGCCAAGGGTGTCAGGGTGCTGAGGGTGGTCCCCACCGAGAGAGAAAGGTGTTCGCCGCTGTACACGGCGCCCGTTCTGTCTCGGTGCCCTCAGGGGCCCGTTCTGCCAACCCCGCCTGCGTGCCGGGGCGTAGACGGTCCCAGCGAGCGCTTTCCCGAGGGACGCTCGCCCGCTCTGAGGAGCGGTTTAGAGCGGTCAGACCAGTTGTTCCCTGCCGGTGCGCCGTTACAGGGCACTGTGTCTGCCACTCAAAATACTCCAGAGGCCAGTCTCGAGAGACTGGTACCCTTAGTAGAATTTTTGGCAGAGTGGAAAAGCCTTCCAAATGTATCTCATTGGGTCCTGCAGACTATCGAGAAGGGGTACGCGATTCAGTTCAGATCACGCCCACCTCGCTTCAGAGGGGTTCTGCCCACAGTGGTGGGCCCCGAGCAGGCTCTGGTTATGGAACAGGAGGTGAAAACTCTCCTGCTGAAGGAGGCTATAGAGCGAGTTCTTCCTCCCAGCAGAGAGCTGGGCTATTACAGCCGATATTTCATTGTTCCAAAGAAGGATGGGGGGTTGCGTCTGATTTTAGATCTGCGCCTATTAAATCGCTCAGTAGCGAAGCTCAAATTCAAAATGCTTACTCTCAAGCAGATCGTGTCACAGATCAGGTCCGAGGACTGGTTTGTCACGATAGATCTAAAAGACGCATACTTCCACATTTCCATCCTTCCACAACACAGGAAGTTCCTGAGGTTCGCTTTCGGGGGCGAAGCGTACCAGTATCGGGTTCTTCCGTTCGGCCTAGCACTGTCTCCCCGAACTTTCACGAAATGTATGGATGCAGCTCTGGCTCTGCTGCGACTCCAGGGCATCCGCATTTTAAACTATATCGACGATTGGTTGATTCTGGCTCAATCGGAGCATCAGGCGATTCGGCATCGAGATGTCGTTCTCGCCCATATCAAAAAGTTGGGGTTGAGGCTCAACGCCAAAAAGAGTGTGCTTTCTCCAGTACAGAGGACCACTTTTCTGGGCGTGGTTTGGGATTCGACGACGATGCAGGCACATCTGTCTCCTGCTCGTATAGCTTTGTTGTGGCTATTTTTTATCATTCAACAAACACCACCACTGAGTAAGCGACTGAGTCCAAATCAATAGTTTAAAAAATATTTATTCTCTTGCAAGAGAGATCCTCGTCACCAATACACATTCGTGAGTCAGTGAGGACAGATAAGGAGAAAGCAGTGCCTGTCTTTCTTATACCCCAAGGCCTTATATCTTCCCTCCCCTCAGGGAGAGAGATATACTTTGTCTCTTCATTCCTCCCTGGCCCTGAGATTTTAATGCCCCCCTTTAACCCTTTAGGCTATAAAGTACAAATGCACTCAAGATGACCCCTTGACCACCTGCTTTTCCCCTACCTCCACTGACAACATAACACAGTAAATTATCACACAGCCCCCTCTCACTACAAGTGAGAGAAACAGATGAGGCCAACATTAGGAATAACTGAAATAAGAATACTAAATGGAAAAATTCCATTACAACTCCTCTCTGTTTATCATACTCTGATAACTGATTAATCACATTTTAATAATAGTAATAATGAATGCAAATCCAAGTCGTTACATAAAATCACTATCCTTGTACCTGTTGAAGAAAGAATTTAGAATGAAAAAGCATAAGGCTGTTTTTGTGGGGGAAAAGTCCCCGTAATATTTTAGCTAGCAAGTAAACATTTACGGCGCCGGGCTAAGCGAGAAATCCCTGTTCCTGCACTCCTGTAAACAGACCCTCAGTCACACCAGTAAGGAAAAAATGTAGTTATAACATAGTAAGGAAACAAAAAAATATAAAGTATAATAAAAATCACTCAGTTTCATACCCTATCTTTGTACGCCATCTCGTAACACGGATGACTGCTGCTTTTAACCCTCTTTAAATCTTTAGCCCTTAATCTTTCTCAGGAAATAAACAAATAGAAGAAAAAACAAACAGATGGAAAAATATAATAAAAAAAAATCCCTCTATTCGACCCTCGTCCTTTCACGCCATCTTGTGACAAAGGAAACATTTTCTTTACTCAATTAGCACGTTTCGCTGTAGCTTCCGCTACTTGTGTCATCATATTGTTGTTCATCAACATCATCATTCGGATAGACTGTCATTTTCACCAATTGAACAGACATTCCAACTTTAACCAGTCTCTGCACTAAGCTAGACACATATTGTATAATACATGGTATACATAGCAGAATCAGCACTATTATGACTAAAATTGGCAACACGGTTTGAGCTAACCAAAATCCCCAGCCCCCCTTAACCCTCTGAGGTCTAAGGATTTTTGGGGTCCTTGAGGTGTTCTGACATGCTCTGACATTTGTGCTTTTTTCAGTTATTTATAAACATGTTAATGGCAAAGGTGTAAATTCACTCAATAAAGCACAAACTGGACTACTGTAATTTCTCAGCAACAATTATGAAACATGTTTGTATTTTTGAGAGAATATTGCTTATGCATGGTTATTGAAAAAACTAAAACTTAAAGTGTCTGAAATAAGGCCACAAAACACATACTAAATATGTGTCCACAAGACTTGTGACTAATCAGTGTTGTTGCCTAGAATTTTTGCTTCAAAATGATCTGAAAATCATCCTGCCTAATCATTTACACAAACACATACACTGATTTAAATTTTATTAGAGACCTTTGGTTTGGAAAGGCAATATGCGTGGAGGCGTGTTCACACCTGAGAAGACAAAGGCCGGATAATGTGCCGCATAATGAGCTGCATATTAATTAGCCCTTTCACACAGGTGTATCACAGGATCCCAAAGAATGCAAGGACAAAAGAAATGATCTATATAGCCTATACATATTTTACAATTAGAAATTGTAACCAATTACAAATAGGTTACAATTACAACAACAATTACAATTTTAACAATATTTCAAGTGTATTTCTTTGTAAAAACTATACATTTTATCATACGTATTAAAAAAGGTAAGGATTCATTAGTTTGAATATTGGAACAAACACTATAATAACATCTTAGTTGATAATTCAATATACCTACTTTATTTTTGACAAAACATCATACTATAGTATATTTAACTATGAGCAGAAATTGGTGAACAAAAGCGTACCTATTTAATGTGACAGTAGTCTTTTTTTACAGTCAAAACTTTATAAGCTATCCAAAACTAATCACAAAATCGTGTCTAAACATTCATATTTAGTCTGTAATATATTGTGTATGATATATTAGTATATACATGTGAATTTGCAGCTTGTTGCTTATACAGACATTTTATTTCAACATATTTCAGTCTATTTTTACTCATACAAACTATATTGCTATAGCCTACTAAGATGTGTTTATGTAAACATAACGTTTACTAATGTAGGTGCGAGAGTGAATGAACAAGGCACAGACACGCGCTGTATAACTGTAAACAAAGCGCGCGCGCCTTTGCCGTTCACTCATCATTTAGCCTACACACATACACGCAATTCATATTTAAACAGTCTTTTTGCGGTTTACAGTCCGACACTTCAATATCACGATTAGAACAAAGCACTAGAATAAATGACTTACTACATCAGCTGGATCCGTTGCTCCTCGAAATGAAACTACCAGCACTTCTGGTACATTTTCCAGGGTTAGATATTCCTCACAGTGAAAGGATACGCTGTGTACACAGCTGTACAAGATAGCCTACTTACTAAACACGATGTGTTTTATAATCCAGCTGGTGGGCGTTGGCATGTTTGAACGGCTTGTCTAAAATCATTTGCGTTTGAATAGCGCGCGCTCTCCGTGGGCGTGGCACATTAACGCGTAATTAGGTATAATGAGCTGGAAAGAAAAATACTGACATCTCTCTCTTTTCATACAGATTACATAAGCTAAGAATATTTGTTTTTTTTATATAAATTAACTCATTTAAAAGAAGAGAGTTCAAGCTTCATTATGGAAAAACACTCGTGCCTGTATGACAAGTATTCGCGGAATTAAAAATAATCTTAGGACGCGTTTCAGAATGGACTTCACTGACAGAGAGAAGGCAGAACGCGCATCATGTTTGTTTTTCTTTATTTGGCGAAAAGCACAACACTTTGTTTTTATTGTGAGTATCCACAAAAAAAATAGACACTTATCAGGATCTAATGATGTACAACACTTAATATGTAAGATCAAAATCAACAGAGTATTTTGAGTTTCTTTTGCACTGATAAGAAAAAAGCGAGACTATCGCGCCGGCGCGATAGCCGACCTCAGAGGGTTAAAATTCATTATCCAGGTCAGCCAGTTCTCCTCCACTGGTTCAGGCTCCTGCACCGCCCTTCTCATGTGCTCGATCACATTTGTTATGTTGTCACTGTAATCTGGAATGTTGAAACAACAAGACACACCTAACATCTTGCAAACTCCGCCCCGTTCCGCGGAAATTAAATCCAAAGCTAATCGATTTTGAATAACTGCCTCTCTTAAATGTCTCATTTCATCATTTATCATGTTTATAGCATTTTCAGTGGCATTTGCTATTGCTAGTACAGTCCATGCTAACCCATTAACCTTATTAATCGTCACTGCTGTTCCCACTCCCAGGAAAAGGGACCACATTTATCAAAGCTGGATAACAGCACCCTGACCATCCGTGTTTAGGCATTCTGTGAAACCCCCTGCCCCCACATACCCACACAGCTGCCGGTGAAGTCTCATGCAGCTCACCAAATGGACATGTGAAGCTAATTTCTTTGCCGTCGAGTGTCGCTGTGCAATTCTTCACTGTTCCCCTCTTTGTGTTGATCTTAACTCTGCAGTCAGACCATCCTGTCGTGAAAAGTCTCTGCGCGTCTGAACAAACGCACACATCACCTTTCTCGTGTGTTACTCTTAGTGGTGGAATTGCTATATCAGTGTTGTTAAATCGTCGAACGTTGTCACAATTTTCTTCAGGTCGTTTCGTCGGTGTCTCTCCTTTCTCCAGTTCAGCCGCTGCTAAAAGCACATCAGTCATTTGTTGTGGAACTAGACACTTTGTTTCATTAGCTGTTGCTATAGTCAATGGGACAGCCTTCCAAGCGTGTGACATCTGCAGACACAGCCAGCAGTTTGTTGATATTTCTAACTCTTCTTTCTGCAGCATAGCCAGAGCACAGGCTTTGTTACCTTGACACTTCATCATGGCTTTCTGCACTTCAGGGTTCCCCTGGTCTCGTGTCATGTCTCCGTTCCCCATCCATGCCAGCTCGTCTCTTGCTTCTCGTTCGACCTCAGGTGCTACAAAAGGTTTTAAAGTTGGAACTGCCTCGTTTACAATAATGTCAATTTCTTCATACCAGTCCTTTCCCTCTAAATCTAGTCCACAATAGTACTTGCCTTGGTCTGACAGTCTTACTTGTGCTAGCTCGACTACCATCCCATACCTGTTGTTGCTTAGTCTATGTTTTGCAAATACCCGGAACCTTTTATCTTTGCCCCACTTGTAGTTGGAAGCATATGCTTTCACGTCGCCCCACTTACATGGGTGTTCGCAGAAGTAGAATCCTGCGTAGTCTTCGCTGCGCCCCTGACAGCCTGGACAGTTCATTTGATAGGGGTTGCACCCGAAACTCACATTTGATCCTTCGTGAACCGTCACCGTGCCCCCCTCGAGGCCTCTCACTGGCTCCACCTCTTCGAATGCATCTCTCCTAGCACGTTGTCGAACGGTGTTGTTCCGCTCCGTTGTCTCAGTTCTGTTGGTCTGATTTCCTGTTGGCAATACTTTCAGACCTGCTGTACAATGCAGTATTATCAAGCAAATTGTCACTGACAACACAGTCATTATGCATGTGGTCTTAACCAGGCCACACATTCCTGGCACTCTGAATGGGTGCCACGGCCTTGTCCGCTCCATGTTCTCGGTTACTCTGATCTGCTGTATGACCAGAAATTAAGAAAGTTCAATCTTTAAAAGCACTAACAAGAAAGTCTTATCTGTTCCGTTGTCCGCACGGTTTCCCGCTGTCCCTGCTGCTTCAATGCTGCAGGCTTTGTTATGTCTTTTGTCTGGCCTTGCTCTTGCGCAGATAACGGTACCTTTCTTTGCTGTTCAATAACTGGACTTGACGTTTAAGATCGTTGACCCTCCTCCTGCGATTGCTCCGCCTCCGCAATGGGCGGCACCTTCCTGCAATGGTTCGCGTGAACCCACGTGGCCCTCTCTGCGACCTTCACCGCCGTGTACGTCACCAGAAGCACCTGGAAAGGTCCAAGCCACCTTTTCGCCTTCCAGCTTTTCCTTCTGTGATCACGAATCACCACGAAATCACCCGGTCTGACCTTGTGCAGAAACGTCTCAGCAACTTTCCCCTGGGCAGCTTTCACCTGCACAGAAATTTGTGATAACAGACAAGACATTTCTTTGCAGTAATTCAACATGTCATTCTCACACACATCCGCGGATGGCAGCCTTTGTTTACCCCCTTCTATGCCCATAAATGGCGGCCTGCCGAACAAAATTTCAAATGGGCTCAGATTTGTTTTCACTCGTTTCCTCATTCTCATGTACATGAGTACAATTGGTAGGGCCTTAACCCAAGACAGACCCGTCTCTTCGCAACATTTTGCCAATTTGTTCTTGATTGTTTGATTTGATCTCTCTACCACCCCCGCTGATGAGGGAGCGTAACTGCAATGTGTTCTCATATCAATGCCCAAGAACTCTCCCACCTGCTTTATTGCAGCATTTACAAAATGTCTGCCATTGTCAGAGCTGATTTTTCTTGGTATTCCCCACCTCGGAACAATTTCGGTTAGCAGGGCCTTTGCCACTGCTGCCGAATCTTGCTGTGAGGTCGGGAAAGCCTCCACCCATTTTGACCACATGTCTACCATTACCAGACAGTGTTTCTGTTTCCCACAGGGGGTTAATTCGATGAAGTCCATCATCAGATACTCAAACGGACCTGCTGGGGCTGGTTGAGATGCTAAGGGTGTTTTTATCCCTCTTGCCACATTGTGTGTGTTACAAGTGACACATCTTTTGCAAAAATTTTCAGCAAAGACTGTGAAACCTTTAGTGTACCATAAATCTTTCATCTGCATTACCATACTTCCCTTTGACCCATGGTCTAGTCCGTGGGTCAACTTAGCGTAATGCTGAAAGAAATGCTTTGGTAAACAAGGAATGCCATCCTTCATCCATACACCCCCCCCCCTGAGACTGCAGCCAGACGACCTCCATTTCTGTTTTTCTGCTCCTGTGGAAAACGTCTGCATGCTTTCTAGACAAAGAGAAATGTCAGGGTTAGTCACAGATACCAAAGCACAAGTCGTTTCTTTTGTCTCCTGCGCTGCCGCGGCCTTCGCTGCCGCGTCGGCTCGTGCGTTTCCTGTGGAAATAAAACTTTTATCGTTAGAGTGCGCTGCGCATTTACAGACTGCAACCTTGTCTGGCAAAAGAATGGCCTCCAAAAGCGCTGACACTAGTGAGGCGTTCAATATCGGATGTCCATCCGACTTCAAAAAATTCCTATGTTTCCAGATTGCCCCGAAGTCGTGCGTGATCCCGAACGCGTAACGCGAGTCTGTGTAAATCGTCACACATTTGTCTGCCATTAATTTACACGCTTCCGTCAGTGCAACCAATTCAGCTGCCTGAGCCGAATAAGTTGCCGGCAATTTGCCAGATTTCACCACTTCAAATTCAGTGGTCACCGCAAAACCAACCTTATTCAGGCCTGTTTGTGGATCTTTGGATGCCGATCCATCCACAAAGAGGACATTATCACAATTCTCCAAAGGTGTGTCCAACAGGTCTGGACGTGGAGTGCACACCTCCTCCAGAACAGACAGACAACAGTGATGTTCCTCCCCATCATCTTCTGTTGGCAGAAGTGTGGCAGGATTCAAAGTTGTGCATCGTTTCACAGTTATGTTCGGCATATCAAGCAAAATTGTATGGTATCTCAACCATCTGGCTGAAGATAAGTGTGATGTTTTCTGTTCTTGCAAAATCATGGTAACTGCGTGTGGAACCATCAAAGTCAAATCAGAATACCCCACAAATTCTCTTGAAGCCAGCACAGCCAGCTCAGCAGCCGCCACAGCCCTCAGGCAGTGTGGCAGACCTGCTGCAACTGCATCAAGTTTCGTTGAAAAATATGCTACTGGTCTTAGCCTGTCACCATGGGTTTGCAATAGCACTGAACTCATAAAACCATGCTTTTCATCTACCATCTGAGTGAATGGTTTGTCAACTGCTGGAAGGCCCAACGTGGGAGCCTGAGCCAGTTGCCTTTTCATGTTTTCAAAAGCATCCTGTGCTTCTGTGGGCCAATCAATCTTGTCACATGATCTCAGCCCTTTCCCTGCTGTCAGGGCTCTCAAGGGCTTTTCCAGTAGTGCATAATTTGGAATAAACGTTCGACAATATGCACACATTCCCAAGAAGGATAACAATTGTTTCTTTGTTACCGGTCTGGGTACCTCTTTGATCGCTTTAACTCGTTTTTCAGAAAGAGCTTTACTGTTTGGTGTAATCGTGTGACCCAGGAAGGTTATTTCCTGCTTCACAAACTGCAGCTTAGCCAGACTGACCTTGTGCCCCTCCCTTTCCAAATGCCTCAGGAGAGATACACTGTCAGCCACACACACAGCCTCATCTCGTGCACAAATTAGCAGATCGTCTACATACTGCAATAGTGCGGTTCCGCTTGACAAAATTAACGGTTCGAGGCTTCGTTTGAGCGCCTCATTATAGATCGTGGGAGACTCGCAAAACCCTTGGCAAAGGCGGGTGAATGTGAATCCTTTATCGTCAAAATCAAACGCAAACCAAAACTGACTTTCCTTTGCCACTGGGACGCTAAAGAAAGCGTTGGCCAAATCAACCACAGTGAAATATGTTGCCTCTTGTGGAATCTGTGACAAAATATTGTACTGGTTTGGGACTCGCGGGGCCCTTGCGATAACAGCTGCATTCACTGCAGTCAAATCCTGCACAAAACGCCACTGAACCATGTCATTCTGATTAGCTGTTGCCTTTTTCACGGGGAAAATGGGTGTTTCGTACTGGAGAATCATGACACGGGATGATGACTTTCTCCTTCAGGAGAGATTCAAAAACTGGCCGGATCCCCCGCAATGCCTCCTTTTTCAGGGGATATTGCGGTTGACACGGCCTGTAATCAGACTTTGGGGTGACTACTACTGGTTCACAATTTTTAATCAATCCAACATCATACTTGTTTCGCCCACAATGTTGAAGGTATTTCTGCCAGGATAGGATGAATATCTGTGGCAGAAATAGCCCCGTGATCATGTTTCTCCATTACACTCTGAACAATAGCAGTCACAGCTCTGTGTACATCAACCTCAAAATCACATGGCAGCATAAATGCTCCTACACTGTCACTCTTCTGTACCCCGTCTCCCCTTTCAGCCCAATCTGTGGCTGTCACACACTGTCTCACAAAAGGGCCCAAATCTGCCCACTGCTGCGCTTTGCCCTTGGTTACTGATAAGTGAGGTGCCGACATTCCTGTTATCAAATACAGCGGCATTTGTTTTTCTGACAGGCAAGCTGAAAGCGCACACACATTTTCATTCCAGAACATTTTATCAAACTTCATTTTCTCATCTTCTGTTTTGTTAAACCACGCTTCCTCAAACTGAGGTTCACGCTCAAAGACAACATGTGACGTGCAATGCAATTTGTCAGGCATCATATTTTCTGTGTTATCCGATACTGTTCGATCCTTTGCCATTTTCAAAATCATTTGTGCCCAATCAAAATCTTTTATCTGCCACTCGTATGCCCATTTTGGCTCAAACTTTGCACAACATATCTGCTGTTCTTCCTCAATCACGATACCCATCGGGCCCGCAGTGAGTTTCAAATTTAATTCACACATTAGATCTCGTGCCAACAATGGAGCCGGACAGGTTGCAGAGCACAAAAACGCATGTTTCAATGCTTTGCCCCCCTCCGTCTCGCATCGTAGTGGCACCGTGAAATTTTCTGAAATTACATGCCCTGACGCTGACGTGCTTTCAAACATCACATCCGTCAATCTTGGTTTGCATGGCAAGTCATATGGCCTTATTGTGGACCGGGCAGCCCCCGAATCCACGAGAAACTCTATCATTGTACCGTCAACTAACAGTGGATATCTCGGTAGTCTTAAAAATCCTGTACCCTTGTACATTCTCAGACATTCAGCAGTAATAGCATTATTCAAATTTTCATCACTCACACATAAAGATTTGCTAGCATTTTCTTTATTGCAAGAAGCAGTATGTGCGTCAGTGTATGTGTTCGTGTTGTGCGTGTGTGTTAGCAAAATTTCACTTCCCTTTCTCGCAGTCGGTTGAATGCCTGTCGCTCGCCCTCCCCTCTCCTGTTCTCCGTTCCTCCATAGTCAATCCGCCCTTTGTGTCTCCGGACAATCCTTTGCCCAGTGTCCGTCGCCTTTGCACACTCTGCACTTCGTGCATTTAAAAAATTCATGTTCGTTGCTTTCGCACAGTCCACATTTCCACTTTCCCTGATATAGTTTCTTCTTCTTGTTGGTCCAGTTCTGCCGCGCTGGTGGTGCACTCGTGCTAGCTTTGATCTGTACAGCGGCCAGCTGCAGCTCTCTCTCCACCTTTACTTTCGCGGCTTTGTCCTTCTTTGTCAGCAGCTGTTCCTCGGCGTGCACAGCATGCGCTAGGGTGGTTGCTAGTCGCCCGCTCCGCCACTCGATGTAACTTGCTTTCACCGCTTTTCCGATTTCAGGTCTCAGTCCATTCAGGAAACAGCCCTGCAAATGGCACTCCCATGTGCCTGGCTGCTCTCCTCTCTCATCCGGCTCAGGCATGCCGCTGTGTTTCTGAAATGTTTCAAAAAGTCTTGCATAATAGTCACGAACTGTCTCATCTCTCACCTGGCAACAGCTGTTGATTTTTGCTGTGTCCACTCGTGGTGGGAAAGCCTTCTTTATTTCTTCGGCGAGTTTGTCCACTGCTGTTCGATACAGTTCGTTGGCATCACTCATCCACTCTCCGTTCACTCTCCGTCGGTCAGTTGTCGGCATATGGCTACTCACTTTGTGCCAGCTCGTGGCCCCCAGTTTCACGGCTAGCAGCCGCTTCAGTTCTTGTGTGGTGGGACTGAACTCTTGACAGAAAGTGACTAGTTCGCTTGAGAATCTGTCACCTGCGTCGTCCGGGCTTGGCAAATGGGCCATTGCTTCTTTCATGTCTGTCACCGTCCACGGCCTGTAGACCATCACTGATCCATCCGGCCCCGCCACTTCAACCATCGGAGCTGTGATGTTAGCTGTTTCATCTCTGATCTGTGATCTTGTGACGATTTTCTTCGGCTTGGCTCCGCGTTGCTCGTCCGTGTTCTCTGTGGTTTCTTCCTTTTCGCTCTGGGTCACGTGACTGGACGCTTGTCCCTCTGCTTGCACCTGTTGCATCGCCTGCGCCGTTTGCATCGCTAGTTGCTGGAATGCCAACGCCATCTGCGCTGTTTGCTGTTGTTGCGCTTCTGCTCGTGCAGCTTCTCTCGCCTCCTGTTCCTCCCGCGCGGCCCGCGCTTCAGCTCTTGCTGCTCGGTCATTTTCCTCTTCTTGCGCTTCACGCGCTGCGTCACGCGCTGCTTGTGCTTGTCTCTCTCTCTCTCTCGCTGCTGCTTGTGCCTCGGGTTGCGGTTCGGCTTGTGCTCGTGGCTGGGTCGGTCTCGATGGAGAACAGTCAAGGTCGGGGTCGAACTTCAGTGCAATCAATCCGGTTTTGTACTCCGGCGGTGCCGGTCTCACCGCAATTTCATGTGGGGAAACACAAACATACTGTGGGTTAGTCGGTTCTGGTGGTGCAGACACACATACAGGCAGACTTTCACACTTTTCATTTTTCCTTCCTGCTAATTCTTTTTGCAGTTGCCTTCTTTCTCTTTTATCTGCTTCCTCAAGCCAGCAATCGACTGTGTTTTCACATCTTTTACATACATGTTTAACACACTTGCAGCAACAAGCTGATTGTTTCTCACTACTCTTTTCCACTGAGTCTCTCACCACTTTCAGCCTCGTGCGGCTCAATGTTCCCCCCTCGGGAAAATCATGATGCTTGATAAATTTCTCAATATCTAGCATACATTTCTGACCATAATGTTTTCTCATTTGGTAGTACACCGGTGTATCATATTTCATAATTTTGCTCTGAGACTTCCCCATACTGGCTGCTTTTCTGTTCTCTGTGGATTTCTCAACGCGCGTTCTCTTGATCTGTCAGGCGTCCCCACACAGACCCGATTTTTTCTTTTAACCCAAATCGGTCGGGTTGCACTTGTTAGTGCCCTCCTAATTAAGGTTTACCAAAAAAAATCTTTTCTGGCTCCCCCTAATTAGCCTCAGCACCTAAAAAACAATTTGCTCCGTGGTGGAACAACTGATTTTCAGGTTACCTATCTGTTTGAAACCTCTTGATCCGCTACAGATCTCAGTTAATCTCAGATAATTTTCGTATCTGTTTGAAACCTCTTGATCCGCTACAGATCTCAGTTAATCTCAGATAATTTCCTCTCGCATCTGTTTGAAACCTCTTGATCTATATATAGATCTCAATTAATCTCAGATTACGCACCACAGAAACAGCCCTCAGCCAATATGGTTCAATTTCTCTCTTTCCCCCCAATTAAACTGAATTTGCTTTGCTTACCCAGAGATGTTGTTCTGTGCCACTTTGAGTTCTTTTGATTCCAGTGGCCGGATCCGGTCCTAACGGCGGAAACGGTCCCTCGTCTCTTAATGTTTTTCTCGAGGTAGGGTTAGAACTTTGTCAGTTCCTAGGTGATCAGCCTCCGTCCGTCCGTCAGTTCCCGGATCACGTCCATGAAATCCCACTTCTGACACCAAGCTGTTGTGGCTATTTTTTATCATTCAACAAACACCACCACTGAGTAAGCGACTGAGTCCAAATCAATAGTTTAAAAAATATTTATTCTCTTGCAAGAGAGATCCTCGTCACCAATACACATTCGTGAGTCAGTGAGGACAGATAAGGAGAAAGCAGTGCCTGTCTTTCTTATACCCCAAGGCCTTATATCTTCCCTCCCCTCAGGGAGAGAGATATACTTTGTCTCTTCATTCCTCCCTGGCCCTGAGATTTTAATGCCCCCCTTTAACCCTTTAGGCTATAAAGTACAAATGCACTCAAGATGACCCCTTGACCACCTGCTTTTCCCCTACCTCCACTGACAACATAACACAGTAAATTATCACACAGCCCCCTCTCACTACAAGTGAGAGAAACAGATGAGGCCAACATTAGGAATAACTGAAATAAGAATACTAAATGGAAAAATTCCATTACAGCTTCGATTCTCTCAGCCGTCAAACAGGCAAAGCTAGGCCAGTCACTCACTCTGAAAGAATATCTGAGGATTCTGGGTCTGATGGCAGCAGCGTCCAACGTTATACCTTGCGGCCTGCTGTACATGAGACCACTGCAGTGGTGGCTCAGGACCAAGGGGTTCTCCCCGAGGGGAAACCCGCTCCGCAAGATCAGAGTCACGCGACGGTGTCTCCGTGCTCTGGCTATGTGGAAAGAACCTTGGTTCCTGTCCCTAGGTCCTGTGTTGGGGGCTCCGTGTCGTCGTGTAACACTAACGACGGACGCCTCTCTCACAGGCTGGGGGGCGATCATGAGTGGTCGCTCAGCCCAGGGTCTGTGGCAGGACCATCATCTTCATTGGCATATAAATTGTCTAGAAATGATGGCGGTGTTTCAGGCTCTGAAAAACTTCCTCCCAGACCTGAGAGGTCACCATGTTCTTGTCCGGTCAGACAACACATCGGTGGTCTCTTATATAAACCATCAGGGGGGTCTGCGTTCGCGCCCGTTATACAAGCTGGCTCGCCAGATCCTTCTATGGTCCCAGGGGAAGCTTCTTTCATTGAGGGCAATTTATATCCCTGGATATTTGAATCAGGGGGCAGACATCCTGTCGAGGCAGGGGCTGAGGCCCGGGGAGTGGAGACTCCACCCCGAGGTGGTGGAGCTCCTATGGAAACATTTCGGTCGTGCCGAGGTAGACCTATTTGCATCCAGGGAAACATCACACTGCAAACTGTGGTTTTCCCTAAGTCCTCCAGCCCCTCTGGGGTTGGACGCAATGGTACAGGAGTGGCCGAGGTCACGCCTGTACGCATTTCCCCCGATTGCTCTGCTCCCAGGAGTTCTGGAGAGGGTTCGCCGGGATGGGGTCAGTCTACTGTTGGTAGCCCCGTACTGGCCGGCCCGAGTTTGGTTTTCGGACCTAATTTCTGGGGCCCAGCTCATAGATTCTGGTCTCTCGACTGAGGTCGTGGAGACCATCCTCCACTCCAGAGCTCCGGCCACTAGGAAATTATATGCCTTGAGGTGGAAAATGTTCACCTCTTGGTGTGGAGAACACCAGTTGGACCCAGTCAACTGCCCGGTCAGTGCAGTACTGGAATTCCTTCAGGAGCGTTTCTCCACAGGGTTATCCCAACTCCACACTGAAGGTGTATGTGGCGGCCTTATCTGCTTACCACTTCCCTTCGAGTGGAGCTTCTCTCGGGAGACACCCACTTGTAACCCGTTTCCTTCGTGGCATTCTGAGGCTGAGGCCAGCAGTTCGCACTAGGGTGCCGACCTGGGACCTGGCGGTTGTTCTAGAAGGTCTCTCTCTAGCACCGTTCGAGCCCATTGAAAAAGTTTCGGAGAAATTCCTCACTCTCAAAACTATCTTTCTTCTGGCTATATCTTCACTAAAAAGAATAGGAGATATTCAAGCTCTGTCGGTCTCTCCCTCGTGCTTGGAATTTGCACCAGGCATGGTGAAGGCTTTCCTCCTCCCTAGGCCGGGATACGTTCCCAAAGTACCAACCAATGTGGTCAGGCCTATTGTACTGCAGGCTTTCTGTCCTCCTCCATTTCTGACGTCGGACCAAGAGAAACTAAATCTGCTCTGCCCTGTTAGGGCCCTAGATGCTTATGTCCACAGAGCTGCCCTGTGGAGGAAGAGCGAACAGCTATTCGTTTGCTTTGGACCCCCTAAGAAGGGCTGTCCAGTATCTAAGCAGAGGTTGAGCAAGTGGGTGGTCGAGGCCATCTCACTTGCCTATGAGTCTGCCGGTCAGCCTTCTCCTTTGGCTGTCCGGGCTCATTCAACCAGGAGTATGGCTGCCTCTAAGGCTATCCTGTCAGGAGTATCTATCCAGGATGTTTGTGATGCGGCAGGCTGGTCCTCGCCGCACACATTCGTGAAGTTTTATCATCTTGACTTCAGCTCCACTCCAGGGGCGCAGGTGCTTTCGTCCGAATGTGCGCTCTGACTTCACACGACGGACACTTGCTCGTATGGCGACGTTGGTATTACGTGTGCGTTGTCACGTTGTCACGCAATGCGTTGTCACGCAGCTCGAGTTCCCTGATAGGGAACGTCTCTGGTTACGTATGTAACCCTAGTTCCCTGAAGGGAATGAGACGCTGCGTGTCTATGCCATACTCCCAGCATGCCCGTGAGCACTTGCTTCAGTCTTATCAGAAGCTGACGCGCTTGTGTTTTGGGGTGCTTATATAGTTTCCTGGTCGATGACGTCACCCGCCTATGACGTTCCGTCTCGCCATTGGACTGATTTCATACGTGCTTCATGACGACTCACGCAGGGGTGTTCCCAATGCGTTGTCACGCAGCGTCTCGTTCCCTCCAGGGAACTAGGGTTACATACGTAACCAGAGACGTTTTGAGGGAAGTTCTTGCACCTACTTCCTACAAACATTTTCTTGCACTCAGTCATCATGTCAATTCTGTTAAACTCTGATGATGTGCTGCGAAACGAGTATTTAGGGTATGCCATAGATTTGACTGTGTACTTCGTTGAAAAGTCTGAAGAGATTTATGGGACAACCTTTGCTGTGTACAATGTACACTCGCTGACCCACCTGCCAGATAAGGTTGAGCATTTCCAGTGTTCCCTGAACAATGTTTCAAGCTTTCCATTTGAAAATTACCTCCAGACACTGAAGAATATGGTCAGGCAAAGTCGAAATCCTATTGCCCAGGTTGCCAAACGCTTAACAGAGCTTGAGAAGTCAACGAAACAAAGACGTGTAGCCAAAGAGACGTTCACTCGTGTATCTACCACATTAAGGGATGGCTGTTTCCTTCTGGACAACGAGGATTTTGCCTTTGTGAAGGGAAAACGTTCAGACGGCTCTTTGGTTTGTGATGTGATACACCATTATGACACAGTTTCTTTGATGACCCCTGTGATTCCAGACTACTCAACATCGTTCGTGTTAGAGACCTCAGCAGAGCAAAGCGCCAACTGATCACTAGGCACAAGTTACACCGTAAAGTTGTCTGCCTGCCGCTCAACCGTGAGGCAACCAACTCGGGGTATATTTCCTATGCTACATGGAGTAGAACGAAGTTGAACTAAGTCTCCACTCCATAGATCAGGATTAGGATTTAAAACAGGTTGTCAACATTTACATAGTTTGGTCTTTTTTTAGCAGCATATATGGTATTGCATATATGCATACATGTATAGGCCTCCTGCCTCAGTCAGTAACATTGAAAAGTATAGATAAGCACAACAATATACATGAGAGTTCTTGTACTTGCACTGGCCTGGATCCAGACTAAAAATAAAAATGTTCCCTCTCTGTCAAGGTTTTGTCATGTGGGTTCGGGCTGTTTGGAGGGAGAGAAATAAAGAAGATGGAGTCATCCCAAAGTCCTGGGTGTTTGATGATATGGTTCATTGGCCACCTGGCATCGACGCATTGAAAGCAATGAAAGAGATGCGAAAGCCTGAGGAAAAGTGGAGGAAATTTCCTCTTATAAAGCTGAAATTAACATCAAGTAAGTCAACATCAGTTGCTGTAATAAGGACTTGCTTTGCATTCACTTTTCATAATCATTCATTATCGTTGATGCATGGTTTTTATTCTTCAAGTAGACATGGAGGAGTGTGAGTTATACAACGTCTCGACAGCTGCTGAGGGTAGTGGCGATGAGCTGGCCATCTCTAAGCCCAAGAGGATTGGGAAAAGAAAAACATTTGATGACTTTGTTGAAGGTATGATAATGAAACAGTTGTGTAGCAGGTCCAAAATAGTTTGTTTAACACTGAGACTTCTAAACAGGACGTGGGTGGTGGGGGTTTGTGGTCGTATGAGTTTGTATCTTCCGGGTTGTGTGCCAACAGTCCGGTATAATTTCGGTACAAAGCAAAACAGAAATATAGAAGGCATTTTTATAAATGTCTTAAGCCTTGTATTTTTTACATAAGTTTTATTAATAAAGGCATAGAACCAGTTTATTTATAGTGCACTGATAATAGTTTTATATAATTTGTTTATTAATTAAATGAATAAAAAGATAAAAAGACCTTCAGATAGCCTATGTTTGGTAATTGTACCTGAATGAATTTAAAATTAATTTGCTATATTTCAGATCAATATATTTGTTTTCCTTAATTTTAATTAACCCTAACTTTATTCTCATCAGAATTATAAATAATTTCCGCATAAAATAATACTACCAACTCATTTAATTTTCTTTTTTAATCAATGTGTAACTTAAAAATAAACAGATTAGGGCTCTGTTTTGAGGACAAGAAATACAGTGTGACAAAAGCACAATGTTGTGTTTTATTGCGAGTATAGGCCTACACAAACATAAGTAAACACTTTGCAGACTGAATGTTGTCCTGTATGAACAAAATGACGGAGTATGTTTTTATGTCTCCACTGTTCAATCGCGCCCGCGTGTCTCTCTCTATCTCTCTTACACACACACAAAGTTCGATCGCGCACGTGCCGCGCGCACACACACACACACACACACACACACACACACACACACACTCCAGCATTGCAATCTTGACATCGTAGCCTGTCCATTATGCTGTGTTCACATCAAACACGAATAGAGCGAATTATCCAATAATGTTTCGCAATTCTAGCCTGCATGGCATGCAGATGAAGGGCACTCATTTTCTGCTTATCAATCGCCGGATACTTAAGAGGAATCCAGCAGCACGAGACAATGATATGGCACAACCAAACTGACACGTTACATGATTGCCTGTTATCGTCTCACTCCCTACGTTGCTAGGTTACCAGAGAGTGAGTGCCTTTGTTAATGCAACCAAACTTTGGCTCCGCAACCTGTGGTTTCTTCCGAAAAAGAAAAAACTTTTTATCGAACACAATTTTTATTGATATCAATCACGTGTCTATCGCGATACATATCGTTATCGTGTTATCGCCCAGCCCTATCTTAAAATCACTGCATTGGCTACCAGTGCATTTTAAAATTGAGTTTAAAATTCTTCTCTTTGTTTTTAAATCCATAAATAATCTGGCACCGAGCTATTTGTCTGAGCTACTCTGTCCACACAATCCCACACAAAACCTGAGGTCTGGTGATCAGAGACTTTTGTCTGTCCCCAGATCACGGTTAAAGAATAGAGGGGACAGAGCCTTTGCGATTGCTGGCCCTAGGCTGTGGAACAGCCTTCCGGTTTACATCAGAGCGCCTCAATCTCTGTTTTTAAATCCTCTCTTAACCCTCTGGGGACCAAAGGTTTTTTGGGGCCCTTGGGATGTTTTGACATGCACTGACATTTGTGCTTTTTTCAGTTATTTATAAACATGTTAATGGCAAAGGTGTAAATTCACTCTATAAAGCACACACGGGGCTACCATAATATGTTAGCAACATGCATGTAAATGTTTGTATTTTTGAGAGAATATTATTTATGCGTGGTTATTGAAAAAAATAAAAATAAAAGTTTCTGAAATAAGGCCACAAAACACATATTGATTATTTCTTCACAAGACTTTTTAAAATGGTATCACATAGTCTAGAATATTTGCTCCAAAACCTATGTGAGAAACATCCTGACTACTCATTCAGATAAGTCAATAAAGTCTTTTAGAATGTGTATGACGTGTTTTGTTTGAGAAAGCTTTATGCGAAGAGGCTTGATCTCTCATTAGTATGTATCTATTTCACACCTGAGAAAGACAAAGACCCTCCCATAATGGCCCTATTAGGTGCTATCAGGCCATATCATTATGAAGAGCCTTGCAGAAAGAATGAGGAGATTTAAAAAAGAATGGCTTTTAGATTGTTTGGATTTATTTACAACACACACACACACACTGCTTAGAATAAGTGAACACGTCCATGCTAAAGTTGACTAAAAAGAGGAATAAAAAATCGTAATGCCTTAATTAAAAAAATGAGGAAAACTCCAACCTTTAGGGACATGAATAATGTCCTTGAATTCTTTGTGAATGAAAAATTTATCACAAATAATTAAATGTTCTTCTTTAAAATACAGGGTGCATACATCTGGACACATCTATCACACACCCTTCACCATATAGACAAGGTTTTATTTCAGTTCAAAGTTAGAGTTGGAAAAATCTTGAAAAGAAAATTGTCTTTTCAATAAATGTCTTACTTTGATCATACATATTTCAAAGTTGAGGATTCATTATTTTGATTTAGCTTGGATTGGAACAAACACTAGACTATAACATCTTAGTTGATTAGTTTATTGACAAAACATACTATATATTTAACATATGAGCAGAAACTCCTAACAAAGCTTATTTGATGTCTATTTTAGAGTAAAAACTTTATACTCTATCCAAAACTAGTCAACAAAGTGTCTTTTATTTCGTCTATAACAGTGCGTATCTGTGCGTTCATTCATTCATTCATTCACACACACACACACACACACACACACACACACACACACACACACACACACAGAAACATGATTCACATTTAAACAGTATGCTATTTTTCCGTTTACAGACACTAACGTTATTCTATATCGCGATTAGAACAAAGCACAAGCATAAAACACTTACACACTTCTCAGCTGAATCTGTTGCTCCTCCTCGTGGTGAAAATAAACCAGCACTTGTTCTGAGGTAGGTAAATGTCCCAGGATTGTTCCTCATAGCCGCTCAAGATGACAGTAGATTAATCTGACTAAAAAATATAGTGTGTTTTCAGAGTTTATGGGCGTTAACGCGTCGCAATGTGGTGCTTCACGTATTTGCGTTTGAATAGCGCGTGCTCTCCGTGGGCGTGTCACATTACCGGAGATAATGAGCTGAGAGAAAGATAATAAGAATGGCTGACACGTCTCTCTTTTTATATAGATTACATAAACGGAGAATATTTATTTTAGTTTTGAATCGGATCATTTAAAAGTACAAACTCAAATGATTTAAAATATATATTGCTCATGTCTGGGTGAATAGTATTTGCTGAGTTTTGTTGAAGATTAGAGACGTGCTCCAGGAAAAAAGTTCACGGTGACTGAGAGGCAGAACGCACACCCTATTTATATTCTTTATTTTACAAAAGCACTATTTTATTTCGATTGTATGTGGGCACATAAAAAAGTAGACATTTAACAGATTATTTTCTCATATTTCTTAACTCTATATGAACAGAAATGATGGTAGTACTTTAAGTCTATTTTTCTGCTATGTGAAAAAAACGAGCAAAACGCGCCGGCGCGTTTCTGGTCCCCAGAGGGTTAAAACCCTTTTTTTTTTCTTTAGCTTTTAATTCATTGTAAGCTTTTGTCATGTGTGGTTTGTCCTTGTTCTTTATCTTGTGTATTGTTCGACACTTTGGTCAGCCCTGTTTGCTGTTTTTAAATGTCCTATATAAATAAATACAAACTTGAAACTTTTAGTATTGTAAGTGCGATAAAGTGGCTGTTTCGTATGTTACACAGATGATGAAGATGTAGCAATTGATGATACCCCACCGAATTACCAGTTAAGTTCTGAGGCAAATTCATCAGGACATGGTAAGTAGGCCAAGCAGGCCATATATCTTAAACAAAACATCAACATGTAAATGTACAGTTTTCTAAGTAAAGTCAGTTGCTTAATATTGTCTCACTGTTTGCGATCAAACAGGCCCCTCCCTGCCACCGCCACCAAAGAAATCCAAGTCCAGCTCCATGCCCAGTTCCAGCAATCAAGTGATTGGACAAGAGCACACCAGGGAAACACCTCGCCATCGTTCCAGGTCCGGGACCCTGGAAAGACCACACAATCGTTCCAGGTCCCGGACCCTGGAAAGACCACACAATCGTTCCAGGCCCCTGGACCCTGGAAAGACCACACAATCGTTCCAGGTCCGGACCCTGGAAAGACCACACAATCGTTCCAGGATCATGGATACGCCAAGCCGGGAGAGAGAACACAGACCTTACCATAGAGAAGATGTCTTCCCAATGGAAGAGAAAAGTAAGTGTGTTCTAAACAATAATAGCTGCTGCATTTAAAAAATATATATTGTACAGAATATGATGTGATATTGCTCTCTTTGGTCTGACATTCAGAGTTCCAAAAGCGAGTGCTGTACTTGCTAGCCGACATGAGAGCAAAGCTCTCTGAAGCTGGGCGTTTTTACGAGCCCCGTCATTCCCAGTTCCACTTAGAATTGATTGACTCCATAGACCAGCTTCAACAGCTTAACAGACAGCTAACCAGTGAGGAAAAACGAAAACTCATGGTAGGTTACTACGAAAAAGGAAAACAAACCTTTGAAAACAGATGTATTAATTACACATACAATATTTTATTCACATATTCTTGTACCTCATATACATTTCTGCATATTTGCTAAAATATTCCTTCAGACAGCTCAGATGTCAAAAATTGGTGGAGCTACCCTGCGGGAAAATGTCAACAATGTGATGAAAAGGTCAGTCTCTGAAGTTGTGCTGTTAATATCTTAAAATGTATTTAATTTTCTTAAATGAGTACGCCAACATTTTGTGAAATTAGCTTATTCACAGTCAGAGTTAGAGCTAGATACGATGAGACACTCTTCTCATGTCTTAGTGCAGTAGCTCAGTCTGACGCACCCACTGTTAGCCTAGCTGTTAGCCACACACTTGTGCGCACAGAGGCATGTACTTCTGGACATTATTTCACATTTCTTGCTGTACAGCATGTATAACTTGTTTATTCCCATTTTTATTGAGAGAGTGCTTACAAATAGCCTCATGTTCATAATGAACATGGATGGGACTGGTGACAAGCTGCCATTCAGAAGAATGGAACTTTATAAGGTCATGATAGGTAATTATATTTTCTATTTGTGCACCTAGATCACCTATAGCTCTATTCTCTACATGATTTTTATTTTGATCAGTAGGCGCAAGATAAATGGCAATTGCTGTTACATTTTTCAGGTGCCATCCAGAAGTCACAACCCGGCATCACGGAAGCTTCTATTGGTAGCCTTATGGCCAACCATTTGCGCGCTGCACCGGACAGAAGAGGGGGCACTGGGCGCCGGAAGGTAGGAGCTGCTGCAAACAATGTAGATTTAGGCCCAATCCCATTTCTCTGTTTTTACCCTTCCCCTTCATTTTACCCCTACAGCTTGTCCTTCGAAACAGAGTGGCAAGACATAGGGGTAAAAATATTCCTCATGGAAATGAGACACCAATAGCCTACATAGGGAAGAGCCTGGACGAATGTGATGTTTTGATATCGCTGCTCTCTGGCTTTGAATAAATATTCACATTCTCACAGCAGTGAAATGAGATCCTAACAAATGGTTTGACTCGATCCATTATATGAATATTAGTACACATCTGCACCTTTGACTGCTGCATGTGATTAGGCTATAATGTGGGTTATCTTTTAGTTGTCTATATACTGTAGAGTAGCCTACTACTGATGGGTATTAAGCGTTAGTTATGTTAATGGACAGGGCCCATTTTAATGTTTGCTTTATTGTTCCCTTTTACAGGCACTTGAGAGCCCTGGAGGTGTGAACCCATAGCGCCCCCATTGTATTACACTGCTCAAAAAAAATAAAATAAAAACATATCAGATCTCAAAGTATGTGTATGTTGTCATTCGTTGTACATTTAGGTTGAAATTGAGTGATGCTTGGCATTGAAATTATATCAAAATATGTCAATAAATTGATGTAATTTTGAAAATCAATGTTTGATGTCACATTTATGTTGAATTGAAATCGAAGCTTGATATTGAATGATATCAAAATAGCATTAAAATGACATCAACATCATGACATCCTGACGTCAAATAGATGTAGAATTGACATCAAATGCTATCAAAGCATGACATTGACATCAACATCATGACATCTTGACGTCAAATAAATGTTGAATTGACATCAAATGCCAAAAAAGCATGACATCAAAATAACATCAAAGTGACATCAGCAGAGGTCAAAATCTTGACATCAAATTGACATCGTCACTTTGACGTCAATTTGACTTTCATTTTTGACCTATTTCGTGACGTAATTTTGACATCAATGTTTTGACCTATTTCGTGACGTAATTTTGACATCAATGTTTGATGTCATATTGATGTTAAATTTACATCAAATGCCCACTGGGTTGTGAAGCCACAACACGCACAACCTTGAGGCGGATGGGCTACAACAGCAGAAGACCCCAACGGGTACCACTCATCTCCTCTACAAATAGGAAAAAGAGGCTACAATTTGCAAGAGCTCAGCAAAATTGGACAGTTGAAGACTGGAAAAATGTTGCCTGGTCTGATGAGTCTCGATTTCTGTTGAGACATTCAGATGGTAGAGTCAGAATTTGGCGTAAACAGAATGAGAACTTGCATCCACCATGCCTTACCACTGTGCAGGCTGGTGGTGGTGGTGTAATGGTGTGGGGGATGTTTTCTTGGCACACTTTAGGCCCCTTAGTGCCAATTGGGCATCGTTTAAACATAACAATATTGCTGGCCATAAACTGAGAAAGTATGCGTCCTGTGTGCGATACCTCGAGTTGTCCTAGACGCGATGCGGCGCATCTCGTCCGGTGTGCGACCCCCTTGCTGCTTGTGAAAACATTTTTTTTTTTTACATTTTGCACCCATGTAGTGCATGTTCTGAAATTAAAATAAACATTGCCCTGATACACACACAGCGTTATTAAGTTTTTTTTTAGTCAGAGAAGCTACGTAGCTTTTTTTTGTTTGTTTTTTTTGTTCCATTATCTCCAACCCCCGTTTTGAGTCGCCGGATCCACCGATTGGTTGTCTTGCAATGTGCCTGCTTAGATGCTGTCGAATCAAAACAACGTGGGACTACAGTGATTGGATGTCGTGCAGGCAGCGCGAGTGCTCTCTGCATGCATACAGGTGGTGCACATTTTTTTCACAGATGCAGATAAACTAAGAGCGGCGCGGCCGTGTGAACATTTTTTCCCCCAGTTTTCATTGGAAGTAGCAAGTCTTCTCGAGTCAAAAGGCTCAAGTCCAAGTGAAGTCACGAGTCATTGATGTTAAAGTCCAAGTCGAGTTGCAAGTTTTTGTACATTTTGTCGAGTCGAGTCTGAAGTCATCAAATTCATGACTCGAGTCTGACTCAGGTCCAAGTCACATGACTCGAGTCCACACCTCTGTCTTTTCCACATATATACTGACCCAGATAATCATTACAAAAACTTAATGCATGCTCAATTGCTGTAAATGAGTTTTTATGCTCTAACTGTTGCTCTGGTCTTCGTCAACAATACGCGCTTTTGCATCACCTGCTGGTGAGGTTGACTAACAGCAGATGGAGAGTATGCTCGGTAATCTACTGCTTTTCCTGCAGTTCCTACTGCTTTTCCTGCAGTTTTATTTAATAATGAAAATGTGTTTGAAATGTTTTGAATTGAAATATTCACAGCTTAAATATTCAACCATGTTGAATTTCAGCCCATAAAAATGCAAGCCCTAAAAATAGAATGCATTAAAATGCAAGCATGGTTAATGCAATGCCTATTTTTTTCAAGTAGTGCAATTCAACAGGCTTTTTTGTTTCAAAAACATTTGGCATTATTTTACTTCCATATGACTGTCCTTTGGAGGAAGTATCTGTAAGTGCATAAATAACTTTACTTGATTTAAACTTGTGTACCTATTATTTCTGACTGCAATATGAGTTGCAGGAGTCCACCGCTACAGAAAGACCTACAGAAGAGTCTGCACAAAGAAGTTTTATTTGTGGGTGGTGACGGCACAGTGGATAAGACACATGCCTTTGGTGTGAGAGACCCGGGTTCGAATCCACTGTGAGACACCAATGTGTCCCTGAGCAAGACACTTAACCCCTAGTTGCTCCAGAGGCGTGCGACCTCTGACATATATAGCAATTGTAAGTGGCTTTGGATAAGTGTCAGCTAAATTAATAAATGTAAATGTAAATTTGTTGCATGAGGCATGTGTTAGTTTTTCAACAGAAAATATTTTTACAGTGTTTTTATCTGGGAAAAAAAATTAAGGGGAGAAAAAGACCTTGACAACTTAACCCTTGTGCATTGTTCAAATTCACTACCCTTTCGTTATGTTCGTGGCTGAAAACAGCCACTACTTTAATAGATTTATGCAAAAAAAAATTAAAAATATTTATCTGATACATATTTTTACAGCAGTTTAATCAACCTCAGTCCTGATCAAAACTACTAAATGTTTAAAAATAATTCAGGATTTTAACTCTTTAATTGCCAAATTCATAAATGATGTCACTGATTTAGGGGAAAAACACACAAAATTACTTATTTTCAATATAAAATGTGATTGTGGACTGTTTGGTGATTCAAAAATACTGGTTTGAAATCAACAAAGCGCTGCAAATTGTATTTGATATCCCCATCCTACTGGATTTCAGAACTACGTACCTGGGCCTTAAAACTCCTGCCATTGACACAGCCAATGGATATCTCTGGAGTATACTCCTGGCTGCAGGGAAAAAGGCCATTACAAAAAAATGCTCAAACTGCTCCGACAATCAAGGAATGGGTAGACCTTGTTATGAGCATAAGGAAAATGAAAAAAAAATCACATTCGGACTACATTTACAACTGGACAAATTTGAAAGACTTTGGAATAAGTGGGATACATATACTACTGATTTACTTCTGTCTTAATATTCTGTTGATACGTTGTTCTTGCTCTCTGGTCATGTTTTGTTTTGTTCTGTTTTGTAAAAAAAAGAAGAAAATAATAAATACAATTTTTTTTTTTTAAATGTGATTTTGGACTGGATTTTTTTTTTTTTACTTTTTATCACAGTCTTGGATATGTCAAAGATTAGAAACAACATTGGTTTTGATGCATTGTTAGTTTTTGTTTTTGTTTACTCCATGTAGTTCTGAGAGCTGAGGTGCATATTTTGATTTTCTCAGACGCATCAAGGTGAGTTAAGCATAGATGGATATAATCTCTTCACTTAGTGCTTTGAACTTTTCAATGCGAAGCGCTGCGCGCTGTGACTTCACGTTGCTTCAAGTGCATCATTCTGCTCACGGGATGCGCATAATCGCTTTGCCGCTCTTGTTGGAGCCTTTCGTGTTATAATGCTTAGGGGAGGTTTAAACACCTGGGGTGGTCAATGGGAATATCACTCATGGGCCACGCCTCGTCCCCCTGGCGAAATGGGCCTGCCACCATGGCTGGAAAAAATC
This sequence comes from Tiaroga cobitis, assembly GCA_030578255.1. Classification (NCBI taxonomy): domain Eukaryota; kingdom Metazoa; phylum Chordata; class Actinopteri; order Cypriniformes; family Leuciscidae; genus Tiaroga; species Tiaroga cobitis. The sequence continues at coordinate 25,283,163 of CM060591.1, forward strand.
CTAGAGGAAACACTGTACTCCATATAACTCCATGTAAAAGACCTGTGCAAAAAAAGCTTAGTTTCTAGCTATCTAAAGGGTCAACAGTAAAAAATACAAATTTTACCTCTTTCCAACAGGGTAAACCACCAACAATAAAAAATGCATGATTATATGGTGTCATGACTTTGCAATAAAAAAATGTGGTTATAATGGAAGTCAATGGGGCAAAAACAGCCACGAACAGTAAATGAGGGAGAAAAAGTTAAAATCTGATGCTGCACAAAAACTAACAATGCATCAAAACCAATGTTGTTTCCAATCTTTGACGTGTCCAAGACTGTGATTAAAAAAAAAAGTCCAGTCCACAATCACATTTTATATTGAAAATAAGTCATTTTGTGTGTTTTTTTCCCCCAAATCAGTGACATCATTTATAAATTTGGCAATTAAAGAGTTAAAATCCAGATTTTTTTTAAACATTTAATAGTTTTGATCAGGACTGAGGTTAATATATTTATTAAAAATATATAATTATCTGATACATTTTTACAGCAGTTTAATGTAGTGGCTGTTTTCAGCCACGAACATAACGAAAGGGTAGGGAATTTGCCCACAGTGTACTGTTGAGTTTTTAAAAAAAATCTCAAAGCATTTTCCCAAAATATGTGTCAAAGATTTGTCACCAAAAATCATTCCATTTGCTGAAACACGGAGAAAGTTATGGCCAAATTAAGACTCAAAAATACCCCATAGTGGATGAAAACAGCTCCAACAGCACATAATAATAATAATAATGTTTATTTTATATAGCGCCTTTAAAAAAAAAAGATGTAAAGCAACCTTGGGTTTGTGAAAGGCAATGAAACAACAGCAAACAACCAAAACAATACAACAAAGACAGGTTATCTGTATGAAGCTATGAGTTTGTTGAGGAGAAATGATCATTAAACAAAAAAGTCTTGAGATGTGCTTTAAAGAAGGGAAGAGAATCACAGTCACGAAGAGGTTGTGGGAGGCGGTTCCAGAGTTTGGGGGCCAAGGACCTGAAGGACCTGCCACCTAGGGTGGAAAGTCTGGAGCGGGGGATAGCCAAGAGATTTTGATCAGAGGATCTCAGTGAGCGATAAGGAGTGTACGGGGTCAGGAGGTCGAGGATGTAGGGGGGAGCAAGGTTGTGGAGGGCTTGGAAGGTGAGTAGTAGTAATTTGTATTTGATCCAGGACGGAACTGGTAGCCAGTGGAGTTGGTGGAGAATAGGGTTGGGTACCGAAACACGGTGCCAATAGGGAACGGGTTCCGACATAAACGGTAGTAACCAGACCGAATAAGAACGAAAATTTCGGTGCCTGATTTCGGTGCCTGAGTCTCTGTGTCATGAGGCGCACACACGCAAAGTCTCTCCCTCTCCGCCGTGCGCGCACTATACGGTTCAGAGCACAGTCTGTTCGGTCTCGCATGCGCGCTCTTGCTCGCTCGCTCTAGATTCCGGGAGATTTTAACTAATTTGCGGGCATCAGGGAGCTGTTATCAATATGCGGAAGACTCCCGGAACGTTTGCTGATAGCGAGGGGATTAATGAAGTTGCAGAAGACAAAACGCTCCAAGGTTTGGCTGCATTTCACGTGTAAAATTACGCGTGAGAACGCCCTCTAGGTGTGCCGATTGTCTGAAGCCCATATAGAATCACGCCAAGCCATTGGCTGATGGCGCGGGCGCCGCCTTGACGCTCTTACGTCGTCATATTATATTAACGCGCGCATCATCTGCTCCTCAGATTTCTCTGCCGAAAAAGGAAGCTTGTCGGCAGTGCGAGGAGTTTGGCAGCGAATGCATTGTCTCGTTCCCTATTCAGAGAACATGGGTTACACCAGTAACCAGAGACATTCTCTTTCATATGTTTACTCAAAGCTGCGTAGCTAAGACGCAGTGGGAACAAAATACCAAACTCGCCATGCTAAGCACTGCATAACTAGTACAATGACCAGATAACTTACATGACTGGTTCAAGCAGACAAAACATGGGAACCTGTAGCCATGTCGATATTAGATTACCCTGGTAGTAATCTCTATTAATCTCCAGTATTATTACATTGTATGATACAATATTGTTTTATTTGATATTATGTAAATGTGAATTTTTATTTTATATTGGTTTATTTATTATTACCATATGTTACTTGTATTTATATTGTTTAAAGATTTAAGTTAATATTGTGTCCAGTTTGGCCCTGTAAATAAAAGGGTATTATTTTTTTGACAAAGTGTGTGCGGTTTCGTTTTCTTAAGTACCGTTTCAAGAACCGGAACCGTTTAAAAAATACAGAGTAGGTACTGGTATCGGATAAAACCCAACCGATACCCAACCCTAGTGGAGAATGGGGGTGATGTGTGCTGATCGTCTGGTATGGGTGTCCCCATACCAGACGATCAGCACACATCACCCCCATTCTCTCCTGCCTGGCTGCCGAATTTTGAATATATTGTAGCCTTTGAAGTGATTTAACAGGGAGACCAAGGAAAAGTGAGTTGCAGTAGTCAAGACGGGACATAATGAAGGAGTAAACCAAAGTCTGTGGATCACTAACAGAGAGGACGGGTTGGAGGCGAGCAATGTTACGGAGGTGAAAGGCGGCAGTCTTAATAAGAGATTTGATATGAGGATCAAAGCTAAGGGTGGAGTCAAGGAAAATGCCAGGGTTTTTAACAACGGGGGTAGGGTGGACAGGTGAACCATCAATGTTGAGAGTGAGACTGTGAGATTTGGAGAGGATGCTTTTAGGGCCAATCAGCAGAATTTCGGTTTTATCTGTATTGAGTTTAAGAAAGTTGTTTTGCATCCATAATTTTAAGTCAGAGAGGCAGTCAGTGAGGGGGCATAGTGGTGGATCAGAGGGAGAGGTAGAGGTAAAGTAGAGTTGGATATTGTTACGTCCCATGACGTAATATGTAGAGTTTGTGTGCTGGCGATGTTTTCTCCCCTCCTTCTGTCTCTCTCTCTCTCTCTGCCATGCAGCACCCCAAATCACCTGCAGCTGGCACTGATTAACAGGAGTGGGTATAAACTATCCGTCCTAAATAGTATTCGAAAATAGAATTAGTACGTACCAAATCGTAGTATGTTGAAATGAGTGTCCCAAAGAAACCCGGATGGTCTACTATATCCGGTCAGAATCCGAAGTGCAGATCGTTGCACACTCTAACGGCTGATATTGCCCACAACCCATCGCGCTTTGGACGAGGATTCGGTTAGAACTACAAACACGACTGAAAAGTGTTCAAAAACTACAGACATGGAGGACGCGCGAGTCCGACGGTTATGTAGAGAGGTTTAGATAAAGGGGTTTGAGTGATTAATTATCAGTATCTAACCTCACGAAAATGTATTTATTCAATGTTGTCCACATTATATTGCATCTGCAGCATTGTGAACTTTTGCAAAGATACGTTTAGCCATTAACTTTTAAATGCATTATTATATTCAAATTCCAAACACATGAGTTAAGTCTCGGCATGAAAGCCCCATGACTGGCAGATGAACGTGTGACAACAATTCTCTCCGAAATGGTAAGAAGTTATATTAGATTGAATGGAGGATTTTAACTGTGACGAGATGATTGACAGGGCAGTTTACGTTGACAGGATGCACGCGACAGATCTGTCCGTTAAAGATGGGCAAGTAGTATGTCCCAAAGCTTGCCTACTCTTTTGCTACACACTCAAAAGTATGTACTTTTTCTTCACAAAAAGAGTACATACTTTTAGGGCGTAGTATAAGCAGGCGAATTGGGACGCAGCAACAGTGTTCAGGAAGAATCCCTCTTCGGCTATCCCAGACGTGGTGGTGTTACATGTTGTTAAACCTTATCTGTGAGATCTGTGTGATCTGTGTTTGAGTACCACGAGCTCTTAGACTGTGTGAGTTTAAGATGTTCAACCGTGTAGGGAGACGGGTGCCAATTTGTTTGGAGTATCTACTCCTGAACTTTTCTCCTGTTTATTCTTTGTTAGTCAGGGAGAGAGGTAAGATAATTGTCTTTGATTTCATCTTCTTTTTGTTAGGAAATTTAATTGGGTTTAAACTTTAGGAAGCCCCCATTTTGTTTGTTATTTTGGCCTGGCCCTCTCCTGATGATTTGGTTATTTAAACTTGTTTATCTGTTTTCTGATCCTTGCTTATTTTGTCAATATATTGAGCAAGCCTTTGTTGGCCTCTATTCAAGAAAATAAAAACTACTTAATCATTCTCTCTCAATTTCCTTTTGTGATCAGGTAAAACTCAAAGAGTGTTGTGTAAATCTGTTAAATATAAAAGTGAAATACAGATAGAGCTGGGATAGAGGAAAAGGAGATTTCTCACGCACATTTATTATTTTTACATCTTTCATTTATTGTTAGTCCCTCTTTTCCCCTAGACTGGAAAGGGAAATGTAACAATATCATCTGCGTAACAGTGGAAGTTAAGACCGTGGCTGCGTATAAATGGGCCAATAGGGAGGATGTATGGGCCCAAGTACAGAACCTTGGGGGACACCACGGGTGACAGGGGACTTGGAAGACTGATGTGAACCAAGTGTTACAAACTGCCTTCAGTTGGAGAGGTATGACTGGAACCAATTCAGGGCTGTGCCAGAAACACCAATAGCAGACAGACGGGCGATTAGAACATTGTGGTTGATGGTATCAAAGGCAGCACTAAGGTCAAGAAGGATGAGAATGTTAAGTGAACCAGAGTCAGCGGGCAAGAGAAGATCATTAACTATGCGTAGAAGGGCAGTCTCTGTATTGTGACATGAAAGGAAGTCCGATTGAAAAGGCTCATACAGGTCATGGTGATTAAGAAAGTCAAGCTGGTCAAGCTGACATGATGAGGATTTGGACTTATTTACAATGTCAGTGATAGTGAGGGAGTCTATAGCGGTGAAATGGGAAAGCTGAGGGCCCAGAGAGGGAGGAGAAGAAGAGAGAGAGATAGCATTGGGGTTGAAGCAGTGATAAATTTGGCAAATTTTGTCATAAAAGAAGTGTAAGAAGGCCTGGCACTGCTCAGGGGTCTTAGGACAGGCTGTGACAGGAGGTTTGAGGAGTTTGTCCAAGGTCCTAAACAGGGTTTTAGGCCTGGATATGGAGGAGGTTATGAGCGATGAGTAATAGTTTGAGTGGGCAGCATTGAGGGCATCCCTATATGTCTGAGTATGTTCGCTGTGTAGCGCGAAGTGAATTGTAAGGCCAGGTTTCTTATATAGCCGTTCAAGACGGCGGCCAGCGGCCTTAAGTTTCCTGAGCTCAGGGGTGAACCAGGGGCATGTACGGTTTGCTGGCACAAGCCTAGTCCTAACCGGGGCTAAGCTATCAAGCAGGCTGGTCAGGGTGCCATTGTACATAGCAACCAAGTCATCCGCGGACGTGAGCTCGTCAAGGTCAAACAGTGGCGAGGCCTGTATAGAGGCAGCAAACATGCTGTGGTCTATTGACCTGATGTTACGACATGTAATAGCTGTTTTTTAACATGTAACAGCATGTTTAAATTAAGGCAGCCACTGGATTGTTGCCAGGTCTCTGAGAGACAAAACAAGTCACATTTTTTGTCCACGATGATATCGTTCATTAGGGCCGTTTTGTTTGTGATTGAGCGTGCATTTAGGTGGCCAATGTAAAAGTTCTGAAATGATGACGAGGCAGGAGGAGGCAGCCTTGGAGGACGACGAAGGATGTCAAAGTTAATTCCCCTGTTCTTTGGCTGGTATCGTCGACAACGATCAGACATGTAAACAGTTGGGATTTGAGCATCATGTCCATAGATGAGAGTCGGTGGTCTTTTGAAGTGATGAACATAACGTGGACGACGAATCATTCCAAGGGTTCCACATATAACTCCACATAAGGATTAAAGAAAAAACTGGCACTAGAGATAGAGTTGCTTCAAAAGGAACTTCAGAGTAAGTGCTAATACACTATTTCACACAGAGTACTATTGCTGACCTTGTACAAAAATGTCTCTTATTGCAGGCAACATATGACTTGATCACTGGCTTTTCTTTACAAAGAATAATTGAAATAAAACTCAGTATATATGTGACAATATACTTACTAATATATTATAATGTATGCAATTTTATATTCAGCAATACACTTCATAATATATAGATGTATATGTGATCAGATATAGTACTGTATGTGTAATACACTCACCTAAAGGATTATTAGGAACACCTGTTAAATTTCTCATTAATGCAATTATCTAATCAACCAATCACATGGCAGTTGCTTCAATGCATTTAGGGGTGTGGTCCTGGTCAAGACAATCTCCTGAACTCCAAACTGAATGTCAGAATGGGAAAGAAAGGTGATTTAACCAATTTTGAGCGTGGCATGGTTGTTGGTGCCAGACGGGCCGGTCTGAGTATTTCACAATCTGCTCAGTTACTAGGATTTTCACGCACAACCATTTCTAGGGTTTACAAAGAAAGTCTGATGAGTCTCGATTTCTGTTGAGACATTCAGACGGTAGAGTCAGAATTTGGCGTAAACAGAATGAGAACATGGATCCATCATGCCATGTTACCACTGTGCAGGCTGCTGGTGGTGGTGTAATGGTGTGGGGGATGTTTTATTGGCACACTTTAGGCCCATTAGTGCCAATTGGGTATCGTTTAAATGCCACGGCCTACCTGAGCATTGTTTTGGAGCATGTCCATCCCTTTATGGCCACCATGTACCCATCCTCTGATGGCTACTTCCAGCAGGATAATGCACCATGTCACAAAGCTCGAATAATTTCAAATTGGTTTCTTGAACATGACAATGAGTTTACTGTACTAAAATGGCCCCCACAGTCACCAGATCTCAACCCAATAGAGCATCTTTGGGATGTGGTGGAACGGGAGCTTCGTGCCCTGGATGTGCATCCCACAAATCTCCATCAACTGCAAGATGCTATCCTATCAATATGGGCCAACATTTCTAAAGAATGCTTTCAGCACCTTGTTGAATCAATGCCACGTAGAATTAAGGCAGTTCTGAAGGCGAAAGGGGGTCAAACAGTATTAGTATGGTGTTCCTAATAATCCTTTAGGTGAGTGTATATTGCAGATATATTTACTCATGCAGCATAAACACACAAATATATAGAGAAATATATAGTGTAATATAAATCTTATAGTTTCAGATTATTAACATTCTAAATGTTTCATATTTTCAAGCTAATTAACAAAAACACAAGCACACTTGCATGTACTAAAATATTTAGCCAAGAGACTATCACTTTGCTGAGGAGTGAACATTACTTTTAAAACATAGTAATTATAATCTAATGATGTTTGGCCAATCGCCAACCGAACCACAGGCTCTACTCTTCAGCAAAATGGTAACCCCAAAAACTCAACACATACCAGAAAAACTTTTAAATGACAAAATAATAGAACACAGTACCTATTGGTATGACAGCAAGTACAGGATGAGCGTTGAAGAACCAAACAAGATCATGCCAAATCGTCAACAATCAAATCCAGCTAACTGAGTTAGGACGAAGAATGGACCCCAGCTCAGAGATCCACTCCTTGATGATCACACGTTGACGTGATTGGTTACAAGGTCATTTGTGACGTCAAAAACACTAGCGATTTCAAACAGCGATTTTGAAATTGTCTTTGGTTCACTCCAATATTAAGGAGAAAATACTCAGCAATGGTGCTGACTTATGAATTTGCACACGGTTTGTCTAAACTAAAGCATGTTAAAAACACCACATAGACATTTAAACATTAAAAGCTTGATTTTCACCACATGGGGATTTTAATACTTTGACCTGTGTTATAGAAGGAATAGGTAGATAAAAATATCAATGTTCTGGAAGATCTTTATGAGGAAGGGTGATTCATTTGATTTTATTCTGACTTACTTTGAAATTATTTACTCTACGTTGTATCCATTTGTTACAGCAAAGCTGCGTCCAGGGTTAGATCTTGGGTTGAATGGGGCATGGGACACATCTGGCAAGATTCTAGATTCCTGACTAACTACTTGACTTTACGTTGTTATGCAGTTGCATTCTCTATAAGGGGCTAGATAAAAAATACTAACGATGTAATAGTAAGCATGGGGCGGCATTTCTCGTAGTACTGGCCATAACCTCTGGTCATTGTCTCTGGTTTAATTAAGTTTTTATATGGTTATATTATTAACTACAGTATAGGGGGCTAGAGCCAAATACTATTAGGGTTCTAGTAAGCATGGGGCAACATTACCTCATAGTACTGGTTCTGAAGCTCTGAATATTGTTTGAGCTTTAACTAAGTTGTTATATAGGCGATTGTAGCGATTGTACCTAAGTTGTTATATAGGCGATTGTACCTTTTAACAATAGCAAGGCATTGTAAAATTTCTTTAGCCATAACCTCTGATATCGATCAGACTGGCGAGTTTGTGATCGTGGGCCTGCATAAAAATGAACGGCTGGCACGAGGACCCTGTGGGACTTTGGCACCCGAATGAACGAGTAGTACAACAGTAAAGAGTTAAATAGTCAGATGTCTATATAAATTATCATATAAATCAGATTTTGATATATAATAATAATTATATATAATATATAATAACAATAATATATAATATAGAGGTTTCCGCCTGACAACGACTATGTAGACTATTTGTAGCATTTATTTTATTTTAATAAATGTTTGTGGGCATTTGATCATTTTCCGTGGCACACATGACAACCTGTCACGGCACACTGTTGGAAAACACAAGTCTAGAGTGAATGCGAGTCTCTTGCTAATAAATCCATCCAACATATCTGCAGGAGCATTTTTTGACATGATGTGCCACAACTATTTGAGGCTGTTCACACTGGACACATCAAATGAAACTTTATAAACTGGAACATTTGTCTTTCTGAACGAGTGCATGATGTATTGAAGCATTCATTGTAGCGCATTGCAATGCCCCGTTTGTTTTGACGTGTTCATTACCTATTTAATCTTACATACTTCACCTTTAAGCCATGTGCGTTTATAGTGCCACGCTGAATAAAAAAAAACAATCACAGTGGATACAGAAATGCTGGGCAGACGTGTAATTGTAAAAAGCTGGAAATCTTCTGGAAGACATATTTTGATAAATGGGGGAAAAAAATTGCATTCCTGTAACCCACAGTAATAACAAGCACAAAAATAAAATAAAGACAAAAATAAAAAACAATGGTCATGGTAAATATGATTTAGCTCATAGTGGGAACTCCTGTCCACTTTTTTTTTTACTTTCATACTATTCTATTTATTTATTTACTTATTATTTAAATTGTTACCATTTACGATTAACTGTTTTGTTTCATGTATGTTTTTGATTTTGAGGATTGTTGATATAATATTTTTTTGCAAATAAGAAAATCGTAAAAAGTACAAACTAGGGATGTCCCGATCCAAACACGCGATCGGAAATCGGGCCCGGTCACGTGGTTTCAGACTCGATCGGAATCGGACGTTGCCTCCCGATCAGGACTCGGATATATGTAAATTAGGGGTGTAACGGTACATGTATTCGCAATTATTCCGGTTCGGTACGCATACAAACTGAACGATTCCTAGGACCATTTTTCCTGCAGAAAAAATCCGCGCTGGCGCGACCACCACAACGTTGCGCAACATCAAATGGCAAACGTAATGAAAGCGGAACGAAACTGCGCTACTCATTATATTGTGCTTAACGGACCATTTATCAGTTCGGACCAGCAACATCTGTGGAGCGCGAGATCAAGCGACACTGTGCTAAGAGATCCAGTGAAGAAGAAAACATTTGAATTCGCCACAGATCAAACAGCGCTGACGTGGAAACGTACTCGGTTACTAACGTAACCTCGGTTCTCTCTAGAGAGGGAACGAGTACTGCGTAATAGCTTACGCTATGGGGAAAAACTCTTTTCCGCGAGATATTGAAGCCAAAAATTATCCTTAATTTTTTATTAATGTAAAACGCTTTGCAGCAGCAAGCAAACATAGGCGAAACAGCTCGCGCGCCTATTGGTTGCTCTGCAGCAAATGCAGCAGCCTATCGAGATAGACTCTGCGTGACGTAATGACCAATGGGGGCAATTCGCGCCCATATCGTCACGTCCCGCCAGAAGGGGCGTGGTCTCGCCCTATAAATATGCTCGTTAGGCTGATACAAGCTGGTTTTTACCGCTGAAGCGAACCAGAGCGTATTCCACGCACGGCAAGATACGCAGTACTCGTTCCCTCTCTAGAGAGAACCGAGGTTACGTTAGTAACCGAGTACGTTCTCTTACGAGAGTATCTCTCGTACTGCGTAATAGCTTACGCTATGGGGAACACAATGCAACACGCCGTGCGTACAGGGATCCAACACCAAAGTCCCAGGGGCCGAAGCCCAGGGCTCATGTAGTGCATAATCACCATAAACTCACATAGAGTAAAGGAAGAGAGGCTGGAAGCGTCATTCCCTATAAAAAAGCACCCAGCGGGGCTATTATACGACAATCAAACGCGCAGCCAGGGTGAAAGCATTCAGCCTGATCTGGGCGGCCATACGTGAGTCAATACTCATGGGGCTGCAGTAAACTCAGCATCTGGGCCGCACAGCGTGGCAGATAGTACTGAATTTAGACCGCCAAAAGCTTAGCTTGTAAGGCGGGTACCTCCAGGTTATAGTACTTTATAAATGTAGACGGCGAGGCCCAGCCCGTGGCCGTACAGATATCTTGCAGGGAAACCCCGCTAGACCATGCCCACGAAGAGGCCACGCCTCTCGTGGAATGCGCCCTGACACCCAAGGGGCACCGTAAGCCCTTCGCAGAGTAAGCGAGCGCGATGGCATCCACTATCCATCTGGATAGGCTCTGTTTTGAGGCGGCGAGTCCCTTGGAGCGCCCGCCGAACAAAACAAAAAGCTGCTCCGTCTGTCTGAAAACAGACGAGCGTGCCACATAAGCTCTCAATGCCCTGACGGGGCAAAGGAGACTTGCATCCTCCTCCTCACTGAGAACCGGAAGGGCAGACAGGGAAATGACCTCAATATACTTTGAGCGTGGATGGGGTCCTGCCCTTATCCAGTAGCTCTCGAAGGAAGGAAAGCACTTCCGAAACCCCGCACTCCACAGGTGAAAGGCTCTGGGCCTGACACCATGCAGAGAAAACAGACCATTTCGAGGAGTAGAGCCGCCTGGTAGACGGAACTCTAGCCTGCGCGATCGTGTTTAACACTCCCTCTGGGAGGCTAGCGGGTACCCGTTGATGGCCCATGCGTGCAGGGACCATAACTCCGGGCGAGGGTGCCAGATCGAGCCCTCCGCCTGAGAGAGGAGGTCTCTCCTCAATGGTACAGGCCATGGGGCAGTGCTGTTCATCTGCATCAGGGCAGGGAACCACGTCTGGTTTGTCCAGAGCGGGGCTACAAGCAGCACTGGGCATCCGTTTTCCCTGATTCGTTCCAACACCTGAGGCAGGAGCGAGACAGGGGGAAAAGCATATAGGGGGCAGCGGGGCCAAACATGAGCCAGCGCGTCCTTGCTTTTCGAGAAAAATTCCGGGCAATGAGCGTTTTCGTGGGACGCGAATAGGTCCACCTGAGCTCTGCCGAACGTCTTCCACAGCAGCTGGACCGTCTGCGGGTGCAGCGACCATTCCCCTGCTGGAACATTGTTCCTGGACAGTCTGTCTGGTCCCACGTTCAGGAGACCAGGCACGTGCGCTGCTCTCAGTGAGAGCAGGTTGTGCTGAGCCCAGACCAGGAGGCTTTCCGTCAACCCGTAAAGGTTTCGTGACCTGACGCCGCCCTGGTGATTTTTGTATGCCACCACCGACATGTTGTCCGACCGGACCAAGACGTGGTGGCCTGTTATCTGGGGACAAAAACGCCGTAGCGCTTTGTCGACTGCTATCATCTCCAAGCAGTTTATGTGAAGGAGCTTTTCCCGTTCTGACCACAGGCCAGCTAGCGGTCTGCCCTCGAGCAGTGCTCCCCACCCCGAGGTGGAGGCGTCCGTAGACACCACCTTCACGCTCGAAGCGGTCCCCAGACTTACACCTGACTGATACCAGTCGGTCTCTTTCCAAGGTTTCAGAGCTGAAACACACTGAAGGTCGACCCTGAGGCGAAACAGACCCGCTGTCCATGCCCTGGGTGGAACCCGCGTCTTCAGCCACATCTGCAGTGGGCGCATGCGGAGCAGGCCCAACAGGAGTACAGAGGCTGCTGAGGCCATCAGCCCCAGCATTTTCTGAAACCTTTTGAGCGGGACTATAGCGCCGTGGCGGAAGGATTTCACGCCGCGCTGAATATTTTGCACTCGCTCTGGTGACAGGCGTGCTGTCATGGACAGTGAGTCCAACACGGTTCCCAGAAAGGAAATTTTCTGACTGGGAGACAGTGCGCTCTTTGCCCAATTGACTGTGAGGCCCAGCTTCTCGAGGTGCTCGAGTAATGCGGCCCTGTGTTCTATGAGCTCCGATCGTGATCGAGCTAGAATCAGCCAATCGTCCAAGTAGTTCAGGACTCGCATGCCCTGAAGCCTCAGGGGCGCGAGCGCCGCGTCCATGCACTTCGTAAATGTACGAGGCGCTAGGGACAGGCCGAACGGCAGGACTGTGTATTGATATGCCTGGCCCTCGAAGGCGAATCTCAAGAATCGCCTGTGATGGGACGCTATTTGTATTTGGAAATAGGCGTCTTTCAGATCTATTGACATAAACCAGTCCCCGTAGCGCACCTGCGCGAGGATTTTCCTGGTCGTAAGCATTCTGAACTGGCGTTTCACAAGCACTCTGTTCAGCTGCCGCAGATCTAAAATGGGTCTGAGACCCCCATCCTTTTTCGGTACCAGAAAATATCTGCTGTATAGGCCCCCTTCGCTCTGAGCCTGAGATAAAGGTTCTATAGCCCCTTTGCTCAGTAGTTTCGCTATTTCGGCACGAAGCAGATGAGATGCTTCGTTTTTCACCGTAGTTTCGACGCGCGCCGTGTAACGGCGCGGGCGTCGAGCGAATTGTAGCGAATAGCCTCTCTTTATAGTGTTCAGCACCCATTCTGAAACCCCGGGAAGCTTTGACCACGCATCTGCGTGAATAGCTAGGGGCAGAATGAAATCCGGACTCTGGCCGCGACAAAACGGCAGCTCGAGAGCCTGGGCATACTGGGAACACAACACCGTGTTTACAGCGTTCGAGGCGGGGGGCGCGCTGATCACAGCGGGCAGCCTGGCCGCGCTCAGCTTCTCTATGGCAGATTGTGCAGAGAAAGTGAGCGGGGGAGATCCCGTGGGAATCGGCGTGTCTGTGAGAAAATGTGGGCGCGGGGCTGCGGGCACATTTAATACACTGAAAACACTGTCGTTCATAGCCGACTGAATGTGTGTTGGTTTCGTTTTTACAGAAACCAAGGGACACGCAGCATGTAGTGTGAGCGGGCATGTTGACATGGGCACTTGCACTACAGTGTTTGCACAATCGACCGGAGTCGATTTTATTTGTGCTAGCCCTGCACCGTGGCGGGCTGTGTTTGTGTGTGGGAATGGGCACTGGGTGGGCATTCTTACAACACTCATAACACCATCGGCCGTGGCCGGAACACCAGAAAATGCACTTTTTATTGGATTTATCTGGGTAGCCGTAAAAACGGCTTTTGTGCGCAGGCCAACGGGCTGTGACACCGGCTGGTTCTCTGCGAAATACAGAAAGGTATCCTCTTTCCTTCGCGCCATCCACAGAGGAGAAAGCAGCAGAAGCAGAGGTACGAAGCCTGGCAGAGAAGGGGGCGTTCCATGATTTCGTCACTTCGTCGTGAAGTTCCGGGAGGAAGGGCGCGGGCCGTGATTTCGACGGAGCTTCGTCACTTCCGAGAAAGCGTCAGTCCATTCTGTTGCGCGGCGGCTGCGCGGGCACCTCCCAATCGAGGCCGATGCTTTCAACGGCCTGAGAGAGCAGACGCATCAGCTCAGTCTCAATGCCCGCTCTCTTACCAGTGGTCTGGCGGGAAACACTAGCGGAGGGGAGATCCACGGAGCTCGCCCAATCCTCACTATCGGACGCCAGGAGAGAACACGCCTCGGAGAGTTCGTCAGGCTCGTGGATGGAAGCGGCCGCAGGCGGCGGCCGTTGTCCGTCGGAGAGCGATCCGAGCGAAGCCGGCGAAGCAGGCAGGCGAACCGGCGAGCTTTGGCGGGCTGGAGATAGCTCGGGAGCGCGCTGGGCGCGGCGCTTTTTACGGCGTGGCGCCACGGCGGGCTGTGGTGAAGGCTCGGAGAATGATGCCAGGCGCGTCCTCAGAGTCACCATGGGCAAAAGCTCGCAATGAGGGCATCCGCCGTCAGCGAGCGCGATAGCCGCGTGATCCACACCCAGACAGGCAACACAGATGACGTGTCGATCTCCATCGCTGAGCGGGGTGCGGCACGAGCCACATGAAGGCATCTTTAAAAAGACGCTGCTCTTTTGTGAGGAAATGCAAGTCGCGTCAAGTAAGCGACAAACACTTCACAACAGAGAAATACACACAGAGTATTTGAAAGGATATATAACGCCGGAAAGCGCAGCAGGTACGGCAGTTGAAGGCGGCGAGGCCAGCGACTCCAGAGCTCGTCCCGCTAAAAGCTTGCTTCGACGGCGCGGCTTCTCACTCCGGATCCAGCGATGCAAGAGCTTCGCTGAAGAGGTAAAAATCAGCTTGTATCAGCCTAACGAGCATATTTATAGGGCGAGACCACGCCCCTTCTGGCGGGACGTGACGATATGGGCGCGAATTGCCCCCATTGGTCATTACGTCACGCAGAGTCTATCTCGATAGGCTGCTGCATTTGCTGCAGAGCAACCAATAGGCGCGTGAGCTGTTTCGCCTATGTATGTTTGCTTGCTGCTGCAAAGCGTTTTACATTAATAAAAAATTAAGGATAATTTTTGGCTTCAATATCTCGCGGAAAAGAGTTTTTCCCCATAGCGTAAGCTATTACGCAGTACGAGAGATACTCTCGTAAGAGAACCAGTAGAAACATTTTGCCGTGAATGAACATGGATTTAATGTTGCACTTCAAAACTCAAATATTATATAAATATATATTTAAATATTATTTTTAATGTGATTACCAAAACATTATTTGTTCATCCTTCAAAGATTACCACCCCCATTTATAAACCTGAAAGTTTCAAGATGTAGGAAAACTCGAACTTATTGAAAAATAGTTTTTCTTTCAATAAATAGGAGATTTCTCTGGCATTTCTTTCTTTTTGCTGTATCGAACCGAACCGCAAATTTTGTGAACAGTTACACCCCTAATGTATGTGTGTATGTGTATATATATATATATATATATATATATTTTTTTTTTTTATATATATATATAATTTTTTTTTTATATTCTCATAATTTTTTATACAATTTTAAAACATTTTTATTTTTTGTTTACATGCCTGCCGGGTATTTTAAGTTGAGGTGCTATTTGTTTTTATATTAGACTTTTCTATATTTTCTGTTGCACTAAAGTCCAAAAGTGAAGATTTTATGTTATTTATTACTTGATTGTTCAAGCTACCTCACAGAAGTGCTCTGTTTGCTCTGTTTGTTAGGAGTTGTTGAATGTTAAAATAAGGTTAATTAAATAAAAAATCTGTTTTTTCTCTCTTCTTTATTCTTTTTTGATGTATTATATAAGTATCGGATCGGGACTCGGTATCGGTAGATACTCAAAATCAAATGACTCGGACTCGAGGGCAAAAAAACCTGATCGGGACATCCCTAGTACAAACCATAAATAAGATGTACATTAAGGAACTGGTACCTATTAAAAGCAGATTCGGAATGTTACTTTTACATAGAATAATCAGAACTGCTGTGAGACCAGTGAATAATCAAATTAGAGTCAAGTTAATATGCTAATTAACCCTTGTGCTGCATTAGGGACATTTTTGGTCATTTGCAGTTTAATTTCTTTGACTATTTTGGCTGTTTTAATTCAAATGGTATGTAATTTGGCAAAATTGTGACTTTTTGGATAAATGTAAAAATGTGATCCCATTTTGCAAAATATGTATAACACACACTGTGTAGATAAAATAGTAACACTCAGCACCATAATGACCAAAAATGGCCCATTGAAACCCATTAAAACGTCGTTTAAAGCCGAGGCCGTCATTAATACATGAATCATGATTTATGTTGAAACATCCTTTCATTTCCAAAGCATTATATTTGCATTATATAGTGTATTCCACCAGATGACGTCACTACATATGTATTCCCTGTGGGTGGCAATGTACGTTATTTTCCTGGTTTCCACTAGGGGCACTATGGAGTGTGTTATGAACCATTTTAATGGCTCCATGATCTAAAATTATGTTTCTGAGTATGTGTGGATGTCTAAGAGCAATGTGTGTCTGTGTTGACAAAAGTGTGTGTGTGTAGGGCCTAAATATAATGGTGTTTATGCAAGTGACAAATCACAATATCCTAAAGGTCATATTTTACCCTTTCTGTCTACTCTCTGTGTGTGTGTGTCAGTGGTGTAGGATGTGTGTGTGTGTGTGTGTGCGCGCATTTAGCTAGAGAAAGCGCTTCTCACTGCATTGTTTTCTTTCGGTTTGATTCATGCGTATTTTACGCACAAACATGAATCTTTTGAATTTTACGCATCTTTGACACAGCTACGTTTGTTTTAGCAGTCTATGTTTCAAAGTTAATTGATAACTTCTCACATATGTAGAGGCACAAACACAGCCATGCAGTCAGTCCTTAGACAATAATAACACCTTTCATCTTGCGGCAACACAAAGATGTAGCTGCGAGGGATCCAAAACAAAGTCTGCCTTTCATACAAAGTGTGGTTGATGCAAAAGTTATAAAGCTGTGTACATCTTTGGTGCGCCATTTTAAACTCGACAAGAAGAAGAAAAGCTAGTGGGTCTGCAGATACCCACGACAAGAGGATGAGGGGGTGCACTTTCTGCCCTAACAAAAAAAGAAAAATCTCCACCACCTGCTCAAAATGTGGCATTTACATCTGTAAGGAGCAAGCATTGCAATTCTGCAGCTCCTGCAAATGAGCTGAAGAATGACCCCATTTTGTTTTGAAGTTTTGATATGTTTATAGAATAAATTTTCTTATAGAAAAAATAATTCATGTTCATGATGATCTTGTAGTTTTGCTTTAGCAAATTTTATGTGCAGTGAGACAGGCACAGGTTATAATCACCTAGTAGAAATCAGGAAAATGTTTGCAGTACTACAGATGTTTGCAGTATGTCAATTATATGAAAAATGGTACCAACTGGTGGAAAACAGTAAAAAGTAAATATTTTACCCCAAGGCTTGGTAATGACAGGGTATTTGAATAGAAATTATGATTTTATGATATTATGACAGTGGGTTCAAAAATGGATATTTTAATGGGTTCAAATAGGACCAAATTTGTCCTTGCGCTATGTGTTATTTTTTTTTTTTTTTAAATCTGACATAGCACAAAAAAATAAAAATGCACCAAAAATAATGTTGCTGCTGATCTTTGGCATATTCAAGACTGTGATAATCCAAAGCCAAGGGTTTCACTTTGCATTTAGTGTATGGAAAATAATTACATTTTTGTGTTTTTTCCTCTTATACAAATTGATGGTATCGCCACCAAAACTGTTATTTAAAGGGTTAAAATCCTGAAATTAAATAAATATTTGGTAGTTATGATGAGGACTGATGCTGGTTAAAAGATTTAACTTGGTAAAAGTAGAAAATAATAATAATATATAATATTTTAGGCAATGTTTAATATGTGGCCATTTTTGTCCATTAATGCACTCAACGGCGTAAAAAATCTAATGCAGCACAAGGGTTAACAAAATTTGAAGCGGTCTCTGTAGTGATCATTGAATGAAGCACTTGTGCCCACAAAGGAGGGGATGGAAGTCCTTCTACAGTTATTTTGCACTCTTGATATTTTCAAGTAGTCTCTGCAAAAGAGACATCCCCAGTCAGAGGGCATCAGGTATTTACAAAAATTTGTGGAAAAAATGGGTCGTTTTGAAGAGCTAAGTGACTTTGAGCGTGGTAATGTGATAGGATGCCCCCCTTGCAACAAGTATGTGTGAAATTTCATCCCTGCTAGATATGCCACGGTCAACTTTAAGTGGTATTATTTGAAACTGTAAGCGTTTAGGAATAGCACGTAAAAACACAGAGTGGGGTCAAAGAGCATGGACCTGAGGTGCATAGCGTGTAAAAATCACCGATACTCTGCTGAAATTCAGATAGCAAATGACACAAAATTTGCCAAGTTTCTTATGAAAAACAGATTTTTTTGGTCGCTAATGACCAAATGGTTAAAAGAAAAGTTTCTGAAGTAAACTACTTTATTAAGACTAAAACTGTTTTTTATGACAGCAGTCTAAATGTACGAATACTTAATTTTCCTGTATTAAAATAAATAATTTTAGAGATGCAACAGCAGAACAAAGCTACAGTAAAACTTAAAATGTAAAACATACACCAAGTAGGTATGGTAAATTTCACAAATATATTTTGACGCTAATGTATCTGCTATTATAAAATGGCACTTTTGATACTGTAAGTGTGTAACTATTTTTTTTTTTTTTAAATGGCGTATAGTTGTATTGGTTAACAGTAATTCTAACAGAGCTCTCTGGAATAAATTGCATTTAGCTGAAAACAGTTATAACAGAATAACTGCCATCTGGGAAAGCATCTTTGTCTTTACAGAGTGTGCAAAAAATAAAAGTAAAATAATGATCTGTAGGGTGCTTGCAATATGGACATGATCTTCCACTTGGCAACTGGTGGCTCTTCAGTGAACAAACAACATCTTCAGACAGACTCCTCCGTAGAATTAGTCACACTACAAAAAGATTTTTTTGTCAGACTGCTAGAAACAAATAATTTAGGACTTAATGAAAATCTGAAAAGATTTTATTACTTGTTTTTCACAACAGACAAGATATTCTCTCCAAATTTCTCCCTCTTTGTCTCAGCATCCTCTTCAGGGTTGAAGTCTCCATTCAAAATCTTGATATCTGTACACGTGCAAACAAATTTGTGTTTTTTACTAAACAAGTAATTTACATATACACACTTTGGAATTATGTTTGGAATTACATTTTGCAGCATAAATGTATACATTTTTAGCCAAAGAAACCTTCAAAGAAATATGTTGTGATTGATTGGTGGTGGGAGGTTTAGTCTAAAAATTATCTGCTGTATATTTTTTTTGTACTGTTCGCATAGTGTTAGTCGGGTCTCCAGGCCTTGTATCATTATAACGGTAAAATATTACAGTATGTTTTCAAATTATGTCAAAACACTAATTGTCATCATTTCACATTATCCCTCTAAATGGAGGAATAATGCAATCCATCCATTTGCATGTTTTGAGTATAATTCATCCTTTGCATGTTTTGAATATATATACACTCAGCTAAAGGATTATTAGGAACACCATACTAATACTGTGTTTGACCCCCTTTCGCCTTCAGAACTGCCTTAATTCTACGTGGCATTGATTCAACAAGGTGCTGAAAGCATTCTTTAGAAATGTTGGCCCATATTGATAGGATAGCATCTTGCAGTTGATGGAGATTTGTGGGATGCACATCCAGGGCACGAAGCTCCCGTTCCACCACATCCCAAAGATGCTCTATTGGGTTGAGATCTGGTGACTGTGGGGGCAATTTTAGTACAGTGAACTCATTGTCATGTTCAAGAAACCAATTTGAAATGATTCGAGCTTTGTGACATGGTGCATTATCCTGCTGGAAGTAGCCATCAGAGGATGGGTACATGGTAGGGGTTGAAAGACTTCAGATTTTTTGAAGTCGACTGTTATGACATCAAAGTCGAGTCGACGTCGACTAGTCGATGACGTCATTCATAAAACCACAAGAGATGGGACTGCTTTGCAACATGCCACAATTTGCAATTAATTAACAGAAAATTATACAGATGCTGACAGACAGCTCATAATGGGGCCGTTTACACCTGGTCACTTCATGCGTTTTTACTGATCTGATTTATCAAAACGATTCCATTTACACCTGGTCACATAAATATGTTTACGCAAAACGGATATAAATCCAATCTTCAAACAACGCGCTATGCAGATTTAACGGAGTTCACGTCACCGAAAGCAACAATAATGAGCTGCATTTTATTGATCATCAGCTAATTTCAAAATCAAAGACCACAATAAGAGAGACAGCACTGGTAAGATCATTTTGTTTCTTTACTTTTAACGATGATGATTGTGTGTTAAGCGTCCGCGACTTACTTTCACTTTGATTTGCGATAGTTTGCACGTTGGCTTGATGAATAGATGCTCGAGCTGCTCATCTGCGGCGATGCGTGCTGCCATAGCTTCATCACTATAATACGCTCTCACACGTTTATTGTTAGCATTGTTGGGAGAAGTCCAATTTACATATGTGGTTTCAACTACCAGATGCATTTACACTTGTCCAGTTTCGTCTGTTAACCCTCTGGGGACCAAAGGTTTTTTGGAGCCCTTGGGATGTTTTGACATGCACTGACATTTGTGCTTTTTTCAGTTATTTATAAACATGTTAATGACAAAGGTGTAAATTCACTCTATATAGCACACACGGGGCTACCATAATATGTTAGCAACATGCATGTACATGTTTGTATTTTTGAGAGAATATTATTTATGCGTGGTTATTGAAAAAAATAAAAATAAAAGTTTCTGAAATAAGGCCACAAAACACATATTGATTATTTCTTCACAAGACTTTTAAAAATTGTATCACATAGTCTAGAATATTTGCTCCAAAACTATGTGAGAAACATCCTGACTACTCATTCAGATAAGTCAATAAAGTCTTTTAGAATGTGTATGACGTGTTTTGTTTGAGAAAGCTTTATGCGAGGAGGCTTGATCTCTCATTAGTATGTATGCATTTCACACCTGAGAAAGACAAAAGACCCTCCCATAATGGCCCTATTAGGTGCTATCAGGCCATATCATTATGCAGAAAGAATGAGGAGATTTAAAAAAGAATGGCTTTTAGATTGTTTGGATTTATTTACAACACACACACTGCTTAGAATAAGTGAACACACCCATGCTAAAGTTGACTAAAAAGAGGAATAAAAAATCGTAATGCCTTAATTAAAAAAATGAGGAAAACTCCAACCTTTAGGGACATGAATAATGTCCTTGAATTCTTTGTGAATGAAAAATGTATCACAAATAATTAAATGTTCTTCTTTAAAATACAGGGTGCATACGTCTGGACACATCTATCACACACCCTTCACCATATAGACAAGGTTTTATTTCAGTTCAAAGTTAGAGTTGGAAAAATCTTGAAAAGAAAATTGTCTTTTCCATAAATGTCTTAGTTTGATCATACATATTTCAAAGTTGAGGATTCATTATTTTGATTTAGCTTGGATTGGAACAAACACTAGACTATAACATCTTAGTTGATTAGTTTATTGACAAAACATACTATATATTTAACATATGAGCAGAAACTCCTAACAAAGCTTATTTGATGTCTATTTTAGAGTAAAAACTTTATACTCTATCCAAAACTAGTCAACAAAATGTCTTTTATTTCGTCTATAACAGTGCGTATCTGTGCGTTCATTCATTCATTCATTCTCACACACACACACACACACACACACACACACACACAGAAACATGATTCACATTTAAACAGTATGCTATTTTTCCGTTTACAGACACTAACGTTATTCTATATCGCGATTAGAACAAAGCACAAGCATAAAACACTTACACACTTCTCAGCTGAATCTGTTGCTCCTCCTCGTGGTGAAAATAAACCAGCACTTGTTCTGAGGTAGGTAAATGTCCCAGGATTGTTCCTCATAGCCGCTCAAGATGACAGTAGATTAATCTGACTAAAAAATATAGTGTGTTTTCAGAGTTTATGGGCGTTAACGCGTCTCAATGTGGTGCTTCACATATTTGCGTTTGAATAGCGCGTGCTCTCCGTGGGCGTCACATTACCGGAGATAATGGGCTGAGAGAAAGATAATTAGAATGGCTGACACGTCTCTCTTTTTATATAGATTACATAAACGGAGAATATTTATTTTAGTTTTGAATCGGATCATTTAAAAGTACAAACTCAAATGATTTTAAAGATATACTGCTCATGTCTGGGTGAATAGTATTTGCTGAGTTTTGTTGAAGATTAGAGACGTGCTCCAGGAAAAAAAGTTCACGGTGACTGAGAGGCAGAACGCACACCCTGTTTATATTCTTTATTTTACAAAAGCACAATATTTTATTTCGATTGTATGTGAGCACATAAAAAAGTAGACATTTAACAGATTATTTTCTCATATTTCTTAACTCTATATGAACAGAAATGATGGTAGTACTTTAAGTCTATTTTTATGCTATGTGAAAAAAACGAGCAAAACGCGCCGGCGCGTTTCTGGTCCCCAGAGGGTTAAGCGGCCCAGACCTCCTCCTGAAGCGGTTTGAGCGATCGGATTTAAATCCGTCTCCGAACGCGTTTCGGAGGGCATTTACACCTGGTCTTTTCACGATCGGATAGCTATCAGATCACAGAAACACATGAAGTGGCCAGGTGTAAACAGCCCACTGTTTACATCATCATTTAGGATGAAAAAAGAAAAGGAAAAAAAGCTATAAATTCACATCAGCGCCTTAGTGATGCGCAGATCCAAGTAATACAAAATAATATTCAAATTAATTGCGGGTGAATTAGAGGTAGGCTACATCATTAATATGTTTAAATAAATAAATGATAAAAAATAATGTTTTAATAAAGATACTGAACTCTCATTTCCCGGTAAAACAGTGAGCGTGCGTCATGCTTTTACTTTCGTTTTCAACTATTTCTAGTGTTAGGTTAGTAAAGTATTTACACACACTTGATGTACCAATGCTGCTTTCTTGCTGCAATGACCCTCTGGGCTCTTCATCTGTTGTCGTCTGCAACATGTTAGTATCAAAATTAGCGCAATCATAGTGTCACATGATCAACGCGACTAGTCGACGTCAAGCTTAAAGCGTCGCGGCATTGCATTAAGGTCGACTAGTCGACTAGTCGGTTCAACCCCTAGTACATGGTGGCCATAAAGGGATGGACATGGTCAGAAAAAATGTGCAGGTAGGCCGTGGCGATTAAACGATGCCCAATTGGCACTAAGGGGCCTAAAGTGTGCCAAGAAAACATCCCCCACACCATTACACCACCACCACCAGCCTGCACAGTGGTAAGAAAGGCATGATGGATCCATGTTCTCATTCTGTTTATGCCAAATTCTGACTCTACCATCTGAATGTCTCAACAGAAATCGAGACTCATCAGACCAGGCAACATTTGTCCAGTCTTCAACTGTCCAATTTTGGTGAGCTCTTGGAAATTGTAGCCTCTTTTTCCTATTTGTAGTGAGGATGAGTGGTACCCGGTGGGGTCTTCTGCTGTTGTAGCCCATCCGCCTCAAGGTTGTGCGTGTTGTGGCTTCACTAATGCTTTGCTGCATACCTCGGTTGTAACGAGTGGTTATTTCAGTCAAAGTTGATCTTCTATCAGCTTGAATCAGTCGGCCCATTCTCCTCTGACCTCTAGCATCAACAAGGCATTTTCGCCCACAGGACTGCAGCATACTGGATGTTTTTCCCTTTTCACACCATTCTTTGTAAACCCTAGAAATGGTTGTGCGTGAAAATCCCAGTAACTGAGCAGATTGTGAAATACTCAGACCGGCCCGTCTGGCACCAACAACCATGCCACGCTCAAAATTGGTTAAATAACCTTTCTTTCCCATTCTGACATTCAGTTTGGAGTTCAGGAGATTGTCTTGACCAGGACCACACCCTTAAATGCATTGAAGCAACTGCCATCTGATTGATGCCAGGCGGCCCGGTCTGAAAAGGGAAAAACATCCAGTATGCGGCAGTCCTGTGGGCGAAATGCCTTGTTGATGCTAGAGGTCAGAGGAGAATGGGCCGACTGGTTCAAGCTGATAGAAGAGCAACTTTGACTGAAATAACCACTCGTTACAACCGAGGTAAGCAGCAACGCATTTGTGAAGCCACAACACGCACAACCTTGAGGCGGATGGGCTACAACAGCAGGGTACCACTCATCTCCACTACAAATGGGAAAAAGAGGCTACAATTTGCAAGGGCTCACCAAAATTGGACAGTTGAAGACTGGAAAAATGTTGCCTGATCTGATGAGTCTCGATTTCTGTTGAGACATTCAGATGGTAGAGTCAGAATTTGGCGTAAACAGAATGAGGACATAGATCCACCAACAAAGTCCCAGCATTTTGCAACAGTCGCTTCAAGCACTGTGTTGCGTCGCGCCGCTCGCCAGAGACCGCTTAGACAAATGTCTCACCTGCTGAGAACGCTACCTAACATTTACACACAAAATCATTCATGTTTAAGAATCACTCTGGGCGATTCATGATCAGAGTCAGAGAGTGGCAATCTCTTGAACCACCACCACGTTCGCGCTGGAAAACTTCTGCAGTCCCTAATTGGCCAAAATGTTCTGTTCAACTTTTCAGAGATCATCTACTCTTCCCTGTGGATGACCTGTGACCTACTTTCTGTAAGATCTGAATTTTTGAGTTTGAATTTTTGAGATTGAATTTTAGAAAACTGAATTTGAAGTTCCGAATTTCTTCATCTTGAAAACTTGAATCTGTATTTTTTTTAAACTGAATATTTGCAGTATTTGAATTCAGAACAAAAAAACTAGCTGTTTGAAAATACATGTCTATAAAATTCAGCCATAAAAACATTTAAATTTGTTAAATTTGAAATGTTCAATATTCGTTTAAAAAAAATCAAATTCAGAACTATTTAAACTACCACCTAAAATTCAATTTTGTTTGATTACGCTTGCAAATAATTAAAATTTACACAATTAAAATTCAAATCATTCTGTCATATTATTAGCTCCATAGCCTTTAATGAAAAAAAAAAAAACATTGAATGGTCATGAATTTCCCAAAAATGGATTTATTTGCTCAGATGCCTAAAATATACAGAATTGAATCATGAATCGAATTTCACAGTTAATCGAATCAAATTGAAGCTTTTTTAGCAAAAATCGTTCTTGAATCGAAACCTGTAAATTAAATCGATTCGCTGTCTACCCAAAGATTCACAGCCCTCTATCCATTAAAATAAACCTACCATAAAAATTAGACATAAAACCAATAATGAGTAAACGAAACCAGGTATTGTATTCAAACTTGAGCAAGCCATTCTGAACCATTCATTTTGTAGTTCCACCAGAGTATTGGTATACTCCAGAACTTTTGCTGTTATCTAGTTTCTGATCTTTCTTTTACATTTCTTTGTAAGTAGGCGAACTTACAGTGGGGGAAATTATTATTTAACCCCCTGTTGATTTTGTGTGTGTGTGTGTATATATATATATACAGGGGCGTAGCCACCATTTCAAAAGTGAGGGGGACAGAATGTCAAGTGTAATACCAGTTTTTTTTCTTCAGATTTTTGTTGAGGTTTTGCTTAATTAGCTTAATATGCTATTTATATTTAAAGCAATAAAACAGAAAGAAAGTTGTCCAGTTCTTTATATTGCACATGCAGGGTTTTTCCTGGCTTATGTGGTAGGAGGTGGTAAAGTGGTGAATCGTGATCATGTATTTTAATAAGATAATAAAATGTGTATTTTTCGTAGACCATCATATAGTCTGCTGTGGCATAGTATTTTTGTAGGTGGATCTCGGTACCTCTAGGGGGGTCTGGGGAC
Source organism: Tiaroga cobitis (assembly GCA_030578255.1). Lineage (NCBI taxonomy): Eukaryota > Metazoa > Chordata > Actinopteri > Cypriniformes > Leuciscidae > Tiaroga > Tiaroga cobitis. The sequence goes on from CM060591.1 coordinate 25,308,899, forward strand.
ATGCCCCCCCCCCGTGAGAAAATTTTGTACATTTTAAAGATAAATTCATTAATCTGGCGCACTTTGAGTCCCCCGAATCCACTGTTAAAAATAAATAATCCAACTGCCCAAACATATGATATTCTCTGATTTAGATATCTGATCATCGCATTACAATTATTCAAATTATCAGTGTTAAGCATGATAATATGGTTAAATATCACACTGAAGCTAATTTAAAAATAACATTTACTTAAAATTAAAGTTTTTTTTTTTTTTGCAAAATTACATTTTCTTACTAGCCTAAACAAAGTCTGTCTTACTAAACTAAAACTTTCCAATTGAAAACCTTCAAACTTCAAGCTTTTAAAACTACTTCAAACTTTCTAGTTAGGCTTTTTCAAGAGAACTTAAAGTTTGTCTACAAACTTTTTTTATCTAATTCTAAAGTGTTACCAAATTATGATATACATCAGATCGTGGCTGCATGAAAATACAAATTCAACATTAACATTTAGCATGTGTATTCTAATTTGAAGGGCTTTGATAACATATTTGTTAAAATAAAATGCATTAGGCCTACGAGTAAAATAGATTGAAGATATTACATGTTAGTTCGGGTAGTGAATTTACAACAAAACCTGTTAATTAGGCTATTCAACAAGAGAAATAGGCGGAGTTATTCATCATTGTGCATTCATCATTCAACACAATTCGGATACTACATGAAAACTTACTTACAGTGCTCGACTTTTTCGTGAAAAAGGAGTGAAGAGGTTTTTTTGGCATTTTGAACTCTATGAAACTGATGGATTCGGCGCGGGTGCGCGCATGGGCGTGCCGTAGGCTAATGCACGAGTGACTGATTACCATGGAAACGTGAAAGTCACGTATGTAGATAGACTATCCTTGACTCTTTGGATTTTAAATCTCGATGTAGGGTATACACACCCGCGAAAACCTCAGCTTGTCGTAGACACACTTGCCCTATGAAAAAGTGCGGGGGACGAATTTACATTGTATAAAAAGTGGGGGGGACACGTCCCCCCCGTCCCCCGCGTAATCTACGCCTATGTATATATATATATTAGGGGTGCAACGGTTCTAATTTGTCGTAGGTTGCAGTTAACGTGTCTTTTCTTCTCCACCGGTTTTTGTATGACCCTGCTGACCCAATGAGCATTTTAGACACTGTTCAATGGTCATGCCTTAACTGCAATTTCTAGTATTGCATTAGTATAGCATCCTTCTCATGGGCATTTAATAATTTTTAACTTTTCAGTCTGAGTTAAATCTCTTTTTTGGCTTATTTTATCTGTAAAAGAAAACATGCCTAAAAATTATGCACACCTGAGTAATAAGGCGTTTTTCATTTCCAGCCTTCATGAACAATTATATATTATAATTATATACTTATAAATGATTAAATAATCAACATGCCTAATAATTCTGCACGCAGTGTAAATTAAAGATGAATCCTAATTAAAGTTTCAAAAGCTATTCAATCTAGAGCAGTCAGTGTTATACTATATTAGGCTGCTGTCACTAAGACCTAATGCACGAATCCAGTACATTGATACTGTAGTCAAGTCACATTTATTTATATAGCGCTTTTTACAATGCAGATTGTTTCAAGGCAGCTTTACAGAGATAAAAGGAAAATAATGCAACAAAGGTTGTTTCCAGAAGAAAATAGCGTCACAGTCCAGCTTAAGTAAGTTCAGTGGTGTTTCATTTATATATATAGAAAACCGTATATAATTATGTAGAAAAAATCTGGAGAAAATCGTGATGTCATCGTCCAGCTCAGTTCAGTTCCCATATAATGGTGTCAATGCAGGCAGATCAATATCATTGTTGAACATTATTAAATTAAAGCTGCATTGTGTAGCTTTTTTTGGGTAAAAAATGATCCAAAATACATATTTGAGAAAATACATAACCAGCCAGTGTTCAAAACTATCTGCTGGCCTTAGCTCGATTCAAAACGGTAAGCTTGTAATAATGTTTTTAATTCCAGTGGTACTGGTGGATTTCCGCGGGAGATTCAAGCATGTCTTTGCGTCATTACGTCACATCTGTACACAAAGAAGGAGTCTCGGCTAGTGGGCTATTTTGAGTCATTACGTCACATCTGTACACATAAAGGAGGAGTCTCGGCTAGTGGGCTATATTGCGTGTGAGGATGTTGGAGGTGGAGATTTATAGCCCTTTCTCACAGCACATGATATAATTAAACTTATCAATTTGATGGCGGATCCAGAAAGGTTCAAACGACAATCACCAGTGACAACAGATTCACCTGTAGTAAAATGCAAAAGACTTCGTTCGGACTTCGGAGTGGCTAACTTACAGAAAAAAAGAGACTGCAACCGGACCCACGCGAAAACAAGGATATATATCGGAAGGACATTACATGTAGTCACGCAATGCTGACGTTGTTAACATTAACAAGTTGAGAACAAAGTATAATTCGCACGGTTTTGCGTGATATGATAAGCGATTGTTAGATTTAATCAGCGCGATTTACTGCAATGTCAGAACCAGAACAAAAGTGGATGTTACTTACTTGTTCAGATGACATTTTCCGGTAAAAACTTATTACGTTAGTCATACTTCCAAAAATAATAATCTGTGATTCTGAATGCCAGTATCGGCACCAGCGTGGTGATTGACAGCTGCACACTCTCCTCAATGTGTTCCTCCGCGCTGTGCAGTGTCGAACTACAACTCACGTAAAGTTGATAATTCCGCGAATGACTGCAATTGCAGATTTCGAACAGAGATGGCGACAAAGAGGAAAAAATGCGGACTGCAGCTTTAAATGTTCAATTTAATACTGTATACATGCCGCCCTCGGCCGTTTCATTCACATACGACTTAATCTATTATGCTTGCTAGGATACTCACTAAGATGGGCATGTTGACAATTTTGACATTTCAATATTTGCACGATGTCTAAGACACGGGTTTCCACATCTGTGCTTCTGATGAGGAATACACTACAGTTAGACCTTACTTTATTTGTAACTTTTTTATACTGTATTTATCTATGCTTGTAATTAGTGTATTTGATCTTAACCCCCAATATAGATATAGATAGATTTAGATACTGGCTTGTATTTTTTAAATGCATCCCTAAATAGAAGATTAGAAAAACGTTGCCTGGTATGATGAGTCTTGATTTCTGCTGCAACATTCAGATGGTGGAGTCAGAATTTGATGTAAACAACAAGAAAGCATGGACCCATCCTGCCTTGTATCAATGGTTCAGGCTGCTGGTGGTGCTGTAATGGTGTGGGGGATATTTTCTTGGCACACTTTGGGCCCCTTAGTACCAATTGTACATTGTTTAAACACCACAGCCTACCTGAGCATTGTTGCTGAATATGTCCATCCCTTTATGACCACAGACCATCTTCTGATGACTACTTCCAGTAAGGTAAAGCACCATGTCACAAAGCTCAAATCATCTCAAACTGGTGTATTGAACATGACACTGGGTTCACTATACTCAACTGGCCTCCACAGGCACCAGATCTCAATCACTTCGCATCACGGATGAGTAGCCGACAAATCTCCAACTGCAACTGCGTCACGCGTGGCAAGCGCGCTCATAATGTAAGAGACGCTGGTGTGACCACAACATTGCCCAATCAATGGCAAATGCAGCGCGAGCTGATCTTAATCAAGCAGCACTGTTACTACACAGTGAAATCCAGTAAAGAAAAAAATGTAATTCGCCACCAGTGTTGGGCAGTAACGCGTTACTGTAACGCAGTTACTTTCGACAGTAACTAATACTGTAACGCATTACTTTTTAAATAAATTAACTCCGTTACCGTTACCATATGGCGCGTTGTCCGTTACTTTTTTAAATTAATTAGTTGCTGGGGCGGCTGAGAAGTGTGCGCTGTCATTACACAGTACGAGAGCACTGAAGAGACTGCTAGCATTATACAGAGCGAGAGGACACCTGAGGACACATAACAAACTCACTGGCTGAGTTGTTTACGTACACGTGAGGCAGCGCGAGCACGGAGATTACAAGCTGCACGGAGAGCGCTGAGCACTTGATGCGCATTTAAAACACAGACAGCGAAACGGTATGAATACAGAACACTTAAGTACACATTGCCATATCATTATAAAGTAATTAATTTTTTGACTAGATGCTGCATCAGCAGAGAAAGAACAGAAGCTTGCCGTCGAGTCTGAGACGAATAACAGTAACGGCTAACTTACCTCAAGCGATTAAAGCAATGTGACAAAAACACACGCAGACCTGACCCACATGTTTTATGTCGCAATTGTTACCATCTATTTGCATTAGTTTATATCCAGCTGGTCACTTTTATGCATTCATTAGCCGGCGAAGTTGTATTTTTAAAACTAGTGACGTGATTGATTGCTTACATTGATATGTTCATGCAGCCGACATCAAGTCTAATCAAGTGTTCTAAAATTTAAGCAAATAAAGTGAAAGACTTTACATGTAATATAGGTCTACATTTATGTTATTTTAATGGTCTGGCCTTTGCAGATATTTAAATATGGCCATCTTCTTTAAGCTTGAATCATATAAATGGTAACACTGTACAATAAGATTACAATTTTAGCATTAAATATGGTTAATACATGTTGTAGAAGTATCATTCATTGTTAGATGTATTTGTATCTCCTTAGTTAATGTAGGCCTACTATGAACTAACAAGAATGATCAAGGTACAATTGTATTGCTCAAATATTAATTCATGCAGTAAAAACCACAGTGGTAAAAACATATACTGTCAGCTGCATGAACATATCAATGTTGAGAAAGCAAACAAGTCACTAGCTTTAAAAATGCTTGTTTTGTTATTTATTTCAGAAATCCTTGATATATTCAGTTTGTGCTAGTCTGACTTAAATAAAATAGTGTTTAAAAATTACTTTCTGTTTAAGTCAGTTTTGTGTTTGTATAGACCATAACGCATTAATGGGAACATTTAAGAACTTTCTTTAAAAAAGTAACTAAAAAGTTACTTTTAACAGTAACGCATTACTTTTTGGTGTAAGTAATCAACAAAGTAATTGAGTTACTTTTTGAATGAAGTAACTAGTAACTGTAACTAGTTACTATTTCTTAGTAACTAGCACAACACTGTTCGCCACTGAAGTAATAACATCGCTGCGAGATCTAGTGAGAAACATTCACATTTCTCCGTTATTAATGGATCAAACAGTGCTGATGTGGAAACCAGGAAGAAACATTGTGCCATGAATGAACTATTCAGTGTCCACAGATCAGCAACATTCACCATGGATTTACTGTAGTAACACTAGGCTACTAACTGTAACCATGGAAGTTTGGCAGGAATAGTAGGCTACAATGCTTTCAAGTAACATTACGTCGGTTTTATTTTGACATTATGAATACAATTGCTGCCCTCAAATGTTAATCTGAACTAAAATAAACCTGTTTATAACTACTACAATATTTCATTTTGTCCAAGGAGCTGTTTTGTTTTATATGCTCCTAAGAAAAGTCAAGTATAGCTCCATCATTGCTCAAAGTAAAAAAATATCATATCATATTTATGATGTTAGTTTTAATAAAAATATAATTAAAAAAATTCAAATCAAGGAAAATTTCTCTGGCATTTTTTTCTTTTTGCTGTATCGAAAACGTACCGAACCATGACAAGTGTATCGTATCGAACCGAACCGTGAATTTTGTGAACCGTTACACCCCTAATATATATATAATATTCATATTCCAAAAACATACAAATGGTTATATAATAGTATAAATGTATTTTGCCCCATTTCCCCAGCACAAATCTCCACAGAATGCTGCTTTGCATTAGAATTTTCCTTATTATTTGCAGTCTAGTACTTGCGCTTTTTGTTGTTGTTTTTATTATCGATGTAATAGTTCGGCATGGAATGTAATTGATGTAAATCAATTAGATTACAATTACATCAATTATAATGGAATGTAAACGAAAGCTGTAAATCAAGCATGTAGCAGTCAGTTATTTACCTTTCTGCTCTTTGGTCTGTTCTGTGTGTTTTAGCACTCCCCTCTTGGCCTCTTCAAACTGTCTCTGTTCAGTCAGACTTTTATTGAGCACTTGACTGAGCACTGACTCTCCTTCTCCCATTAAAAACATGCTTTTAAACTTATTATACAGCATTGTGGCTTTGTCCATCACATCCTGGCTGGCTTTGAACCTGCGGACCTTTAAAGAAAGCATAAAGGTATGATTCGTTTTAGTTAACTTTTTTTTTTTAAGTTTGTTGTTTTTGTTGCAAGTGGTGTGCAATAGTAATTAATAAACATGACAACTGTCCAATGCTGACCAAAAAAAAAAAAAAATCATACCTTTTTAAGAGTAGTTATGAGTTCACAGTGTCTCTGAAGATGTTGAGTAGTAATATGCAGTGAACTCAACTCATCCAATGCAACTAAACATTTCCTCACATCCTAAGAAAAGAGAGAGTGTGCATTTACTTACATGCCCAGAATTAAAAACCAACAACAAGGTTAATACATTAAGTTCAAATAGATTATGAGCAAATTGTTCTAAGAACATCAAATGTCAACTGATGTCATTAAACAAATAAGGTTTAAAAGCTATATGCAAGAATGAAAATCTTCTTAACTGTAGTCTGTACTTACAAGGTTATCGATCTTTAAAGATGTTTTAATCTCCCCATGCAACTTATGCAGTCTGGACTCTGCAGAAACTTCTTTATTTGAAGAATTGAAAAAGTAAAATACAAATGTACTAAACAGTATCATTAATATTTGATAATAGGTGATTATCTAAGGACTGCACAGCATTTTACCATTTATTATCTTACCTTTTCTCTTGTCTCCTTTTCTATCATCTTTCTTTCCATCTTTTCCTAACCTGCAGAAAAAAATCAGACACCAGCCATCTGATGATTTTTAAATAAAGATCTAGAGCAGGAATTCATGTTTTGCTTCGCTATTTAAAATTCATGAAAAAAATTTGTTACAATGTTATATTATATAGGTCTAAAGAGCCTCTTTCACCTAGATATCATCTTATAGAGACTGTGTCTGTTCCCCGAATTTGGAAATCCAAAAAACGTCAGGTTAAAAATTGAATTGATGTTCAACAAATAAAAAACAGATATAATACAGATGAGCAAATGATAAAGCTTGGGTTGCTGAATATTTGATCCCTTACTTCAAAATCTCTCATAGTTAATGATATGATTTCAGATTATAATCTTGATATGCTGTGTTTGACAGAAACCTGGCTAAAATCAAACGATTACATTATTTTAAATGAGTCAACCCCACAAGATTACAGTTAACATGAACCTCGTCTGAAAGGCAAAGGGGGAGGTGTTGCAGTAATTTATAGTAATATTTTCAAAACCACTAAGAAATCTAGTTTTAAATATACTTCTTTTGAAGTATTGGTGCTTAATGTAAAAATATATAGTGTAAACGATAAATCACATTTGAGAATTATGCTGTCTACTGTATACAGGCCACCAGGGCACCATAAAGATTTTATCAAAGAATTTGCGGACTTTCTATCAGAATTAGTATTGGCTGCAGATAAAGTACTAATTGTTGGTGATTTTAATATACATGTAGATAATGAAAAAGATGCATTTGGATTGTCATTTAAAGACATTGTAAACTCAATTGGAGTTAGACAACATGTGTCAGGAGGACCTACTCAGTGTCGTAATTATACTCTAGATCTAATACTATCACATGGAATAGATGTTGATGCCGTTGAAATTCTGCAGCAGAGCGATGACATCTCAGATCATTATCTAGTCTCATGTAAATTACATTTAGCCAAGGCTGCAAAGCCGACTCCGTGTTATAAATACGTTAGACCTATAACTTCTGCCACTAAAGATTGCTTTATCAATAATCTTCCTAATCAGTTTCATCATCTCAGCATCCCGGATAGCTTAGAAGAACTTGATATTGCAACAGAAACGTTTAACTCTCTCTTTTCCAGCACTTTAGACGCAGTTGCTCCGTTGCGCTTAAAGAAGATTAAAGAAAATAGTCCAACGCCATGGTACAGCGAGTACACCCAGGCCCTTAAGAGAGCAGCCAGAAAAATGGAGCGCAACTGGAAGAAAACTAAACTAGAGGTATTTCGGATTTCGTGGAAAGAGAGCTCGATTGCTTACAGAGAGGCTTTAAAAGCTGCTAGATCTGCTTATTTTTCAACCCTATTAGAATAAAATAAACATAATCCAAGGTATTTATTTGAAACAGTGGCTAAACTAACGAAAAAGAAAACTTCAAGCCCAGAAGTGTCCAAGCAACACAGCAGTGATGACTTTATGAACTTCTTCACTTATAAGATTGATAATATCAGGGACAAAATTATAACTATGCAACCGTCTACCACAGTATCGCATCAGGGAGTGCATTGTAGTCTCCCTGAGGAAAGATTTTATTCATTTGTTGCTATAGGAGAGGAAGAATTCTGCAAACTCGTTAATTCATCTAAATCAACAACTTGTATGTTAGATCCTATACCGACTAAGCTACTGAAAGAGATGTTTCCAGAGGTCATATATCCTCTTCTTAATATCATTAATTCATCTTTGTCTCTAGGATACCTACCAAAAACCTTTAAACTGGCTATGATAAAACCGTTTGTTAAAAAACACAACTTGATCCTACAGAATTAGTCAATTACAGGCCGATCTCGAATCTGCCTTTTCTGTCAAAGATATTAGAAAAAGCAGTATCTTCACAACTATGTTCCTTTCTAGAAAGAAATTATATCTGCAAGGATTTTCAGTCCGGATTTAGACCGTACCATAGTACTGAGACTGCTCTCATTAGAGTCACAAATGATTTGCTCTTATCATCCGATCGTGGTTGTATCTCTCTATTAGTGTTACTCGATCTTAGTGCTGCATTTGACACCATTGACCACAACATTCTTTTAAATAGACTAGAAAACTATGTTGACATTAGTGGAATTGTACTAGCATGGTTTAAATCATACTTAACTGACCGTTATCAGTTTGTAGCAGTAAATGAAGAGATGTCTTATCGATCACAAGTTCAGTATGGCGTACCACAAGGCTCAGTACTAGGACCGTTGCTGTTCACTCTGTACATGCTACCATTAGGAGATATCATTAGGAAACATGGAGTTAGCTTTCACTGTTATGCCGATGATACTCAGCTGTATATTTCTTCAAAACCCAACGAAACTTACCAATTCACAAAATTAACGGAATGCATAGCTGATATAAAAAATTGGATGACTAGTAATTTCCTACTACTAAATTCTGAAAAGACAGATATTCTAATTATTGGACAAAAAACTTCCACACGTAATAACCTAGAATACTGTCTAACACTTGATGGCTGCTCTGTCAAGTCTTCGTCGTCGGTTAGGAACCTGGGTGTGCTATTTGATACCAACCTTTCTTTTGAAAGCAACGTGTCTAGTATCTGTAAAACTGCATTTTTCCAACTTAAAAATATATCTACAATACGCCATATGCTCTCATTGGGAAATGCGGAACAATTAGTTCATGCGTTCATGACCTCAAGGCTAGACTATTGTAATGCTCTACTGGGTGGTTGCCCTGCACGCTTAATAAATAAACTACAGCTAGTTCAAAACGCCGCAGCTCGAGTTCTTACCAGAACCAGGAAATATGACCATATTAGCCCGGTTCTGTCAACAATGCATTGGCTCCCTATTAAACATCGTATAAATTTTGAAAATATTGTTGACTACTTACAAAGCACTAAATGGTTTAGCTCCACAGTACTTGAGCGAGCTCTTAATGCATTATAGTCCTTCACGTCTATTGCGATCTCAAAACTCCGGCCAGTTGATAATACCTAGAATATCTAAATCGACTGCTGGCGGTAGATCCTTTTCCTATTTAGCACCAAAACTTTGGAACAGTCTTCCTACCATTGTCCGGGAAGCAGACACACTCTGTCAGTTCAAAGCTAGACTAAAAACACATCTCTTTGACCTAGCATACACATAATACATGATAGACTTCTATAATTCAATGTTAGGCTGCATAGATAAGGTCAGCCGGAACTGGGAACACTTCCCTTAAATCTTAAGAAGAATGGCATCTACTCTAATATTAGTGTCTTTTGTTTATCCCGAGGTTTTCCCGCAGCCTGCCGGATCTAGGCCGTATCCAGATCTGACGAAGGAGATCCGCCTGGACCCGATGACAATGCAGTGCTGAAGTGTCAACTATCCTCTCCCTATGGAGGATCCCTTTCCCACTCTACAGATAAAGCGTTGTGAATTTCGGCTCGCGTACCCCGAAGTGATACAATAAAACAAAATTCTGTATCAAAATTTATAGGCAAGACAAGTAGTTTGTTTACGCATGGGTTGTATGGAATTACAAACCTGCGCACATATTTTCAAAAGCACATAACTATAGAATCAATTCTGAATGAGCATGAGTCAGCGTTAATCACAGGTTTGCGTTTAAAGTCTGATCATTTCGACGGAGGTGAATCAATCAAAATTAACTTTACCTGGAAATAACATTATTCAAGAACCGCTATAAAGCCAAAACAATCTCTGTTACCTTAAATTATATGTTTATCTCTGTAAAGCTGCTTTGAAACAATCCATTGTTAAAAGGGCTATATAAATGAAGATGACTTGACTAAAGAGTACTGAAAAAAAAACATGCTAAAATACTGCTACTTCCCAAAAAAAATTAACTCAAGGGTGCACCCTAAAACATTTTTCAAGTATAATCAACACGGTTGTACAAGTCATTTCAACTTAAATTATATTAAATGAAATCTAATATGGAAATCCAATATAGCCTGGTAATACCAGACTCTGCTACTTCACTTTGCTTCGTAGACAGAGTCTGGAATGGCATAATAGAGAAGTGTTTTCTCGCTAGGGGGCGCTTGTCTGAAGTTTAAAATCATTGGTTACCCGTAAGCCAATCAGATAAGTTTATTTATGACGTATGTTATGCGCCGACACAGCCGCATCGAACCACAGACATCATGCATCGAACTCAAATCTATGATCGAACTTCCACTGTAAACACGTGATGTGAGCGAAATACCGGAGTGAACATGGCTGTAAAGACTTTTGCAGATCATGCGAAGTTAATCTACACATCCACGGTACAATCACGGCCTCTAAACTAATTTTTTGCCTGAGTGAAACAAGAAAATATTTGTAGCCAACTCTCAAATTTAGGATTAGATCTTTTTTATTTTTTTAATAAATGCCGACAGTAAAATGTTGCCAGATATTGCTACGAAAAACAAGCAAAACAAAACAAAATAATAAATAATCCGAAATAAGTTCAAAGCTTGTGTTTTGGAAATAAGATTAATATATCACTAACCCTAACATGAAACTTTCCACTTTTCTGATTTTGTCACATTAAATCAGAAAAACAGGTCTAGGAGACTACTGCCACCTTTCCATTAGGTGGATCTGGCAACACGGAGGCTGCACCAGCGCTCCCTCATTCACAACGCGCTCTCAATCCCCGTTCACTGCGCTAGCTTCTCGCAGCAACATGAATTGACAACACTCATATGAGGTGGTTTAAACACGGCTAATTAATCATTCAGAGAGCTTGAAATTTAATTTTTTAATGTAAAAAAAAAATGACCGAGGTCCGGACCTCGGTGACCTCATAGCTGGCTACGGCCATGCTTAGTTTCAAGATTACAGCATGACATGGAAATATTTAAGGACTGGAAAAGAAAGGAGACACTGGCCTGTCAAAATGTAGCCAGTTCGAGCTCGACCGATAAAAGAGACCGAGATACACCATCTAAAACTCCAAGGACCATAAAAAAGCAGAGGAAGATCATGGAGTTGCGATCACGGAACAGTGTCACCGAGGTGGGTTAAACACTACAGGCTGGGTGGGTTAACTACCTGTTTACAAATCTACTAAATTTAAAATTAGCATTTGTTTTCAGTCACTTTTTTTTTCATATGAGAATGTTTGAAAAACCCCGGAATGTTCTCCATAACAGAGCGAATTGCATCCCGTGTCTCGTTTCCCATTTCCGCGGTCGTTTCGGTTTTCGATTTTTCTAACCTACAATGTAAAACGTACTTGGTTACTAACATAACCTCAGTTCTCTCTTGAAGAGGGAACGAGTACTGCGTAATATCTTACGCTAGGGGAAAACCTCTTTTCCTCGAGATATTGAAGCCAAAAAATTATCCTTAATTTTGAATTATTGCAAAACGCGTTGCAGCAGCATACAGACATAAGCAGGCGGCTCAGCGTGCCTATTGGCTGTCCTGCGGCAACTGCAGCAGCCTATCGAGAGCGGCCCTTTGGTGACGGTCCAATGGGGGCACTTCGCGCCCATTGTGTCACGCTCGCGCCCAAAGGGGCGTGGTCTAGCCCTATAAAGATAGCTCGATGGGCTGATTTCACTGGTTTTTCATCACCGAAGCGAACCAGCGCGTAGCAGGCACGGCAAGATACGCAGTATTTGTTCCCTCTTCTAGAGAGAACTGAGGTTACGTTGGTAACCGAGTACGTTCTCTTACGAGAGGTTCTCTCGTACTGCGTAATATCTTACGCTAGGGGAACACTATGCAAAACGGCGTGCATGCGGGGATCCAACACCAAGGTCCCAAGGGCAGGTGCCCTGGGCTCATATAGTGCATTATCACCATGAACTCAGAGAGTCCGAGAAGAGAGGCTAGAAGCATCATTCTAAATAATTTAGCCATAAGATGGGCTATTTATTATAATAGTGCTACATACAGTTAGGGTGAAGAGAACTTCAGCCTGTACTGAGTGATAGTATGGGCATTATTTTTCCTCGGGAAAAACTCACAGCCCGTTGAGCAGTGCTCAAGCGAGTGCAGTACTCTGCACCGAACGACGGGGCAGGTGGTGCTTGACTTTAAACCGACAGCAATTTAGCTTGTAAGGCAGGAACTTCTAGGTTATAAAACCTTATAAATGTAGATGGGGAGGCCCAGCCTGCCGCCATACAGATATCTTGTAAGGAGATCCCACTAGACCACGCCCACGATAAGGCCATGCCTCTGGTAGAATGTGCTCTAACACCCAAGGGGCACTCCAGTCCCTTTGTAGTTTATGCCATTGCTATGGTATCAACTATCCATCTGGATAGGGTCTGTTTCGAGGCGGCTAGGCCCTTAGTGCGGCCGCCGAATGAAACGAAAAGCTGCTCAGTCTGTCTGAAAACAGATGAGCGAGATACGTAGGCCTTTAACGCCCTAACTGGGCAAAGGCTCTCCTCATTATGAACCGGTAGGGCAGACAGGGAGATAACCTGGGCCCTAAACGGCGTGTTGAGGGATTTAGGTACGTATCCGTGTGTTGGTTTGAGTATGACTTTTGAGTCGTTAGGCCCAAATTCCAGACACATTGCACTTATTGATAGCACTTGTAGATCCCCTATGTGTTTTACTGACGCAAGAGCCAAGAGAAACACTGTCTTGAAAGACAAGCGTTTCATATCCGATGTCCAAATCGGCTTGAATGGGGCTCCTTTCAGGGCTTCTAGCACAATGGAAAGGTCCCACATGGGGATAGATGGGGTTCTGGGAGGATTCATCCTCTTAGCTCCTCTTAGGAAACTAATGACCAGATCATCTTTCCACAGTGACAGGCCAGACACAGGTTTCGTAAACGCTGCTATGGCCGCCACGTAGACTTTGAGCATGGATGAGGACCTTCCCTTATCCAGTAGCTCTTAAAGGAAGGAAAGTACTTCCGTTACCCCGCTGCTTGTAGGTGGAAAACCTCGGGTTTTGCACCAGTTAACAAACACTGACCACTTGGAGGCATAGAGGCGTCTGGTAGACGGTGCTCTGGCCTGTGTGATGGTGTTTAGCACTCCCTCGGGGAGGTTTGCGGGTACCCGTTGATGGCCCATGCGTGCAGGGCCCACCGTTCCGGGTGAGGATGCCAAATTGAGCTCCCGGCCTGGGAGAGGAGGTCTTTCCTCATCGGTATTGGCCATGGGGCAGTGCTCTCCAGTTGCATCAGGACTGGAAACCACACTTGGTTTGTCCAGAGCGGGGCCACAAGAAGCACTGAGCATCCATTTTCCTTTATTCGTTCCAATACCTGAGGCAGGAGCGAGACGGGGGGAAAAGCATAGAGGGGGCAGCGGGGCCAGACGTGGGCCAGTACATTCCCTGCTCTTGGAGAAAACCTTCGGACAGTGAGCGTTCTCTTGGGACGCAAACAGGTCTACCTGCGCTCTGCTGAATGTCTCCCACAGCAGGAGGATCGTCTGCGGGTGCAGAGACCATTCTCCTGCTGGAACATTGTTCCTGGACAGTCTGTCTGGTCCCAAATTTAGGTGACCAGGCACATGTGCTGCTCTCAGAGAGCGCAGATTGTGCTGAGCCCAGACCAGGAGGCGTTCCGTCAGCCTGTAAAGGTTTCGGGATCTGACGCTACCCTGGTGATTTATGTAGGCTACATGTTGTCCGAGCAGACCAAGACGTGGTGACCTCTTATTCGGAGAAAGAAGCGCCTTAGCGCATGATCAACTGCCATCATTTCTAGGCAGTTGATGTGTAGGAGCTTCTCTCGTTCTGACCATAGGCCGAAGAACGGTCTGCCTTCATGCAGTGCTCCCCATCCCGAGGTGGAGGCGTCCGTGGACACCACCTGCACACTCAAGGAAGTCCCCAGGTTTACACCTGACTGGTACCAGTCGGTCGCCTTCCAAGGTTTCAGAGCTGCGACGCATTTCTGATTGACCCTGAGGCGAAACAGACCGGAGGCCCAAGCTCGAGACGGCACTCCTGCTTTCAGCCACCACTGCAGTGGGCGCATGCGAAGCAGACCCAGCTGGAGTACTGATGGTGATGAGGCCATGATGCCCAGCATTTTCTGAAATCTCTTGGGCGGGACTATAGTGCCGCAGTGAAAGGATTTTGTGAAGCGCTGAATGTTCAGTATGCGCTCTGGCGATAATCACGCTGTCCTTGACAGCGAGTTCAGCTCTGTGCCCAGAAAGGATATTTCCTGGCTGGGTAACAGCGAGCTCTTCGCCAAATTGACTGTGAGACCAAGATTCTTGAGGTGTTCGAGTAATATGGTCCTCTGTTCTATGAGCTCTGAATGAGATCGAGCTAGAATCAGCCAATCGTCCAAATAGTTCAAAACTCGCATGCCCTGAAGTTTCAGGGGCGCGAGAGCCGCATCCATGCACATCGTAAATATACGGGGTGCCAGGGATAGGCCGAACGGTAGGACTGTGTATTGATATGCCTGGCCCTCGAAGGCGAATCTCAAAAATCGCCTGTGACGTGACGCTATTTGTATCTGGAAATAAGCGTCCTTCAAATCTATCGACATAAACCAGTCCCCTTGGCAAATCTGCGTGAGGATTTTCTTGGTTGTGAGCATTTTGAACTGGCATTTCATAAGCGCTTTGTTCAGCTGTCTTAGATCTAGAATGGGTCTGAGACCCCCGTCTTTTTTCGGTACCAGAAACTATCTGCTGTACAGGCCCCCTTCGCTCTGAGCTTGAAATAAAGGCTCTATTGCCCCTTTGCTCAATAATGTCGCTATTTCGGCTCGAAGTAGATGTGCTACTTCTGTTTTTACCGAGGATTCGACGCGCGCCATGCTGCGGCGAGGGCGTCGAGCGAACTGCAGCGAATAGCCTCTTTTTATAATGTTCAGCACCCATTCTGATACCCCAGGAAGCTGTGCCCACGCTTTCGTGTGAAAAGCTAGAGGTAGAATGAGATCTGGGCTCTGGCCGTGACATAGTGATGGCAAGGGAGCTCCGGCGTGCTGTAACGCAGACACTGTGTTTACAGTGTGTGAGGCGGGGGGCGCTCCGATCGCGGCGGGCAGCCTGGCCGCACTCAAATCCCTTATAGCAGTTTGCTGAAGGAGAGAGAGCGGGGAGAGCCCCATGGGGCTTAACATGTCTGTGAGTGAATGTGGGCGCAGGACAGCGGGCACATTTCCTGCACAGGAAACACCGTCGGCCTGAGCTGACTGAATGTGTGTTGGTTTTGTTTTTACAGTAACCGTGGGACATGTGGTGTGTAGTGTTTGTGGGCACTGAGATGTGGGCACGTTCACTACTTTTAGTGCACAATCGACATGAGGCGATTTTGTTTGTGCGAGCCCTGCATTTTTGCAGGCTGTGTTTGTGTGTAGAAATGAGCACTGGGTTGTGGGCATTTTTATTACACTCATAACACCATCGGCTGTGGCCGGAATACCAGAAAATACACTGCTTATGTGATTTATCTGGGTCACCAAGGAAACGACATTTGTGTGCAGGCAAGCGGGCCGTGGTACCGGCTTGCTTACTGCTAAATACACTGGAACACTCACATTTTCTGGAACTGAACGAGCAAAAAGTTTCGGTGGAAGTCTGGCCGCGGCGAGACTAAATTTTTATCTGCTGCGAGAGCCGGGATCGAACACGGGTCTCTCGCGCGTAGCCTATGGGTTCCGCCACTGAGCCACAGGGGGGAACGACATTAGCTCGAGCAAATAAGAGAGTGTCATCACAGTTTTGCGTGTGTCGCCGTTTGTTTGCAGGTGTGCGTGTTATACAACAGGCTCATTGCTGCAATATTGACATTTTCAGTCGCTCAAACTAAGAGTAGCTGAGAAATGTTTGAGAAATGGAGTCCGGCCTCGGTGGGACTAAAACACACCCTTTCCTCATTTTGCCGGTGACGCACGCCCACGGGGGGCAGGGGCGGGGTAGCTTTCTTATAACGTAAAGAAAGCTAGCCGCGCGGTCTCGATGCTGGCCATTTCCCTGACGACTCGCGGACAGAAGGTGGAGAGGTCCACAGAGCTCGCCCAATCCTCACTGTCCGACGCCAGGATAGAGCAGCTGGCCTTCTCTACAGATGCAGCTATCACGTCGTCATTTATGGCGGAAGCGGCGGCGCGCGGCGGCCGTTATCCGTCAGTGAACGACTCGAGTGAAGCTGGTGAAGCTGGCGGGCGAACCGGCGAGCTTTCACGGGCTGGAGAAGGCTCGGGGACCCGCTGAGTACGGCGCTTTTACAGCACGGCACTGTAGCGGGTGGAAGTGCAGTCTCGGAGAAGAATGCCAGGCGAGTCCTCAGAGTCACCATAGGCAATAGCTCGCAATGAGGGCAGCCGCCGTCGGCGAGCGCGAGAGCTGCATGATCCTCTCCCAGGCAGGAAAAGCATATCACATGGCGGTCCCCGTCGCTGAGTGGGGCTCGGCACGAGCCACAGGAGGATGGCATCTTTAAAAAGACGCGGCACTTTTAGATGATAGACGTGTGAGTCGCGGGGCGAACACACACACACACAGAGCAGAGTAAAGGATATATAGTACGCCGGATAGCGTAGCAGGAACGGCGGCTGAAGGCGGCGAGTTGAAGGCCAGCGACTTCAGTGCAGAGGCTCGTCCCGCAGAAAGCTGTCTTGACAGGTGCGGCTTCTTCACTCAGGATCCAGCGATGCAGAGCTTCGCTGAAGAGATGAAAAATCAGTGAAATCAGCCCATCGAGCTATCTTTATAGGGCTAGACCACGCCCCTTTGGGCGCGAGCGTGACACAATGGGCGCGAAGTGCCCCCATTGGACCGTCACCAAAGGGCTGCTCTCGATAGGCTGCTGCAGTTGCCGCAGGACAGCCAATAGGCACGCTGAGCTGCCTGCCTATGTCTGTATGCTGCTGCAACGCGTTTCGCAATAATTCAAAATTAAGGATAATTTTTTGGCTTCAATATCTCGAGGAAAAGAGGTTTCCCCTAGCGTAAGATATTACGCAGTACGAGAGAACCTCTCGTAAGAGAACTCGGCGCTTAGCGTCTACGTCACGGCTCTCAGCCCGCCCTCTGTTCGTTGATAGGCCGGCTGTTTTCAGGCCGGAGGAAAACTGAGATAGGCTGCTATCTCAGACTGACTACAGGAGCGAAATGAAATTAGCGGAAGTAGGAAGTCTGACGTAGTCAGGCTATATAACTTATATGAGAAGAAACAATATAAAGAAACAATGTCAGAGTAGTATAAATGTAGTATTGTACCACTGTAGTCTCAAGCTGTCCTAAAACTACTGAAATAAAAGTTGTTTATTAAAACTACTCAATAGAGTGCATTGAGTGAATGATATCCGACTTATAACACTATGCGGAAATTTAAAATGTGAATTACAGCATGTAACCCTTAGAGTTGTTTATCAGAAATAATGTTTACCATTTCTAATGTTGCCATTCCCATTTTCTAACCATGAACTGATAGGACTGAACTGAATATTCTCCCAAGCTAATCACTAGCCCCTTACACATTAAACCCGGTAAATTACCGTAAAATTACCAGATTGACTTTTCCGGTAAATGCATCATATAGGCTATACTGTTCACAAAAGCAACTGGGTTCTGTCTTTTTACCATTCACACATCTGTACCGAAATATCAGTTAAAAACTCTGTAATGTCAATCATCGAAATTATCTATAAATGCTGCGCTATTTTCTTTATCTGCCAGGATGAGAAGCACTTTAGTTTTACTATCTATCCAGTTTTACTTTCTGACAGGCATAAGGGGACGATCACACAGAATACATTTTGCACACAAGACACCGCATAACATTAATGCGGCACAACAGTCAAAGCTACAGCATAGTGAAAGAAAAACAATTAAAAATTAATGCAGCTTACTGTAAACAGCACTGAATAATCTTGTCAGTGCATCCTCACCTCATACGTGGTCATATGAAATCGTATGTTTTGTTCACACATAGCACCATAACGGTAATTTACTATTAATATAGTAT
This sequence comes from Tiaroga cobitis, assembly GCA_030578255.1. NCBI lineage: Eukaryota > Metazoa > Chordata > Actinopteri > Cypriniformes > Leuciscidae > Tiaroga > Tiaroga cobitis. Next base: position 25,327,663 of record CM060591.1, read on the forward strand.
TAGTATATATTACAACTTGTCATACCAGAAATTTACCAGAACTGATTTATGCATTTTTGAAAAAAGGTCCTGATCGTGTGTGTGTGAGAGAGAGAGAGAGAGAGAGAGAGAGAGAGAGAGAGAGAGAGAGAGAGAGAGAGAGAGAGAGAGAGATTGGAAGTCATATGTCAGTAATCCAAAATGATTTGTCTATTTGCACAGTTAAAATTTGTTATGTTGTTCTATTTTTGTTAAAGTATATTCTAAAAATGTAATTAATAAACCCTCAAGTTTCTCCAGGCTTCAGTCATTGTCGGGATACTCTTCAAGCTGGTAGCATTATTATAATGAATTTTCCATATCGCCTAGCCCTATATGAGAGCGAACGGTGGCGAACGTCACGCACGAGTTAACATCAGCAAGTCAATGATATAATTCAGTATGCAGATGCATACAATTTGTGCCAGTGAGGAAACAAAGCTAAACTGACTGAAGGACCCAATATAGGCATCCTTCACCTCTGAAGCAGCTTGGGGAACCTGCTAATATCGAGCAGATAAATATGCATCCTCTAATATCAGTGGTTCTCAAACTTTTTTGGTCACGCCCCCCTTTAAACCTTTAAAAAAAATTGTGCCATGATTATCGTGTCTACCCCGTGCGAGGCTGTCTACACTGGACGCATTAAGTGTGTTTAGTATAGTACTTCAGAAGTGGAAAGTGCATCCATTTACTGTCAGTCAAGTCAAGTCAAGTCAAGTCACATATTTATATGACGCTTTTTACAATACAGATTGTTTCAAAGCAGCTTTACAGTGATAACAGAAAAATAATCCAAAAAAGTTTGTTTCCAGAAGAAAATAGCGTCACAGTCCAGCTTAAGTTCAGTGATGTTTCATTTTTGTTTTTAAACAAGTTATTAATTTAGTTCATTTATATATATATTTTATATATATCCGCTCTGGAGTAATCCGTGATGTCATCGTCCAGCTCAGTTCAGTTCTTAATAGTGTAATAATAGTCTAATAATAGTGTCAATGCAGGCAGATCAATATTAGTGTTGATTATTACATGGCTTGGTTGAATTCTAATGTAGAATGCGGTCTGTTGTTTCTTGATAACAGACCGCTGCTAAGTATAACACACCGTTGCCATGAAAAACAGAGCGTTGTCATGGACACAATTCTGTTCACTCTGGAGGACAGCTATCAATCCGTAAGCAATACAATCATTTTTAAATCAATAAACTCCTTTTTAAATCAATATTTTGTGTCAAATTATTGATTTATTTGGTAGGTAGCCATGTAATAAGCGGGATAATGTACAGCGAGGCGGTTGTTATAGCGAATACAACCCCTTCAGGCTGATTCCTGATCAGCCAGTCAGGGGTTGTATTCGCTATAACAACCGCCTCGCTCTACATTATCCCTTACATATTAAATTAAAATTTGAAATGTCAGTGAATCATCGTGTCGTGCTATCGTGAATCATAGTTCATAGAATCATAGTGCTGGTTGAGGAGAGAACCCCTGATATGATTGTAAAGCGCTTTGGGTGTACAGTAGTACATATGAAAGCGCTATATAAATGCCTCATTCATTCATTCATTGTATCACTGTAGACAGTATCACTGATTACATAATGGGCACTATTTGCTTTTGATGCGCTGTCGCACTGCTAGCGTCCAGTGTAGAGAGGGTGTTACTGATCATGATGCTTGGGATCTGTAAATGATCATAGTTTGTGTATAATCCTGAGTTTATCCTGATTCACTGATCCTGATGGAATATAAAGAAGCTTTTTTAAACTCCAATAAATCTTTTGGAAAACGAGGTATTAACCCTCTGGGAACTAAGCCCTTTTTGGTCTGTTTTCTCTATTTTTACATTTGGGCTTATAAACCATATGTAATGGAGATGGAACACCATGTATTTGGTATCTATGGATTCAGAAGACCCTACGCTAGTATGTAATGTGTTTATAAAGTAAGTATGAGTGAAACATGTACAATAAATGTACAATAAACTAGAGAATTTCAAAAACGAAAAATTTTATTTTTGTCATTTATTACTGAAAATCACACCTTTTTTGAACAAAAAATATATTGTTCAAACAAAACGTTTTCGCGCAGCGCAATCCATTGAAATGAATGGGTTTCATAGCGCAGCGCATTCCGCACCCTGTGTGAAAGGCCCATAACACGCGTAACGCGCCAGACACTCAATTCGCGCCATTCGTGCGAACTTGAACACAAAATCACCCGCATTTGGCTGGTGGCGGGTGCTAATTTACATCCCTGGTGTGTACCATATACCATTGTTTTCAGTGGAATCTGAGGAAGACGGCAAAAAAGACCGCGTCTCTTTATCATTAATAGTTTTTAAGATAATTACACATTTGTAAAAGTATGCCATTTTGGGCGGTACCGCCCAATCCGTCCCCAGAGGGTTTAAAACACATACAGCACTTCAGTGTTAAGCAAAACTTGACTGGTTGTAGCGAGAACGTGCTATGATTGGTCAGCGCAGTGTGGCCGTTATCTGATTGGCTTGAGTAAATAATAATTCATTACATTTAATAATTCATTACATTTATATAGTGCTTTTCTCAGCACTCAAAGCGCTTTACATAGAAGGGGGGTATCTCCTCAACCACCACAAATGTGCAGCATCCACCTGGGTGATGCGACAGCAGCCATATTGTGTCAGAATGCCCACCACACACCAGCTTATTGGTGTAGAGGAGACAGAGTGATGAAGCCAATCAATTTACAGTATATAGGGATGATAAGGAGGCCATGATGGATGGGGGCCAATGGGCAAATTTGGGATTTTTTATGACCACAGAGAGTCAGGACCTCGGTTAAACGTCTCATCCGAAGGATGATGGAAACCCCTAAATGGTGGATGGAGTCTACCTATTTGTGGTGATCCACAAAATGGCCAAGAAGCGATCAACAAATGCATGCAGCCATCTACAAATGCATGCAGCCATCTACAAATGCACAGATAGTGATTCACAAATAAACAGGAATCGATTCACAAATTATGAATTATTGAATCACGATGAATTACCAATGACTTGATAACTGAGCGCTGGCATTTCACTCACGTTGGATGCGTCAAAATCACATTTGCAAAGGCTGTGCTATTTGAATTCATGCTTGGTTGACTGCCAAATTAAAATATTAAACAGAACGATAAAATAAAGTTATTGGCTGGTTAATGGTAATTTCAAATAAGCATTTCTTTTCAGAACAATTCAACTTGATTTTGTTTTCGTTCATGTTCCTGTTTTTGTTTTCATTCCTTGAACCGGTTCAGAGCTGTGATTATTATTATTATTATAATACTTTCAATAACCTTTCAAGATGTATTTAAATATAACATCTTCTATAACAACATTACAAATATTTCATGTTTTCTCCAAACATTGTTTTCTTGAGTATCAAGGCACATGAAAGGTCATGAAACTCTTTCAGCAGAATCTCTGCTTGAAGATGATTACAAGTTAAAGATACATGTAGGAATGTCGTGCATGCAGAATTTAACAGGGCACGAAAAATTTTTAGATTAAAGAAAACTGTGGAATGTTTTGGATGGATTCCTCTTAATGTATTGCTTTAAAAAATCAACAATTATTAAACACATTTATAGATGAATAATATAATTTGGATAATAAGGTCTCTAGAATATTGTGTAATAATATAGACATCACTTTTCTTAAACAATGGTTAAAAAGGCTGAAATGTGATTTTTATCATTTTATATATACTTTTTGTTTTGAGGATGTTATCATAGACATGGAGTTTTTTTAAAGTTATGATAGCTACTGTTTTCACTCAGTGTCTCAAAGTCTTAATGCCAGTGCTAAATTATTTGTTCCTCAAATGTCTGCAAGAGAAAAAAGATCAGTACATGAGTGTTTGAAATCAGGAGCTAGACCTAAAGAGACAATTGTACAACAACGGGTATTCTCACAGCCTCATCCAGTGGAAAGACATCCATCTAGATGCTAAACAGTGGAACAGAGATCGTGAGGAAGTGTATTAAATTTACATGTTGAATCCAATGATGAACAGTAAAATAACATATTGGGAGTAATGACAAAGCAAAATGAATTAACCTTATTGTTAAAACAGCAATGTTTATCATCCTTGCCCAAAAAGATCTGATCATGTTTGATGTTTACCCATGTGTTAACATCAAGTAAGACTGATAACTACAGTGATACCCTGTACTACATTGAACATTAAACTCTTGGTTTTCCAAGGGATTTGAGTTGTCAGCATATTGATCCACAAAGGGGATACATCACAGCCAAAAATGTGTTGCAGGATCATTTTGGCAAAGAACAGAAAATTGCATCTGCTTATATGAATGAAGCTCTTTCATGGCCTCAAATTAAAGCTGAAGATGTGAATGCTTTCCAAGAATACAGTTTTTCTCTTAGAGGCTGTGGTAATGTCATGGATGAAGTGCAATATATGTATGGTTTGGAAATGCTCCTGTAGCAACTAATAAAGATGTGAAGAGACCTAAACCACATTGTCGTTCTGGAATAAAGGGAACCAGCTTTGCTACCACTGTGGTCGCTGCAAGCAAAGTAAATGAATCTGAAAAAAATAGCAAAGAAAAAGGTTGGATTTGATAAGAAAGAATGTCTCTGCTGTAGAGGTGCACACACATTGGGTATAGGGGTGTAAATCGGACAGTTCATCACAATACGATATGATATCATTTCTTTCAGCCAGCGATATGATATTTGTCCTTTTTTTTAATTGTTCATTCCAAGTAATATCAATCTACGGAGCCCCTAAAGGGACCTTTGCAAGAAAAAAAAAAAAGACTTTTCGTTTTTCGTGCGCACGTGATAGTTTTTCGTGCACAAGCATTACAATTTACGGTTTGCGTACTATTTGCGTCACTGTCATTACTATGAGGAAAACAAGAGCATGGATATCAAAGTTTAAACTTCTCCTCTAGATTAAAAAAGACCAAAGTGTTATTAAACTGTTGATGCCATGACTAATTTGCAACCCCTGTCCCTGGTTTCTAGCCATGACTAATTTGCAACCCCTGTCCCTGGTTAGGCTTATACAATTAAAACAGAAATTACAGAGTATTGAGTTTAAAATGTATAGCTATTAAAATACATACAATAAATACATCCCATACATGAGATAAGATATGGGCTTAAGTAGATGTAAATCACTATAAAACAGAGTCTAGACACATTTAACAATACAAGAACACAAAAGTGTGCATATGTCTGTGCGTGCTAACATATGCAACATAATGTTTGTATGCATTGTGTTGTATCCTGTACAGTCAGTGTTCACAGAGTTGAACTCCACATTAATGCCACATTTAACTCCACATTAATGATAAATCCTAAATTAATTTTAAATGGCACTGAATTGACTGATAAAAAATGCAATAATAAATATATTTGTACAATATTTCAAATACAAAATAAAATAGCACCTAGAGGTCATTTTTTTTGGAACTGTATTATTGAAACGCAATAGTCTTTTTTTTCCAAAGGTCCCTTTAGGGCTGCGTATCAATCAAACTGCAGCTGGGTTGTTTTAAATAAGTAATAATACTTTTAAAAAAAACACAGGTAACTTACAAAAATTAAAGTTCATTGAAAGTATGTTTTTTTTATATATTAAAAGTTTTTTAGCAGATAACTCCAACAGTCACTTTTTGGCAAAAGCAGATAACTCCACATTTCATGTTTCAGAGTTAAACAAAAATAAGTAATTGCTATGAATTATAATAAAACACTCGGTTAATCTTTGTAACGTTAATCTCAGCTGATATAGACGCATGACAAACTTTGTTGTTGTGATTAATGTATATGAAATACAGGGAGCTTTTCCATCACCACTGTAATGTTCTGCTTTAGCAAGGTTGCGTGAAAAAGCTTTTAGATATCACAGGTTTATCAAGTTTGTTGAAATTTTTCATCCTCCATCACTTTTAATCAGCTTTGACGAAACTCCTTTCAGCTAGTGTGTCTTTTCGAAGTGACTAGCAGCTTTGTCACCTGACCTGAATATTCCGCTAAAACTGACTTATCGGGATGTGTTCACAAACACCAAGGGTGCTTGTCGGTTTCTGCTGTAAAACATGAACTTGCGATGTCTTGACAGTGGACAATACCGGCTTTTGTGACAAAACGCGTTTATGGTTCAGTCAATCTTGTTTCAGCTGGATTGAGATCTATTTCAGCTGAGGAGATTAACGTTTCAAAGACACACCGGCAGACCATATGGTGAGTAAACGAAAATTTGCGCTTTGGCAGAAATGCGTAGACGGACGTTACGTGAGGATGTGGAGTGTGTCAAAATAAAGGAACTCTATATCTATATTTTACATATGGCATCGATGCATCGTATCATTAGACGTTTGATCGATGCACTGATCCATATCGATGTATTGTTACACCCCTAGTTGGGTATTATGTCCTCAGTTGGGAAAACAATCCCACAAAGAAATTGGTTTCTTTGTTTGTTTTGGCAGTTTTGTGTGTTGGTCACATCAGCAAAGAGTGCAAAAAACGTCTTAGACATACTAGACGTCTTGGTCTTATACATCCCACTTTGCTGAATATCTTTCTCAAAGTAAAAGGAACCGATACAACTGAGAAGAAATCAAAAATGGCAGTGGATGAGTGGTGGATGAGTGGTGGATGAGTATCTAGTGGTCTTACTGGGGCTGGTGATCATGATTGTAAACTCCCGGTTGTGCTTGTACAGATAAAAGCCAAGAAAGGCAGCAAAAATGTCACTACTTATTCCTTTTTAGATCAAGGGGTGTGTCAGATCACGTGATCAGATGTGTGATCAGATCGCTGTGTTTTGTACAGAGAGCTTAATGAGAAGACTCAACCTCACAGGAACCAAAGTGTGGATACTTCTACGAACTATGGGGCAAGAAAATGTTCTATCTGGAATGGAGGTAGCTGGCTTGAATGGAAACAACTAAAGAGTGTTCATTTACCTGAGATTGAGGCAGGGATTGAGCTGCTGATAGGGACAAATGTTCCTAAAGCATTGGAACCATTGGAGGTAATCGCAGTGTGAATGATGGACCCTACACAATCAGGACAATGTTGGGATGGACTGTAAATGGCCCACTCTTTGGAGACGGTGAGAACAAAATGGATTGTGCTCAGCCAGCAGTCACCATCAACAGAATTTCAGTTGTGAATTTGGAAGACTTATGGCAACAGCAGTTTCAAATGGACTTCCCAGAATGTAGCCAAGATGAACAAACTGGCTACTCAAAAGATGATAAAAAATTCATGGAAATGGTGACAAATTCTGTCAAACTTGTTGATGGGCATTATGAGATTGCTTACCTCTGAGAAAGAGTTCACATGCTAAATAATTGACCTATGGCTAAGCCACGCCCCCTCCACTCACTCGGACAAACAGTCAACATTCGGTGACAGGCGCTATGGCAGCTGTCACAGTAGGAGACATTTCACGGGAGGTAATGGATGATTTTTGGAGACAGAAAGATTATATATCATCTCGAAGTCACCAAAAGGGCATTACCTATGCACTGGAGGGTTATATTAATAATTTTATTGTTGAGAAGGTCGATGAAAAGCTTCAGCTCCAGGCAAAAATGTACAGGTCACAGTGTAAACGTGATAAACCGCATCTCGTTGCCATCACCATCTCAGAGAACAAGATAGAGGATCAGCATTGTTCATGTGCTGCAGTATTTATATGAATCATTCAGCACAACATTGCAAACATTTGTTATCTCGGTTATTTACATATGTTTATATACGTTAATGAAGCTAAGTGACATGATGTACAACGCAGCTAGAAGCTAACATTACGTTAGAGATGTTAAAGATAACGTTCAAAACTTCAAATACGTTGTTGACTTAGAACAGATGTAGACATCCTTGTTTAATTCTTGTTTAATTTATCCATGTTTAGTTGGTGTTGTGGTCTAACGTTACCGCATAACTTAATCCAGAGCAGACATGACTTATCTCGGTTGATGTTTGGGAAAGGGTACAAAAATACACACCGTCGCCCAGCCTCTCGGGATACCGAGGGTCGGAGTTGCATGTACACCATGCACACCGTTTGACCATTTTAACCCTCTGGGGACCAAAGGTTTTTTGGGGCCCTTGGGATGTTTTGACATGCACTGACATTTGTGCTTTTTTCAGTTATTTATAAACATGTTAATGGCAAAGGTGTAAATTCACTCTATATAGCACACACGGGGCTACCATAATATGTTAGCAACATGCATGTACATGTTTGTATTTTTGAGAGAATATTATTTATGCGTGGTTATTGAAAAAAATAAAAATAAAAGTTTCTGAAATAAGGCCACAAAACACATATTGATTATTTCTTCACAAGACTTTTGAAAATTGTATCACATAGTCTAGAATATTTGCTCCAAAACTATGTGAGAAACATCCTGACTACTCATTCAGATAAGTCAACAAAGTCTTTTAGAATGTGTATGACGTGTTTTGTTTGAGAAAGCTTTATGCGAGGAGGCTTGATCTCTCATTAGTATGTATCCATTTCACACCTGAGAAAGACAAAGACCCTCCCATAATGGCCCTATTAGGTGCTATCAGGCCATATCATTATGAAGAGCCTTGCAGAAAGAATGAGGAGATTTAAAAAAGAATGGCTTTTAGATTGTTTGGATTTATTTACAACACACACACACTGCTTAGAATAAGTGAACACACCCATGCTAAAGTTGACTAAAAAGAGGAATAAAAAATCGTAATGCCTTAATTAAAAAAATGAGGAAAACTCCAACCTTTAGGGACATGAATAATGTCCTTAAATTCTTTGTGAATGAAAAATTTATCACAAATAATTAAATGTTCTTCTTTAAAATACAGGGTGCATACGTCTGGACACATCTATCACACACCCTTCACCATATAGACAAGGTTTTATTTCAGTTCAAAGTTAGAGTTGGAAAAATCTTGAAAAGAAAATTGTCTTTTCCATAAATGTCTTAGTTTGATCACACATATTTCAATGTTGAGGATTCATTATTTTGATTTAGCTTGGATTGGAACAAACTAGGAATGTCAACGATTAATCGACAATCGATTAATTGTCGATAATACATTTAATCGATAAAACTTATCGATCATCGATTAAGCAGGATCATGCGCGTGCGTGCTGCTCAACCGCGAAACATGTAAGCGAGCGTGCCGGTGTAGTGAAGTGTTGAGTCCCACTGAATGACACACACCGGAGTTGTTTGGGACTATTTTACACCTTCATCATGACTATAAGTTTGCGTGTGCATTCGCAGCCTTTTGTTTTGTGCAAATGTAAGTTGTAATAGTTTATTTTGTGTACGCTTATCTATATCTGATTTATCTCATATTGGATGCATTTGGTTAAGAATCGACGTGATCTTTAGCGCGCTCAGCTCAAACGACAATGCACGACTAATAATGACTATTGGGACTGTCATATTACACAAGATTATAAAGAGAACACTATTGTAATAAAACATTGTGAATTATTTGGGTTTAGATGCCATGTCGCATTGTTCCAGGAAGAGCTCGTCAGAGACTTTGAGCTCGTCCACCACAACATATGAGTCATTCTGAATGGCACGTAACTCAGTTTAAGTTCACTTGTGCATTCACGTCATTTTGTGCAGATATAATTTTGTAATATTCTGCTTATTTTGTATATATCTGATTAATATCAAATAGGATGCGTTTCTTTGAGTTAAATAAACGCTAACAAAGTGCTCAACGGTTATTCATTCAGCGCGCGCCGCTCAAGCAGAATGCACAACTAATAATAACGATGGTTAATTTTGGACTTTCATATTACATAACATGAGAACACTATTTTATTAAATGGTTGTGAATTCATTGGGTTTAGTTGCCGTTTTCAGTGCGTTGTTCTAACAGTCACGCATTCTGACAAGCACGCATATGAGGCGGCGTTGGTGACACATTGTATTTGTCGTTATATTTATATATTAAATAGTTAATTTAATTTATCACATCAAAACATTTTACAATCCTACTAAGCCTTTATTTAGATTAAAAAACATTCTTATTAATTTGGTGAGTAACATAGCTTTTTGAGCAGCATTTGCAGACCCTGTGCTGTTTGCCATTAATGCTAACGATTAATCGATGAATTGATCGTTAATTTAAACGACGATCGATCATGGGAATTTGTGAAAATTGACATCCCTAGAACAAACACTAGACTATAACATCTTAGTTGATTAGTTTATTGACAAAACATACTATATATTTAACATATGAGCAGAAACTCCTAACAAAGCTTATTTGATGTCTATTTTAGAGTAAAAACTTTATACTCTATCCAAAACTAGTCAACAAAATGTCTTTTATTTCGTCTATAACAGTGCGTATCTGTGCGTTCATTCATTCATTCATTCACACACACACACACAGAAACATGATTCACATTTAAACAGTATGCTATTTTTCCGTTTACAGACACTAACGTTATTCTATATCGCGATTAGAACAAAGCACAAGCATAAAACACTTACACACTTCTCAGCTGAATCTGTTGCTCCTCCTCGTGGTGAAAATAAACCAGCACTTGTTCTGAGGTAGGTAAATGTCCCAGGATTGTTCCTCATAGCCGCTCAAGATGACAGTAGATTAATCTGACTAAAAAATATAGTGTGTTTTCAGAGTTTATGGGCGTTAACGCGTCTCAATGTGGTGCTTCACGTATTTGCGTTTGAATAGCGCGTGCTCTCCGTGGGCGTGTCACATTACCGGAGATAATGAGCTGAGAGAAAGATAATTAGAATGGCTGACACGTCTCTCTTTTTATATAGATTACATAAACGGAGAATATTTATTTTAGTTTAGAATCGGATCATTTAAAAGTACAAACTCAAATGATTTAAAAGATATATTGCTCATGTCTGGGTGAATAGTATTTGCTGAGTTTTGTTGAAGATTAGAGACGTGCTCCAGGAAAAAAAGTTCACGGTGACTGAGAGGCAGAACGCACACCCTGTTTATATTTTTTATTTTACAAAAGCACAATATTTTATTTCGATTGTATGTGGGCACATAAAAAAGTAGACATTTAACAGATTATTTTCTCATATTTCTTAACTCTATATGAACAGAAATGATGGTAGTACTTTAAGTCTATTTTTATGCTATGTGAAAAAAACGAGCAAAACGCGCCGGCGCGTTTCTGGTCCCCAGAGGGTTAAACTTAAAATGACAAGAAGAAACATAAAAACGAATGAAAAGTGACTAACTGCAATGCATTTCAATGGACGTGGAAGCAGAGAATGTCCAAGTGTATTGGGTTAGCTATGCGCACTGATTGGCTCATCGCGTTTGGGGGCGTGGCTCAGCCATAGGTCAATTGGAAAATCGTGGAGCAACGTGCTTTGCATCTAAAGAGGAGACTTCAAAAAGATTCAGGTTTTCTTGCTGAGTATAAAACCTTCATGAAGGATATGGTCTCCAAAGGCTATGCAGAGCAAGTGCCAGTAGAGGATATGACACGGAGTGATGGAAAGATCTGGTACATCCCCCAAAGAAGAAAATTCGTGTGGTATTTGATTGTGGAGCAAGTTTTCAGCGAACATCACTTAATGCTCAACTCTTGCAAGGAACAGACCTTACCAGCTCACTCATTGGAGTGGTAACAAGATTCAGAAAAGAACCAGTGGTGATCATGGCAGATGTAGAATCAAAGTTCCATCAAGTAAGAGTACCAGCTGATGATGTTGATTTGTTAAGGTTTCTTTGGTGGCACGATGAGGACTTAAGTCAAGATCCAGTTGACTTTAGGATGCGGGTACATCTCTTTGGAGAAACATCATCTCCTAGCTGCGCAAACTTTGCAGTTAGGAAATGTGCACAAGATCATAAAGAGCAGTTCAACAGGGAAACAGTGGATACAATCCTACATTCCTTTTACGTCGATGATTGTTTGGTTTTAGTCGCTTCAGTTGAACAAGCAATAACCTTGTAATAACCAGGAGCTTGTATCCATATGTGCCAAAGGCGGATTTAGGCTCACAAAATGTATGAGCAACAGGCATCAAGTGCTAGACGCAATACCTGAGGATCAAAGAGCAAAGGAGGTGTCTTGCTCTTCTAAGAAGCTCTTGAAAGAAGAAAGACTTGAGCATGGATTGGGATTCTCCATCAGTTGAGAGTGCTGGGAGTGCAATAGTGCATTCAGTCTGATGTATTCAAGTTCAATATTGTAATCAAAGACAGACCTCTGACCAGAAGAGGAGTCCTATCCATGATTAGTTCTATCTACGATCCATTGCGAATTGAGTCCTGTAGTGTTTTCGGCTAAAATAATCTTGCAAGATATCTGATAAGGAGATTTAGGATGGGATGATGTCTTGCCTAAATTGGTTGTTCAAAAATGGACCAGATGCCTGCAAGAACTTCTCCATCTGGAAAGTTTTGAGCTTGCAAGATGTTTAAAATCTCCAAACTTTGGTTGACATCAAAAACGCAGAGTTGCATCATTTTTCTGATGCAAGCAAGGATGGATATGGAACTGTGACATACTTGCTTTTACGCAACATGCATTCTCAAGTACATTGTGCTTTTATCATGGGAAAATCAAGAGTAGCTCCGATGAAGTCTGTTACCATCCCTCGTATAGAGCTCAATGAACTTGAAAAGCTTGAAATGGATGACCCTGAGGTGAAGAAAAGCATTGAGATTAACTATGTACAGCTCGAAGACGATGATGTGCTTTCAGGTTTAATCTATCACTTTTGCTCTAGGTTCCATTTAAAGAAAGCAGTGGCTTGTATTTTTATATTTAAGAATCTGCTCTTATCTTTTAGTCAGAAGAGGAAACAACTGAGACTTGTTTTTGCTCATTCTGATTTAAATGGACAACAAAGAATCTCGGTGGAAAGAGAAATGGAGATTTTCAAATGTCAACTTGAACAATCTCACTTCTCAACAGAAGAACTAGAGTCTGCTGAATTGGACATAATTAGACTCTCACAAGAAAATATATTTCCTGATGAGCTTGCTATCCTAAAAAGAGGTGAAAGCGTAAAAAAAGTAGCCACATTCATGGACTTTGCCCTGTTCTTGAAGATGTTTTGAGGGTTGGAGGATGATTAAGTAGGGCATCAATGCCAGAAGAATCCAAACATCCAGTCATTTTGGCAAAAAATTATCACATCTCAGATATCCTCCTGAGACATATACACCAGGAGGTAGGATATGGTGGTCATAATCATATGTTGTCCAAATTACGACAGAAGTATTGGATTAAGTACAGCAATAAGAAGAGTAATGTCCAAGTGGATCATCGGTCAAAGATTGAATTCACCTCCAGGATGCCAAGAGATGGCAGATTTACCATCAGAAAGAGTCACTCCGAATGAACCTCCATTTACCCGTGTTAGGGTAGATTATTTTGGACCTTTCGAGGTAAAGAGCAGAAGAAGCGTTGCGAAAAGGTATGGAGTAATTTTCACCTGTTTAGCCATACAAACTGAAGTTGCACCCTCGTTAGACAGATTCTTTCATAAATACACTCCGACGTTTCACTGCAAGACATGGATAAGCCAAGGAACTTCGATCTGAGAATGTAAAGAACTTTATTGGAGCAGAACGTGAGCTAAGAGTTGCCATTAAGGAATGGAATCAGTGTAAAATCAATTATGTCCTTCTTCAGAAATGAATTAAATGGACGTTTAACCCCCTGGGGTTGGCTATCGCGCCGGCGCGATTGTCTCTCTTTTTTTCTTATCAGTGCAAAAGAGACTCAAATAACTCTGTCGATTTTTGTGATACAGGCAAGTGTTATACAACATTCAAAACTGTTAAATGTCTCATTTTATTTCTGTACACTAATAATAAAAACAAAATGTTGTGTTTTTCGTAAAATAAAGAAAATATACATGATGCGCGTTCTGTCGCCTCTCTCAATGTGAAGTTCATTCTGAAACGCGACAGAAAATTATCTTTAACACAGCAAATACTTGCCACCCACACGTGAGAGTTATGTCTTTACAAAGCTTTAAGTCTCCATTTTTAAATGATGTAAATAATACCAAAAACAAATATTCTCTGTTTAAGTAATCCGTATGAAAGCAACGACATGTACAGTTTCTTCAGCCCAAGCTCATTGACTCTAATGTGACCATGCCCACACGCGCGCGAGTTGTTCAAATTCAAATGATCCACGTGAAGGAACGCAAACGCCCTCATCACCTCTAAACAAAGATTCAGCAACTTCAGTCCTGCTCCGCTTTCCATCGAGTTTGGAAGTGTTTGGTCTTTGCACCTTGGATTAACCTCAGAAGAATTAGAAGAACACGATTTGATTATGAGAATGATTTTTTAAGGTAAGACACATAATAAGCGTCTTGAGGTTGTATATACTTTACATTGTAGCTACTAGTTAAACTGGAGCCAGACTAAAATGTTATGAAATGAGATTGGAGTGAATATACATGTACACACAAGAATGTTTTTATCTTCGATAATTAAACACAGCATTATATAAAGTATGCTTATTCTTCAATGGTGAATATTATAATGTTTAGACCCGTGTTTACTGTTAAATACTGTGTTTGTGGATATCTGCTCAAACGTAGATATGTATAATGTAACAATAATGTTTCATAGTTTGGAGCGGCTCGATCGCTTCAGTAAATGTCCTCTGCAGCGCTGTGAGTTTGAGTCACTCGTGCTGTGGGTTTGAAAAGCAAAACACGCCAAACATTAAGCTTCATGGTTTTCTCCAATCTCATTTCATAACGAATGGAAACGTTTGAAGTAACATGATAATCCATACATTTTTGTCTAATGTAGTGTTACTGAAGTGTTCCTTTTTAATGATATATAGGCTGCCTGCTGTCTATCTGTTATTATTTTATGCAGCCCTATACATAGGCTATAACAATGCACAACAAACTTGGTGTTTTTATATATATTTAATAATAATTTTAACCAGAAAAATCCAAAATGTATTCCCAAAATCGTGCAGCCCTATAGTTTCTCTTGATATCAGCATGTTCACGTTCATTTTTTTTTTTTTTTTTACAGGGACGAGATGCCACTGATGAGTCCTGCTGACTTCAATATTCACAGGAGACTCTGTACATGAACATGGTAAAATGAAAAATCAAACACCTAGGAAATGACAGGTATGTACAGTATGTTTCAGGAATGGCACAAAGTTGTGTGACTGTTCAAGCCTCTGTCTTTAGATTTGTCCTTTGTTGTGTATCTCTGGATTATGTTGTGTTGTAAATAAATCCAAATAATCTAAAAGCCATTCTTTTTTAAATCTCCTTCTTTGTGCAAGGCTCCTCATAATGATAGGGCCTGATAGCACCTAATAGTCCCATTAGGGGAGGATCTTTGTCTTTCTCAGGTGTCAAACCCATCAATATTAATGGATGGTTAACGCCTCCCCGCATAAAGCTTTCTTACACAAAACACGTCAAACACATTTTAAAAGACTTTATTGACTTATCTGAATGCGTAATCAGGATGATAACATAGTTTTGAAGCAAATACTCTAGACTATGTGGTACAATTTTCAAAAGTCTTGTGAAGAAATAATTAGTATGGGTTTCATGACCTTATTTCAGTGACAATGTTTTGTAGTTTTTTCACAAACCACGCATAAACGTCATTATCTCAAAACTAAAAACTTTTACATACATGCTGCTGACATATTACTGTAGCAGAGTTTGTACTGAATACAGTGTAATCAGACTCTAGCCAAAAAAATGTTACAAGTTACAGAAAAAAGCATAAATGTCAGAGCATGTCAGAACACCTCCAGGACCCAGAAAACACCTCAGACCCCAAAGGGTTAATTAGCAGTGGGAGTTCTCGACGTTAAACAAATAACTATTTAAATGTTTCTGACGTTTGCATTGTAAGAATATACAGGGATACTTCAGATATAAAAACGCTGACTCGTTAGGTAATCTTTACTTATTGAAACCAGATGATTTCCTATTAATTCAACAACATGTGAGGGAATACTGGGAATACCAATATGGCACAGGGTGGCTTCAGTTCTTAATGATGACATGAGCAATCCAGTAATTTATATAGATCAGTGGTCCACACACAGTTGGTGTGCAAAATCAGAAAGCCCATTGGTCGCCTTGACAACCTGGTTTTACTTAGACATTTTTATTTTTGTTTAAAAGCTTTTCTTTTCAGAAATATAATAACAACCAAGTTATAATTTGATTATTAGCTAGATAATAAATATCAGAGGTTAGTTAGTACACTGGTGCATCTCATCTATTATATAGTGAATCTGTACTATTAGTTACACAGCCATTTGTAAATTATCACCACCTGACCTCAGTGGCTCCTTTGAAGCATGTTGTTGCAGCTGCAGAGATTTCTCCGTTTTAGGTTTTCTTCCTCTGCGCTTTAGTAATGGAATCGGTCCACCTAAATAAGAACAAAGACACACCACATCCATATTTATAGATGTGTTCTTTCACTAAACAAAAGAAAACATCCAAAGATTTTGAAAGGGTAATCTACACCTGCTGATAATACATCTAAACCAGTAGCGCATGAAGTGGGGCTTGAGTTTTCTGTATCAGAGTCCTGTTCAGCTTCAATCTGTGAAAACCAAATCAAATTTTTTTTTTTAATTCTAGCAGTTATGTTTTGGCCATGAGACCTAATCACAAGCACCATCAGCAAAGTACTGAATGATTACCTTTCTCTTTCTTCCTCTTTTAGCTTTGGCCGAAACATTTGTGGTATCTTTCTGTGATGAGTTCTGGAGACCACAAAAAATTATAAAATATCTGCATTGTCAATCCACTGATTTTATACTTAAAGGCACACTATGTATTTTTTCAACCTTTATAATATTTTACCAAAACCCTTGAGATGGTACATCGACTTACAATAGGTTGAATGACACATCTGCCATAGCCTGACTGTGTCTGTATCGCTTTTACTGGCACTATGTAACTTCGGGTTTCGGGTAGGAACCCGAGCACAAAAAGAACTACAAAATTCGACCGCTTTACGGCATACGTCACTTCCCTTCCTCAGATTCTGACGTGAGAGCTCAACTCGCGTTTGATTGCCGTCTGTATGTTTTTCGTCATGGCCGAACCAACAGCTACAAGGAAGAAGGCAAAGGTTTTGTCAGAGGACACTAAAAAAAGAAAAAGGGAGAGTGACAAATTAAAAGCCAGGACGAGGATCAACATTGGTCCAGCGTTCGCTCGCTGGCGTGAGCTAAAGGAGGAGGAGGGGTGCCCGACCGATGCTGACGCTTGCCTGCACACAAATGCCGTTTCCACGGTGACCCAGATAAATCACATAAGCAGTGTATTTTCTGGTATTCCGGCCACAGCCGATGGTGTTATGAGTGTAATAAAAATGCCCACAGCCCAGTGTTCATTTCTACACACAAACACAGCCCACCACAGTGCAGGGCTCGCACAAATAAAATCGACTCATGTCAATGGTGCATTAAATGTAGTGAACGTGCCCACGACTCAGTGCCCACAAACACTACACACCACATGTCCCACGGTTTCTGTAAAAACGAAACCAACACACATACAGTCAGCTCAGGCCGACGGTGTTTTCAGTGCAGTAAATGTGCCCGCTGTCCCGCGCCCACATTCACTCACAGACATGTTAAGCCCCATGGGGCTCGCCCATTTATTAGTTATTAAAGCATCTGCGTCCACAAACCACTGTTAATTTTAACAGTAGGCCTATATGTGATTTGGCATGGCGCCAATACAAATAATCCTGTGTTTGCACCAGACTCGGTTCCAGAATCAAATTACAGATGGTGTTTCTGAAATTAGTGAGGGTATTTTTGTCTCGTCTTTTGCTTTATGGTTATCACTGTTAATCATCGCAATTTCAAGAGTGAATCGCACATTTATATGCGGATGGGCCTATGTATTGAAGCATGTACATGACTTGTCAAGCATGGAATTCTGACTATATTAAAATAATTAATATATCACCTAGTCAGGGCGCAAAGAGCTCTACCTTTATAATCATTAAAAGCTGTCACTCATTCATCGCGATCTCACAAAGTTCTGTTATATTTATCAGCTCTGGGAACACTTCCCTTAAATCTTGATGTACTCGCTACATCATAAGAAGAATGGCATCTACGCTAATATTTAGTGTCTTTGTTTATCCCAAGGTTTTCCCGCAGCCTGCCGGATCTAGGCCGTATCCAGATCTGACGAAGGAGATCCGCCTGGACCCGATGACAATGCAGTGCTGAAGTATCCACTATCCTCTCCCTATGGAGGATCCCTTTCCTACTCTACAGATAAAGCGTTGTGAATTTCGGCTCGCATACCCCGAAGTGATAAAATAAAACAAAATTTATAGGCAAGACAAGTAGTTTGTTTAGGCATGGGTTGTATGGAATTACAAACCTGCGCACATATTTTCAAAAGCACATAACTATAGAATCAATTCTGAATGAGCATGTGAACGCCGTCAGCGTTAATCACAGGTTCGCGTTTAAAGTCTGATCATTTCGACGGAGGTGAATCAATCAAAGTTAACTTTAGCTGGAAATAACATTATTCAAGAACCGCTATAACGCCAAAACAATCTGTTACCTTAAATTATATGTTTATCTCTGTAAAGCTGCTTTGAAACAATCCATTGTTAAAAGCGCTATATAAATGAAGATGACTTGACTTGAAGCTGACTACACAATGGATCTCTTATTTACATAATGTCTACACTTTGTTAGAGAGAATTTGCGAGCGTGCAAAACTCTGTAGTCTTCTGGCAAAACTCAGCGCTGGAAAAAAACTCGAGCGGTGAGTGGATTCTAACTTAAACACCTGCCATTGTGTTCAAGAAATCAACAAACATGTCTGTGATTGGCTAAATTGCTCACCGCTGCGAAAACACATTGTAAATGGAATAATTTTACATTCTCCGGAGTGCAAACACACACTGTATCGTTTACCAAATTACACTTTAGTTTCAATCAGTCTCCCTCGGTCCGGGCCTGCAGTGTGTACACAACCACCCATAATGATAAAAATCCACCCACTCCTTTTAATCCCATAAATCATAAGCAGTGTCTCAGAACAAGCCGTTTGCAGATTCAGGCCCCGCCCACGACTGCTGACGGACTTAGCATAGACCCTGCCCTGAGCGAGCTGTACACTGTCTGTCATTTTCTCCAGGCCTGAGTAGCTGTAGCGACCATGTCTCATAAGTAATGCAGGTGTTTTGTTGTTAGATGTGCAGTAAGAGTGAGCATAATAGTCTTCATGTACTCCCGGCATCAGAGCTTTTGAAGGGAATGCGCCCCTATATACCTAAATTAATTTTGAATCTGCGCAAATAATTTTACACCAGACTGCTCTGTGAACAAAGGTCAATAAATACAAAGGGACAATACAAAACACAGGTTTTGTTAAAAAAGTTGTTACTCAAGGATGGATCAGTACCAACTGTTCGTGATCCAGCTTACAGTCTCCGGATCGATACTGGTCTAAGCGCACACTTTATTACAGTTCATCGAAGTGGTTTTACGGATATAAAGTTTACCAGTTTATTTAGCAACCCCCGAAAAGACATAAGGTCTGTATATATTTGTTTACTGTTAATTGTAACGAGTGTTTCTGTGTAATTCGCTGTGTATGTTGATGATAATGCAAGGGATAGAAAGAGTTTATGGATACGATTTTAATGAGCACTTGTACTGTGTTTTATTCAGCTCTTACAAGGATTTTTTGGGGTGAAACAGACGCTTCATCTTTTGTGTGAAGTACAATAAACATAACAAAACTAGTAAAGTTTTGGCCATCATTCGGACGCTACAACAGGCTTGTACTAATTGTGGATAAAAGCAAGATGACAACATAAGTTTTAACCGTAATTAAACTAAACTATCTCCATACAGCATATATTCTCAGGCTCTATAGGCATCATTGTCTTACTCCATTTCGAACTGAACACAGCTACTGAGAGTTTCTGACATTGTCCGTGCGTGAGATTGTCCTGACACAGGAGGATGAGCTCTTGAAGCTCGTCCGTCTTCTTGAATGGGGGCCAAGGGGGAGCAGCTCATTTGCATTTAAAGGGACACACAAGGGTTGCTCACCCCCCAAAAATGACAATTTTAACATGCTATAAAAATTATCTGTGGGATATTTTGAGCTAAATCTTTACATTCACACTCTGGGGACATCAGAGACTTATATTACATCTTGTAAATAGGGGCATAATAGGTCCCCTTTAAGTTGTTTCACCACATAAAAACAAAACCAGCTGCCTAAATGTACACAGTATTTGTTTATTGATATTGCATTGAGTGAAATATTGAATGTTTATTTCTAAAGGATTACCAATACAATTTCAATTCTATTGTATAGACTGTCTAACTGTTAAGTTAAAAAAAAATTATATATGTATCTCCTCAAAATAAACAGCTGTTACATTAATAACACATCAAATAAATAGCCTATGCTACATTACAATTTAGTGGATGCCAATTATTGGTAGGCCTAATACTACCAATATTAAATTGAAAGTGTGAATATAGGTAAAACAATATTTGTCACACTGATTTTTGGGCTCTCTTTACTACAGATATGTCTAGAGTTTAAATCTCACAAGAGAGCATACGATTTTAAACAACATTTTTAAAAAGTCCTATTCTTTAAAAAAAAAAAAAAAAAACGCATTTCTTGTTTTTTGTACATGCTCATTCCAGTAATCTTTCTTTTTTTTTCAATAATAACATTAAATTGGTAATTTGGTAATATGGCAATATTACAGAAGGTCCTGTTCACACTATGGGTTGCACAGACTAGTCAACTAATCGATTTAATGCTCTGCCATGACGCTTTAAAGGCAGGGTAGGTGATTTGCTCCAGAAACATTTTTTGTTTTGCTGGTCGAAAGTCTCTTCACATTCTGATAGCAATCACTAAGTGAGTTTGTCTAAATGTATTGATATAGATATCGTCCGTGGAAGGCGTAAGACCATTAAATGTTCGTCCAATCATTGCATTCGACCCGAATGCAACGATACAATGTCCTACATACCTGTCAACGTAGGTATCTGATTTAGAACGAGCAGAAATCTGTGAGAAATATAACAACCCTAAGACAAAAGAGTAGGGGTCCGATACGATACAGTGGTGACACGATTCGCATTAGCAGCATATAAAGCAAAAACAGTTGTAGTAGTTGTAGTAGTTATAAACAAAGGTTTATTTTATTTTAGTTTTATTTTACGTTTGCAAGGCTCTAGATTAACATTTGAGGGCAGCAATTTTATTCATAATGTCGAAATAATTCAAAAAGCAAAACGAATATAAATTAAATATTTGGGAATGGAAATGGCAGCCACCTACTGGTTACAATGGTAATTTAATGTTTTTTTATAAAAAAAAAATAAAAAAAAATTAAAGTGAGTTTTTATACATCTATAAACTTTTAGTTTTATAAATGGGGTTAATCTTTGAAGGATGAACAAATAATGTTTTGGTCATCACATTAAAAATAACATTTAAATATATGATAATATTTGAGTTCTGAAAAAGGAAAAGATGTGAGACGTACTTGACAGCAGACTACAGTTACAGACTACAGTTAGTGTTACTACATTAAATCCATTGTGAATGTTGCTGATTTGTGGACTTACAGCCTATAACTAGTGTAGGGTCTGGATCCATCATGAAACTCCAAAACTAACACCCCAAATGAAACGAACACAAGGGCAGAAACAATGTCATGTTACACGGCTGATAAGGGGATTTTAATGTGGCCACATGCGCAAGAGAGAGACAATGGGAAGACAGAAACCCTCTTTAAAACAGACTTTTCTGCATTAATCATAGACTAACTGATCTATAAATGAACATGCATCATAGCATTGTGTAAATGATTTACTGTCTTGTGTACGATTATGTATATACTATGGTATGTATTTTATTATACAACCAGCTAACGGTCAATGTAACCTCACCTGTATCATGCCTCCTACCTAAATAATCCTCATTTAATGACTCACACTTTGATGTACATCACCTTCTCTTATCATGCAATGTGGATTTGTTATATCTATTTGAGCATTGAATGAACAGTCTAAGCACGCTGGAGACAAAGACCATAAATCAACTAAGAGCCACTTTCCCTCTCAGACATGCCACCTTTCTTATTGGTCAGTCAACCCTTAGGGGTTGGATCTATCTCAGGCCTTATTAGAGACAATCCACATGTGACCTCCCTCTCTTAGTTTTCTCATTCGGCCGCAACACACTGCTGCTGATCCTGGGAACCCCTCCCCCTCCACGGGGGCCAAGGGCCCAGCAGGCCATGCTTTCATGCTCTCAAAAGGGAGTCAGACTGCCTTTTCTTCAATCCAGAAAACTTCTAGCCCTGAACTCACATTCAGGATGGAGAGAGAAGACTCTCTCAACCAACAACGAACGGAACCATCAACAACTCTTCCGACTTCCTCCCTTCTCCTGGGTGCTCGACCTGGCCTCAGCAGGGCCCCAGGCCTTGACCCAACCAGTCATGTGGTCAGAGAGGGAGAGAGAACTTTCAAACAAATTCCAATTGACACCTCCGGAACCCTCAACGACTTAAATTTTCCACAACTTCAAGAATTGCTCCCACTACAAATGCAAGTATTCAATTCAATGAAATGTTAAAATGAAATGCTGTTGGTTCTTCTCATAGTTAGATGGATCTTATCCATCGTTACATCATTCCATCTCTCACTCCTTTTTCCTACACACGTATTTATGTATGTTTGTTTAGTTTATTAATCTTTATGATTTAGTTAATAAAACTTGTGCACTTTATGTATTTGGTTCTGATTCACTGCTTGCAAACAAAGTCTCTTTTGTGATCTTGATCTTGCTACAGGCTCAAAGCGCTGTACATGCTAAGAAATAATTATTCTTCTGTGGCCATGGAAGATACCCTTTTCTTAGAATAAATTAATAATCAAAAGAGTTAGTTGGACGAACTGATTAATTGATTGTAATATTAATTTAGTTATGTCAAGTTAATCCAATTAACTGACCCCAAATATTCATAATCATAACAAGTTATTATTGATTATTAATATTTCCTATAGCTAAGTTCCTTACACTAGTTCATTCAATGAGTGGCACAATTTTTCTCCTGGTTTCCACATCAGCGCTGTTTGATCTAATAGAGATCTATGTTAATAACGGAGAAATTTGAATGCTTCTCATCAGATCTCGCAGCGATGTTATTATTTCTGTGGCGAATTCAAATGCTTTCTTTACTGGTTCTCTTAGCGCTGTGTAGTAACAGTGTCGCTTGATCAAGATTGGCTTGCGCTGCACCAAATTGGATTGGTCCAAACTGATGTTCCGTGAAGCAGAAGCACAAATGAGTAGCACAGTTTCGTTCCGCTTTCATTACGTTTGCCATTTGATGCTGGGCAACGTTGTGGTGGTCACGCCAGCGACTGCTAACTAAATTTTGGTCTGCAGGATAAATGGTTCAACAATACGTTCGGTCTGTAATGTGTACCGAACAGAAAGCCTCGTACCGAACGGTTCATGACGAATACGTGTATCGTTACATCCCTACAAAAGAGCTGATAAAAATAAGCTGTTATGTAGGAGCAATAGCCTTGTGTGTCCTTTGTGTGCACATGGCAACCTAAATTCAAGTCTCATCTCGAAGTTCAGGCTTATTTGTTCATTAATCACGTCATCAGCGACTAGTCGACATCGACTCGACTTTAATCACATAAATGTTGACTTGATGTTGTTCAACCCCTAGTTTGCGGTAATTTACTGGTAATATTCTGGAAAAGGCAGTATGTGATTTATTCTGAATCTGCCCCTTTTCACGACTGCAAGCAATCTCTTTTGCATATGAAACATCCCGCCAGAGAGTCTCTGTACCTCACCCAAATTATAAGAGAACATACTTCATCTTTCAGATGTCCCTGATCAGAAATCTCCATGTCCCCACCATCATCATCCTTCTCCTCCTCCTCCTCCTCCTCCTCCTCCTCCTCCTCCTCCTCCTCCTCCTCCTCCTCCTCCTCCACCTCACTGCTAGCCACCTGCATGATGTAAAAAACACAGGCCCACACCACGCAGGAGATTAACATGCCAGTTTGTGTCATTGAGAGCCCAGTCCACATGTGAGGGACTTACAGGTTCAGAGAGACAATTTTTTAAAGAAATGGACAGACACACATACTTGAGATGATTTTCTCCTTTTCTCATCATCTCCCTCTTGATTGCTGCTTAATTCCTTAACAGAACTTGCTCCAGCGGTCATTATCTGCACAAGGGTTTTGGGAATAAACCATTTATTAACCATTTTTCAATACAACAAAGATTCTTGTGCACAAATATGGAGTGAAAACAGTATCAAAACATCTAAAGAATTTGTGCACTGCAATCCAAAAATGCATCCAAAAGATCCACACACTGCACTCGAGATCCACACTCACACAAAGCAGTGCATAAATGCAGACAGCAAATCCCACGCACTACATTCACAAATGGACGCCATCAGAATGCAAATATATAAAGAAAAATTTTTCACAATTTATTCTATAAATAGTGCGTATAGCTTAAATTTTTACACACAAAAATGTTGAGTTGTTTGCATTGGTATTCTGCTTTAAAGGGATAGTAGACCCAAAAATGAAAATTAGCCCATGATTTATTCACCCTGAAGCCATCCTAGGTGTATATGACATTCTTCTCTCAGACGAATTTCAATTTGAGTTATATTAAAAATTGTCCTGGCTCTTCCAAGCTTGATAATGGAAGTGAATGGATGTCTGTCTTTGGAAGTCCATCAAAGCGCATCTATTCATGATTAAAGAGCTCTACAGAATCAGACGACCAAGTTATTTATTCTACATTAGTAAACATGGTATTTATTACATAAACATTTACTAATTTGGCTTTTCCAAAACTATATTGCTATACTGAGATGAGTGAAATCGACTGAAATATGTTGAAATAGAAAATCTCTTTCTATTTCAGTCTTTGATATAAGCAACATATTAAACTACGATGAACATTTATATGCTTTGTAATTCAAAATGAATATGATATATAATGTTATAAAAGTAATATGAATGCTTAGACTTGATTAATTGACCTGTTTTGAATGGTGTTTACTTTAAAATACTGCGTGAAAGTTCAGTGAAGTTTGTTCATAAATTTCTGCTCGGATGTTTTGAATGTTCTAAATGTCAATTATTTTATAATTTGTATTTGATTCTTGTAAAGCACTTTGTACTGTTGGTTTTAAAAAGTCCTTTATAAATAAAGATTAGCTAATACATAAAGCAGCTTTTGTTCATGAATTTCTGCTCAGATGTTTTGAATGTGCCTAACAATAGGTTTCTATATTTGAATACAAAAATGTTATGGTAAAATGATAATTCATGCATGTGTGGATGACTTTTCAAAAATCATGTTTTTTTTTCTGTTGAGTGGACATTATTATTATTAATGTTAATACTATAGTTGCTAGTTGCATGATCCTGTTATTAGCATGCTAACTTTCGGAACAAAAAAATCCTATTTTTACAACAATCCAAAATAAATCTATTTGCATATTTTACCTTTTTCTTAGAGAGTTCAATTTAACACTAGATTGACAAATATTTCATTGTATATAGATGAAGGCATTGCTTTTATTTCTACATGCGAACAGAACACTTTTTCGTGACACTTTGGTCATGGCAATCAATGTCTTTCTGCTAATATTTGAATAATTCTATCTGTCTTTCTTATACTAATATTCAACTGCTTAAATGTACTTTACATGGTGAATTCTTGCTAAAATGTTAACAAGGTAGTGGGGCACTTGTTGGTGCCCCCTCCCTTAAGTAATTGCCTAGTTTTCATATGCCTAGAAACTGCCTTGAGGACGATACATATAGAAAGAACTAATCATGGGCATTAAAGCGAAATACTATTGCCAGTGCATTGCTTATGTTTTTGGATTGCTGTGGAGAGGCTGCTCACTGTAGAGTCATGGGTTGAGTGTTAAGTCCAGCTCCCCCTCTCTGAATGTAATTTGGGCCTAATGGGTGGAGTTAGAATATACAAACACACCGTAACCCTACCCAAAACTCTACCCCACCACCCATTAAACGTCCAGAGACGTGGAGCTAGATGTCATTTGACTCTGCAGTGAGCACCACTTGTTGCTGTGTGCACAACTTGATCTCTCAAGTGTATTTGTGTATTGCCGTATGTGTGGAATATGTATTGCATGCATTGGTGGATTTCTGTGCATGCGTGTGAATCTCTTGCCTGCATTTGTACATTGATTCAAAATATGGAAGTAATATAATGCCAAATGTTTTTGAAAAACAAAAGCTTGTATAATTGCACTAATTGAAAAAAATATGCATTGCATTAACCGAGCTTGCATTTTAATGCGTTGTATTTTTAGGGCTTGCATTTTTATGGGCTGAAATTCAACATCGTTATACACTCACCGAAAGGATTATTAGGAACACCATACCAATACTGTGTTTGACCCCCTTTCGCCTTCAGAACTGCCTTAATTCTATGTGGCATTGATTCAACAAGGTGCTGAAAGCATTCTTTAGAAATGTTGGCCCATATTGATTGGATAGCATCTTGCAGTTGATGGAGATTTGTGGGATGCACATCCAGGGCACGAAGCTCCCGTTCCACCACATCCCAAAGTTGCTCTATTGCAGTGGTTCTCAACCTCTCCTGCAGGGACCCCCTGACACACCATGTTTCTGTTTTAACCCTGAAATGGCACACCTGATTCAATTAATTGAAGGCTTAATGAGTAGTTTACTAATTGATTAATTAACTAATTCCTACTTCCTACTCTAATAATGACTCATTAAGCCTTTAATTAATTGAATCAGGTGTGCCATTTCAGGGTTAAAACAGAAACATGGTGTGTCAGGGGGTCCCTGCAGGAGAGGTTGAGAACCACTGCTCTATTGGGATGAGATCTGGTGACTGTGGGGGCCATTTTAGTACAGTGAACTCATTGTCATGTTCAAGAAACCAATTTGAAGTGATTCGAGCTTTGTGAGATGGTGCATTATCCTGCTGGAAGTAGCCATCAGAGGATGGGTATATGGTGGCCATAAAGGGATGGACATGGTCAGAAACAATGCTCACGTAGGCCGTAGCATTTAAACGATGCCCAATTGGCACTAAGGGGCCTAAAGTGTGCCAAGAAAACATCCCCTACACCATTACACCACCACCACCAGCCTGCACAGTGCTAACAAGGCATGATGGATCCATGTTCTCATTCTGTTTACGCCAAATTCTGACTCTACCATCTGAATGTCTCAACAGAAATTGAGACTCATCAGACAGTCTTCAACTGTCCAATTTTGGTGAGCTCTTGCAAATTGTAGCCTCTTTTTCCTATTTGTAGTGGAGATGAGTGGTACCCGGTGGGGTCTTCTGCTGTTGTAGCCCATTCGCCTCAAGGTTGTGCATGTTGTGGCTTCACAAATGCTTTGCTGCATACCTCGGTTGTAACGAGTGGTTATTTCAGTCAAAGTTGCTCTTCTATCAGCTTGAATCAGTCGGCCCATTCTCCTCTGACCCTTTAGCATCAACAAGGCATTTTCGCCCACAGGACTGCCGCATACAGGATCTTTTTCCCTTTTCACACCATTCTTTGTAAACCCTAGAAATGGTTGTGCGTGAAAATTAGGGATGGGAATCGAGAACCGGTTCTTCTTCAGAACCGGTGCCCAGTGAACCAATTCCTTGGAACCGTTAACATGCCTGCTTAACGATTCCGCTTATCAGTTCCGCTCGTTGCAAATGTGTCATGACGTCACAGACGCGCTGCGTTGTTTTAATTCAGAACGCAGCAAACATGGCATCGGGGCAGAAGCGCTCCAAATTTTGGTTATATTTCACGCGAAAAGACGACAATATATGAGGCGCCGTCTAGGGCTTAAATCAAACTTCATTCACGCACACATATATAAAACACTTGCATACACATATACTAAGTAGTCAAATACACTGCTGAATGCTCAAACAAATACATATGAAATGCACAACAACACACCTAAATTCGCTCACGCACATACTGTACACGCAAACTCCACACACACGAGATCGCGCACATACTCAACGAGAGTATGACGGCTCCTCATAACAATACGGTCACTTGCAACACGTGTAAAATTTCCATTTCGGGGACCTCCAATATGCAGAAACATTTGGCCACACGGCAACACGTGTAACATTATACACTGATGAATGAGAACTGCTTTTAAATTAAAAAAATTTTTAAACAAAATTTATTTTACAGAATTTAATTTTCTTAATGGCATAAACAGACTTTAGTCCCATAAAACTTAAACTGAAATGTCACTGTTTCTGTCACTGTGACTTCCCGAACAGGCGAACACGCGCACACACATGACTTTTGAAGTAAAATTGAATCGAAACGAACCGAACCGTGAGACCAGTGTAGGTTCACACCCTTAATACTCTGTGCTGCCTTCTGATCAGATATTAAAGCGAGTTAATACAAACAAACAATTTGTACTTATTCCTTCACCCAATGAGAATCGATAAGAGAATCGATAAGGAATCGAATCGATAACCAATATCGATAATGGAATCGGAATCGTTAAATTCTTATCGATTCCCATCCCTAGTGAAAATCCCAGTAACTGAGCAGATTGTGAAATAATCAGACCGGCCCGTCTGGCACCAACAACCATGCCACACTCAAAATTGCTTAAATCACCTTTCTTTCCAATTCTGACATTCAGTTTGGAGTTCAGGAGATTGTCTTGACCAGGACCACACCCCTAAATGCATTGAAGCAACTGCCATGTGATTGGTTGATTAGATAATTGCATTAATGAGAAATTGAACAGGTGTTCCAAATAATCCTTTAGGTGAGTGTATATTTAAACTGTGAATAATTCAATTTAAAACATTTTCTTTTCGTTTTTATTATTTTATATATACTTTAACTTGAACACATTCAAAAGAACAGAACAGGTCACTAGGGGTATCACATACAATTATGTTGTTCATATACTGTTAACGTCATATCAGGGGTTACTCTCCCAATAATCTCAGAAGAGTGAGAGGAGAAGAGAGAAAAAACATTAATAATAATAATAATATCAGGAGAATATTTGTAATGGTCCTTTCAAGTCCCTAAAAGGTTCAAGGTGCCATCATAAAACATACAAATCCAAAATGTTTTCACTGGATAAAAATTTCACATACTGAAGAAAGAAAAAAAAGAAAAAAAGAGAGAGAGATTCTCAATATGATAATACCAATAAAATGTAAATGTGTGGAAGGGAAGAAAAAAAATTGCAGTACACTCACAATATCTCCCTATATGTTCACTCCATACTCCTGTCCTGTACATTAGCCATTTTGACCAGTACTTGTAAATAGGGATGGGAATTGATAAGATTTTATCAATATCAATGCCACTAACGATTCTGCTTATCGATCCGATTCTTTAACGATTCTCTTATCGATTCCTGATAGCACTGTGTGGGAAAAAGTAGTCATATGCTTTTTAGGGGGGGGGGAAAACAAGTGGTTTTATTTGTTTTAAAGCACTTGACTAAGCAAACTGTACTTTTTATGTAATTTATGTAATAAATGGAACCTTATTGTGAAGTGTTACCGATTAGTTATACACCGATTTAACGTCCCGTGAGTTCAGTGTTGGAAAGATCAGTTGTTTTTTAACCATTCATTTAAACGAATCGGTTCAAATGAGTCATTAGTTCGCGAATTGGACGTATCATTATCGGACGTGTGCGCGTTGTGTGATTATCCCGGCGGTGATTGGAACATCCCACAAGATGTGTGTCAACACAGAAAACATTTCATCACTGGATCGTTTTATGTCAGCTGAATGTGCGGAACGCTTTTCAGAGAAGATAAGGTAGGTATTTTAGCACAATTCACACCCAGCGGTAATTCAGGAAAAACAAATCTCCGAATGCTCCATGAAACTTTAGTCTCCCGACCTTACCATCGTGTCGTTTATTTTGATAAATATGTGCGAGGGAGAGAGAGAGCAAGACAGCGCTTAGTTTTGAGACAGTGAAGCCTACTTTCGCCTTGCTCCAAAGAGAGAGAGTGCGCGCGTGCGCGCGCGCGCGACTGGGGCTCGCTCTCTCTCTGCTCGTTCAGTTTAACATGCGCCCTGTCACAAGCGCAGCGGTTCATCACTTCAGAGAGAGACAATTTTACTCACCGATCAAATAAGGCTTTGGCGGTACAAAAATTCGCCTTGGACGCCGTGCTATGGTGCTTGATAAAGGACAAAGGGACCGTTGTGACTGAGTTCAGGGTCTGTAGCCTCTACATACTAGGCCTATATGGCTGACTCAGAGCAGGAGCATCGATAAGAGGACTCGTTAACGTCGAGGGCATACAATATCGATGGATCGTAAAACTTAGAACCGGTTCTCGAGTGGAACCGGTTTTCAATTCCCATCCCTACTTGTAAAATGTATCCATGTTTAATCTTAGAGAGAAGGTCAGTTTTTCCATATCATACATGCGACTTCCAATCAATATCCACTCTTTTGTTGGTGGACTCTCATGCAGCCATTTCTTAGTTATTGCTTTTTTACTAGCAACCAATAATACTTTAAAGGACAACTCCGGCGCAAAATGAACCTTTGGTCTAATAACACATTGGTACCTAGTTCTCTGAGATTTGTTTTCATGATAATCGAATGTAAACAGTTTTATCTCTAAAAACTGTTTAGCTTATAACGCTAGTATATAGGGCATAGAGTAATGAAAAATAAAAATCGCTAGTTAATACCACTAACAAGGCTCAAAATAGCCACACACTAACACAGTAACATAATGAGGGTCCCTACATGCAAACCGAAGCATTGAGAACTTTTTAAGTGTACAGAGAGTTTAATAAGAAGATATTTTATAAAAAGACAGTCCACTTCGCGTATACAGGCAGGAGCCATCTTTGGAAATGAGTCTCGACCAGTCGAACCACGAATGCCGTGACAAGTGAGCTGGTCGATCGGAATTACGTTTGTGAAATCTAATTACATGGAAATGCATGAATTATATTTGTTTAAGTCTGCACTGATGGGGAAAGGGAGGGCAAGAGGTTTTTCGGTCTTTCATGCAGATCAATGAGCAAGACTTACAGCTGCCGATGCAAACTAAAATCACGCAATAGTTGCTCTATATATCAGAAATAATTGCACCGATTTAAAACATAAATTGTCTAGTGTACTTACTCAGTTGATAACTGCCCATCTGGTCCCTGCGCTATGGGTCGCCGCCTCCAATTTATTTTCGGGACATGGAAAAAAGTTGCAAGTACACCCTTGTTTATCAGAGCGGGGAAATCTTCAGACTGTACAAAATGCGTCTCTTGGGTGTCGTGACTCAACAGGTCCCATTGCAACACAGTCACTCCTGTTCGGTGTCTATAGCTTCACAATGTCCGCAGGTACACCACTAGTTTCCCGAAGTATGAGGCTGTGTTGCAGCATTGACCACCGCCAGCTCTCTCTCTCTCTCTCGTAGCCCTTTCATGGACCTCCTGCAGCTCTTGCGTCAGTGTATTCTTTATTATTCTTATTCTATATTATTCATTTATTATTATTTTATTTTCTCTGTTGCGCTCAGTGCATCTCTTATGCGCTCAGTGCTTTCTTCTGAAAACAACGGACCATTTGAGATTACAAGTCACAGTTCAGCTCACTTGGCACGGCGTTAGTGGTTCGACTGGTCGAGACTGTTTTTCAAAGATGGCTCCTGCCTGTGTACGCGAAGTAAACTGTCTTTATAAAATATCTTCTTATTAAACTGTCTGTACACTTACAACATTCTCAATGCTTCGGTTTGCATGTTGGGACCCTCATTATGTTACTGTGTTAGTGTTAGGCTATTATGAGTCTTGTTAGTGGTATTAAATAGCGATTTTTATTTTTCATTACTCTATGCCCTAAATACTAGCTTTATAAGCTAAACAGTTTTTAGAGATAAAACTCTTTATATTCGATTATCATGAAAACAAATCTCAGAGAACGGTTGACTAGGTACCAATGTGTTATTAGACCAAAGGTTCATTTTGCGCCGGAGTTGTCCTTTAAGTAGGTACTAGTCTTGAGTATTAAGATTAGTTGGTATGTTTCCTAAATATATAGTACTGAAACTGTACTCCATCTCGAATCCCAGTATCAATTTTATTTCAGTGACTATCTCTTACCAAAAAGGCTGAATTTTTGGACATTTCCAAAATATATGAAAGGCATAGAATTAATGCAGAGTCTCAACAGAGTGCAGATTCCAAATTACCGTTCTGTAAATATTTTCTTTTGGGAGTAATGAATCTTATGATATTCTTCCATGAGAATTCTCTCCACTGAGCTGAACTAGATGTAGTATAACTGTGTTTTACAAAACTTGAATATATTCTTGATATCAGTTTATTGTCCCACTCTTATATGCATCAATAAAAATATTGATGATATTAGTTTCAATTTTTTCATTTTTTTATTATAATGTTTCCTAAGCTGTGAATATCTAAAGAAACTTGTTTTTCTAAAATCTAGGTGTCGTGGGCTAGTCGACAAAACACTGAGGACGGAAGGTGCCCACTTGAAGACCCTAGAGATGTCCCCTACTCGGCTCAATCCAGACGGTTGTCGTGCTGGTCCACTGGGGAGACCACACTGTAGTTGCAGCCGTTGTGTGTACTGACGCGCCAAGTATACTGCACCCGTTAACGCCGAACAGAAGGAGATTCACATCACCATATGGAAAGAAGCGTAAATGGATGGAGAGATGGAGAGAGAGAAGCATAGGTTACTGTAAAGCTACGTCTTAGTTTGTGCTTATCTTGGCGAAAGCCGAGTACAAATCAGCATGAGGTTTAACATCTACTCTTGTGAAATGGAAATCATGTTGGAAGCTTTTTAAACCTGTGTTGCATGAGATTGTTCAACATGATGTAATGCCTTTCAACGTCCATTGTTTAAACCTAGAATCTAACTGTGCAGGTTTAACCCTCTGGGGTCGGTAATCACGCCAGCGTGATCTGCTCGCTTTTTTTCTTATCAGTGCAAAACAAACTCAAAATACTCTGTTGATTTTGATCTTACATATAAGTGTTACACATCATTCAAAACTGTTAAATATCTTTTTTTATTTGTGTACACTCATAGTCATAATAAAAACAAAATGTTGTGTTTTTCGTAAAATAAAGAAAATAAACATGTGCGTTCTTCTGTCTCTCTCAATGTGAAGTTCATTCTGAAACGCGACAGAAAATGACCTATAACTCAGCGAATGCTTGTCACTGTGACATGAAACATGTCTTTACGAACCTTGAAGTCTCCATTTTTAAATGATGTAAATCATATCAAAAACAAATATCCTCTGTTTAAGTCATTCGTATGAAAGCAACGACATGTACAGTTTCTCCAGCCCGAGCTGATTAGCGTTAATGTGACCACGCCGATTTCACGCGGGCAAGAGCTGTTCACATGCAAATGATCTACGCGGAGGAACGCAGAGCTGTTACCGCCCTCATCAGCTCAAAACAAAGAATCAGCTACTTCAATACTGCTCTGCTTTTCATCGAGTTGTTTGTGCTGGCTGTTTACCTTGGATTTACCTCAGAAGAATTAGAAGAACACGATTTGATTATGAGAACGATTTTTAAGGTAAGACACTAATAGTAGCATGTTATTGTTGCATAAACTTTACATTGTAGCTACTAGTTAAACTGGTGCCAGACTAAAATGTATGTTATGAAATGTGATTGGAGTAAAAACATGAAGCCTAATGCTAAATGTAAATAGGCGTACATGTACGACACGAGAATGTTTTTATGTTCGATAATTAAACACAGCACGATATAACAGTAGGCTCGTATGAGTGTTTATTCATTGTGAATATTATAATGTTTAGACCTGTGTTTACTGTTAAATACTGTGTTTGTGGATATCTGCTCAAACGTAGATATGTATAATGTGGTAACAATAATGTTTCATAGTTTGGAGCGGCTCGCTTCAGTAAATGTTCTCTGCACGCGCTGTGAGTTTGAGTCACTCGCGCTGTGGGTTTAAAAAGCAAAACGCACCAAACATTAAGCTTCATGTCTTTACTCCAATCTCATTTCATAACGTCGTAACGTATGGAAACGTTTGAAGTAACATGATAATCCATATATTTTTCTCTAGTGTAGTGTTACTGAAGTGTTCCTTTTAACGATTTATAGGCTGTCTGCTATCTAGGCTATTGTTAATATTTTATATAGCCCTACACCAATATGCCTACAAGGCACAACAAATATATATATATATAGTGCATATATTTAGTAAATTTCATAATTTTAACCAGAAAAATCTAAAATGTATTCCTAAAATCGTGCATCCCTATCGTTTCTCTTGATATCAGCATGTTCATAGGTGGGGGGGGGGGGGTTTCTAAAAAAATATTTTTAAAGGGACCAAATGCCACTGATGAGTCCTGCTGACTTAAACATTCGCATTAGTCTCTGTACATGAACATGGTAAAGTGAAAAATCAAACACCTTGGAGATGACAGGTGTGTAGCCTACTATGTTTTAGGAATGGCACAAAGGTGTGACTGACCAAGTCTCTGTCTTTAGATCAGTGTGTTTACTAATGTGCTTTTTTTGTCATTTGTTGTGTATCTTTGGATTATGTTGTGTTGTAAATAAATCCAAACAATCTAAAAGCCATTCTTTTTTAAGTCTCTCCTCATTTCTTGTGCAAGGCTCATCATAATGAAATCACCTAATAGGGCCATTGTCTTTCTCAGGTGTGAAACACTAAATATGAATGGGTGGTTAACGCCTCCCAGCATAAAGCTTTCTTACACAAAACATGTCTTACAAATTTTAAATCAATATATTGTCTTATCTGAATGAGTAGTCAGGATGATTTTCACATAGTTTTGAAGCAAATATTCTAGGCTATATGATACAATTTTTAAAAGTCTTGTGAAGAAATAATTAGTATGGGTTTCATGACCTTATTTCAGTGACAATGTTTTTTAGTTTTTTCACAAACCACGCATAAACGTCATTATCTCAAAACTAAAAACTTTTACATACATGCTGCTGACATATTACTGTAGCAGAGTTTGTGCTGAATACAGTGTAAACAGACTTTAGCCATGAAAATGTCACAAGTATCAGAAAAAAAGCACAAATGTCAGAATACCTCCAGGACCCAGAAAACACCTCAGACCCCAGAGGGTTAAAATCACTGTCATAGGCCACCCATCTTAACCCTCTGGGGACGGCAAACGTTTTGGTGGGGGTTTTTTTCACATAGCAGCAACATAGACTTAAAATACTCTGTCATTTATGGTCATATAAATAAAATCAATACATGATTATAAACTATAGAGGGTCTTCTTTTTGTGTACACTCACCTTAACATCAAAACCTTGTGTTTTTTTTTTTTTTTAATAAATAAAATACTGACTTTCAGCTAACTCTGTCTTCGCAAAAAATCTTTCTGAAACATGTCTGGAAAATGAACTGAAACTCAGCTAATACTTCTCACAAACATAAAACATACATCTAAAGAACGCTTTAAATTTCTACTTTTAATTAAAACAATTCACATTTAAAACAAATATTCTCCTGCAATGTAATCTGTATGAAACTAAAGAGAAGTACAGTTTCTCCTGTCTTAGCTCATTATCGTTAATTTGTTCACACCCACTCGCAGAGCGCGCTATTCATAAGATAATGTGTTGAGGGCATATGCAAAATAGATAAACGCCCCCAGGCAAATGCCTTAAAAGCAGCAAGTTTCATCATAAGATTCACTCACTTTCCTGCTTGTTGGAAGATGGCACGCTACACCGGTGCGGAAGCTCTTCAGCTCGTCCTGGACAGTGACAAAGAGTTCACATTTTCCTCAGAAGAAGAGCGGGACTACGACGATGAACGTTTGTATTTTGAAGAGCGACTTGATCCAGCCATGGATACAATTTCGGATGAGTAAGTAAGTCTTTTAGTTTAACTTACATTAGTTGACAAGCTATTTTATATAAACATGTACATATTATACTGGTTAGACTATTTCCAGACTTGCCATCCAGTAGCCTATTCAGAGTATTGAAATTTAAAATATATCTTAATAGGCAGGTTTTACTTACATTTAAATTGTCTAGCCCAGGGGTGCCCAATCCTGCTCCTGGCGATCAACTGTCCTGCACAGTTCATCTCAAACCCTAATCAAACCAGGGGCGTAGGAGCCATTATACGTGGGGGGGACATGTCCCCCCCACATTTCAAAATCGAAGTTTTGTCCCCCCCACTATTTCCCAATGTAAGATTTTGTTTTGCATTGCCTGCCTATCTCTGCCGATTTCTGAGTCTCCAAATTAATCCATTCGGCAACTTTTAAATACATAATTCAATTTTAAAAAACGGCCGAACTCTTCAGCTGCTAATCTCGTTGTCAGTCGACCATGATCGCGCACCGCTCGCGCATGCGCATCTAGGTGACACGGATAAATGTACGCAGCAATATATAATGAGTGTTCCTGGGAGATCCTAGTTGCGCGGGATGTGGAAGCGTGCAAAAGTTCCAGAAATGTACATAAAGTGCCCTGGCCTTGAATGACAAGGTAAGGAAAATAAGACTAAATCTAAATTAAATAACCAAGACTAGATTGGCCATGTGATTTTTCTCAGGAGATGTTTCGAGCATTTTACTTCAGACACCGGATTATCAGCAAACTGCCAAGAGAACTGCTAGCTGGCTACTCAAAATAAACTAGCAATCTATTCGGGCAGCATTTTTGTGTTTGATCTGTGTGAATTACAGAAATATAAGACTTGCTAGACCTACTTTTAGCAAGGAACCTTTCCACATAGATTGATTTTATTTTTCAATCTATCCTTGGGGGGTAAGCTAGGTGGTTAATGGAAATTAAATCAACCATTTATTTGAGTTTTTAA
Organism: Tiaroga cobitis; assembly: GCA_030578255.1. Classification (NCBI taxonomy): domain Eukaryota; kingdom Metazoa; phylum Chordata; class Actinopteri; order Cypriniformes; family Leuciscidae; genus Tiaroga; species Tiaroga cobitis. Next base: position 25,364,671 of record CM060591.1, read on the forward strand.
TTTTTAGTTAATCAGTACATGACTGATTAACAGTAATGTAAATGCTAAATGTCCTAATACCTGTTGATGCTACAACAATGCAAAGTATATGCTCTTAACCTTGCAGTTTTTCAAATATCATGTAAGACTCATTTTCTCAATTTCTTTGCACAAAACTCTCCAGAAAGTGCCATTTAATGGTTTATTTTTCAAAAAAAAATTCCCGGGGGAGCATACCCCCGGACCCCTCTAGGGAGAGCCGACATAATAAATCACAATTTAATCACTGCTTAGAAACAAAGTAATACAGTCTGTTCCCATAAGTCTTTAGAAATTAGCATTTAAGTGCCTTATATATAAAAAAATATATACAAAATTCATTTACTGTCCCCCCCAGGTTCAAAATTGCTCCTACGCCCCTGAATCAAACACACCTGAAACAACCAATTAAGGTCTTTAGGATCACTTGAAAATTATATTCAGGTGTGTTTGATTAGGGTTGGAGATGAACTGTGCAGGACAGTCGATCGCCAGGAGCAGGGTTGGGTACCCCTGGTCTAGCCTATAGGCTATATGCTGTATGATATGTAAAATGATATTTAAAAAATATTATCTATGTTTAGATTATATTTCAACTAGGCTATAATGTTTATGCGGCCTCATTATCATCAACGAAGCGTGTGCTCGCATTGCCTCGCAAATCTCTGTTGTAAATGTGCTGAAATGTGTAAATATGCCCGGTTGATGAAGTGCGCAAATGTGCTAATGTTAGTGCTATCTCCAATAATGGCACATTGACACGCATATACAGCACGCGTCTACCATTTTTCACATCAGTTATTTATACTATAGGCCAATGGTACTACACTTTGAAATATTTATGTAATAATAGTTTTCAACTTTTTTTTAAAGGAATGTAGTTGCAGCATCACTACCTTCACCTGCCACTCGGAGGGCGCGCAACAGTCGAAAATCAGAAAAAGTAGATATTTACCCACTATTTTACAGATGTTAGTTCAATTTTGTTTATATACTTACTGATAATATATTTATTTATATTTGGAGATTGGTTGATAATGTTACATATGTTTTATTTATCAGCATGCTAATGCCTATCAGTTATGCATGTGCTGGAATAGTAGGCCTACTCTGTAAATTATGATAATAATAGTTTTTAACTTTTTTTTAAAGGAATGTAGCTTGCTCACTCTCACCAACAACTGGTACTCAACACTAGGAGGGCACGCAGCAATACAGACGGAAATCAGAAAGAGTAAGTACATATACCCACTATTTTACAGATGTTAGTTCAATTTTGTTTATATACTTAGTGATGATACAATATGCATATGTGCCTGTGTGGCTTTGCAAAAATTGTGTTGTTGTTGTTATACATGCACAATATTACAATTAGTGATTGGTAATGTTAATATAAAAGCTTATTTTTTGTTATTTTATCAACATGCTGATTGTCCATCAGTTATGCATGTGCTGGCATAGTACTTCGTTAAACCTTTATTAATATTATTATTTTTATAGGAATGTGGTAGCATCACTCTCACCTTCACCCGCAACTCACACTGGGAGGAGGGCACGCAACCGGTGTCGTTCAGTTTTGAGAACAATTGAAAATGACAAGTACACACACTTATTCCCTTTCTTTCGGATATTAGTATAATTCTGTTTACATATTCCGGTTTTGTCTGGGCAATGTTACTTTTAGTGATTGAAATACAGTTTTTTGTGTAATAAACATGCTCACAGTTGTTTGTTTGTTTTACAGCTATAAAGATGATGGTGATCATCAGACACCTGTTGCAAAGAGGGCCAAGACAAACATTCAAACAAGCAACAAGCAGTCCACTCTGTCATGGAAAACAGAGACTGACATTGATATGGTTCCACAGACTGAGATTCCTGCCTGCAGAGGAACCTGGACCACAACTGAGTCCTGCTGACACACACACTAGGGATGCTAACCGATGACAGTTTGACAGATGGTTGACCGTCTCAACGTTAACCGATCAAAGTTGTCGGTAGTCGGTTAAAAAAAAAAAAGTGATCTCTAAATTAGGCTATTATAGACAGTGGACTAAACGCTACTACAGTTAGCCATCTTATTCCAAGATATTTTTGTGTGAAGTGAACAAATCCCTCACACTCAATTTTTCATAACTCACCTGTTTGTACTTAACCTGTTAAGCTTCAACCCCACTTTTGAAAAATCCCCAGAAATGGCATACCCAAACTGAAACAGATACAGTTCATGAACCCTTTGAACTAAAAGCACAAGTAAGATCTCATTTGAAAGCTGACACCTGGCAGTTTATTGTAAATGTGGAATTAATTAGTGATACTGAAAAAAAAATTATGAAAAATGTCTTCAAAGTTTTGTAAAGTTATTAGAAATGTATTTTTATGAAACATCTTCATGAAAATAAAATTGAAGTTGGCATTGTATCAATCTAGAAATGCACTGCAGCTAAAGCCACATGTCTGACCATGTTATATTTAAAATTTGAAGAAGATAAGCTTAAAACTCTGCATTTAGTTAAATGTTTTTCAAGATCATGTCATATGAATTTATTTTGATTAGACTCTAAAATGCAAACTGGTGTTTATTGTCATCTTCTAGCATCTATTTAGACTATTTTCTCTATTGTTTTGTGGTGCAAACGAGCCCCATTCAGTGTCAGTCTCCCCTGTACACATTCACACCTCTCCAGCCTGGTTATGGGTCTAAATATGCTTTTCTTTTGTCTGCATTATAATCACTAACGACTGGCTATTCACACTGTTTCAATCCCTTTTTTCTTTTATCAAAGTTCTCACTTCACATTTGAAACTGTATCAAATGCCCTTTTTGAAAAACGAAAAATTTCAGTAAGCATTCCTATTTAGAAAAATTCATAAAAATAACAGCTAATGTGCTGGCAGGTGCACAGAGTTAGCTAGCATGTTAGCTTAGCACACCATCAATACACGACAATTTATGTGATTAAAAAAGTTTGTGCTCCAAACTTACTTTATAACGCAAGTCGAGTGTTTTAAATAACCTTCTGTGATCTGATTTGGCTTCAGATGAAAAAATAAGACAGAAAATATATTAATTTATAGTATTCTGCAATGATAAACTCTATATCGATTAGCATTACATTATAAATATAATCTATTATTATGAAAATACCTGACATGGCTCGAAGAACACAGGTAAATCGAATATCATTGCAATCATGTTTATTGTCTTCAAAACATCTTTATCTGCATGTTACAGCGATCTCTGGAAGCTTTGTTTGTGTCAGGGACTTCCTGGAATGTCACATGATTATGCCACTTCTTCGTGTGTTCCATATATGGACTATTACTGTGCATAGAGCGCCGGCGCTCTCAGGCGGCCAGTATGGATTGAAAACACAGTACATCAGAGTATCCAGCGCTCATGATTACATCGACGCATTTGGGTATAAATTCAATAAATATTATTCCTGTCTATAGATATCTGATGTAAACCTATGAGAATATATCAATATTTCTCCAAATCTGCACATGTTTGAGCTAAAAGCCCTGAGGGACGTTGTTTTGTCAAGCTCTGTCATGACGATCGCACAGGAGTTTTTTTCAGAATGGAAGCGGCTGACGCTCATAATTCATATTAAAGGTAACGACTCATTTTTTTATTACATAACTCCTGACACAAATTAAGACATAACTGTCACTATAAGTTTATCAGAATACAATAGTGGTCAAATACTGAAACTTGAGTCTTATATCTTTTTAATGATGTATAGTTTGTCAAGGTAATAACATTAAATCTGATAGTAACTTTGAACTATTTAAAAAAAAAAAACGCTTCAGTGCGCCCGCGCTCTGGTGAAGCTTAACAGGTTAATAAACCAATAAAAACATCTGGCGCGAGGCCACAGCGTTTGGGTTCGCGCGCGCTACGGGCTAAAACACTAGAGGTTAGAGCCAGGGCAGACGACAGGATGAAGCGTGCAAAGAAACGTAGTGTGTGGGACCATTTCACCAAAAAGAATGACACAGTAAGTTGCAACTTGTGTGATACAGTGCTTATACAGTAGTAATACTGTAGAAATACATTACATCTACATTTCAGTGGTAACAGATAAGGTGATGATGATAATCATCTTTATTATTGTTAGCAATAACGTTACCTCAAACTAAGCGGAGTCTCTTCGGAGCTGTCATTTTCTTAAATGAGACGGTGCAATGTTTCAAATGAGCTTCTAACGCTAGACTAACGCCTTTATTTTCAACGCGATCACCTTGTACCCAAACCATTTCGAAACTAAGGAGCCATTTGTCCTCCGATTACATACAAGCTCCTCGGCGCCGCGGTTGCGGGACTCATGTTTCGCGCTGTAGGGGATTTTAAAAAAGTGACGGAAGCGCGGCGCCGGGGCAGTGTGTGTGTGTGTGTGTGTGTGTGTGTGTGTGTGAGAGCGGGAGGCAGAGAGAGATGCGGCAGAGTTGCGAAATTGCAGGCGCGGCTCGAAATGGCTGTTATTTCAAATAGCGTGGCATATTTTAAACTAATCGGTTAACCGGTTTCAACCGGCTAATGAGGCTCGGTGGTCGGTCAAGAAATTTTTTAGTTTTCGCCATCCCTAACACACACTCCCCAGAGTCTCTTCAAAATGTTTTTTTCTGAGAATGCAGTGTCAACTCTGTTCGCATCAACGGGGCATAAGCATTTACTGTGAGATACCTGCCTTTACTTTTGTTTATTTTACTCACATTTGATTTGCTTAGAGCCCGCATCAACGGGGCATAAGCATTTACTGTGAGATACCTGCCTTTAGTTTTGTTTATTTGTCGCTCACAATTGCTTTGTTTATAGCCAACTGATTATTTATTTTACTCACATTTGATTTGCTTAGAGCAAATTTAGAACATTTAGTTTCTCCACATAGAGGAATTACAATAAAACAGATTGAAAACCTTTGAATCTCCTCTCATTCTTTGTTCAGGCTGCCTCACTTGATGGGCCATTAGCCATTGGGGGAGTGTCTGTCACACCCCTGGTCTGAATCTCATTAATATTGATAGGCCATTACCACTCCCACGCATAAACCTCTTCTGACAAAAAATAAACTGTCATACAAAGTATAAATTAATGTTATTGTTTTATGTGAATGATCAGGCAGGATGAGTTTTACATCATTTTGAAGCCAGAACTCGAAGCGACACCATCCATTAGTCAAAAGTCTTGTGGACACATATTAAGTATGTGTTTTGTGGTCTTATTTCAGCAACTTTCATTTTAATTTTTTTCAATAACCACGCATAAACATTATTCTCTTAAAAATACAAACATGTACATGCATGTTGCTCACATATTATGGTAGCCACGTTTGTGCTATATAGAGTGAATTTACACCTTTGCCATTAACATGTTTATAAATAACTGAAAAACGCACAAATGTCAGTGCATGTCAAAACATCCCAAGGACCCCAAATACACCTTGGTCCCCAGAGGGTTAACAACTGTGTTGGTTTCTCAAGCTTAAAATTTTTACACTCCTTGAACCAAATATTAGAGGAACCATTGTCCAATGGCTCAGTTTATTAGAGTACTTAATCGTAGTGGCTTTAAGGAGGGGAGGGGAATGTCCAGCTGGCTGAATTCTAATTCTTTCCATCTTGCTTCATACTCATCATTACACCAACAAACTAAATATTTAAATTGTGCAGCTTTGTAATAATCCTCCAAACAGGGAAAAGACAGTCCTCCTCTTTCCTTTGATAATTGTAGTGTTTTAAGTCTGACCCTAGGTTTCTGATTTTTCCATATGACTCTAGAGATCATTCGGTTCCAGTCATTAAACTGTTTTTTTTTTTCGGAATCTCTACAGGCAGTGATTGGAATAGAAACCATAATCGTGGTAAAATATTCATTCTTATACTTTCAATTCGATTATAAGGGCATCCATCTGTCCAAATCTACTTTTAGTTCTTTAGTTATGGATTCATTCATTCTTAGGTGTGATAACTCCTAAGTATTTAATATTATTAGTTTTCCACTTAAAATTATATTTATTACGTATGTTCTCCTGTGGTGAATAATTAAAAGAGAGGGTTCGAGTTTCGTCTAAATTGTTTTTTTTTTTAAACGTGCACCTGAGACCCGCGTTTCAATAGCGTGTGCTCTCTGTAAGTATATTCACATTAGCAGATAATGAGTTGCAATGAGAACGACTGACATATCTATCTTTTCATACAGATTACATAAACAGAGAATATTTGTTTTCGTTTTGAATTAGATAATTTAATAGCATAGATGTAAATGTTTATAAAGATATATTGCTTATGCCTGTGTGTGACTAGTTTTCGCTGAGTTTTGTTTAAGTTTAGAGACGTACTCCAGAAAAAAAAAGTTCACGGAGACGGAGAGGCAGAAAGCATACCCGTTTTATTTTCTTTATTTTACAAAAGCACAATGTTTTGTTTCGATTGTAAGTGGACAGAAAGTAGACAGTTCACAGTTTATTTTTTCATATTTTTCAAGTCTGTATGACCATAAATAATGTATGACCTAGTATTTTAAGTCTATTTTGGTGCTATGTGAAAAAATACAGCAAAACGCGCCAGCGCGTTTGTCGACCCCAGAGGGTTCAATTTAGCCTAATAGGAAGGAAGATAAATTGTGATTAAAAATATATGCTCACTCACATCAAGACGCCGCTGCGGTAGTGGAGTCCATGCAGGGGGAGCAGCGTTTGGCACTGTGCCGCTTTACAGCGCGAGCAGTGCTGTTGCAACCGGCAACACTACACCTACGTCCCATTCTAACCACTGTACTAAATACAGATAAAGCTAATGCTAAAAATCTATGCTAACTTGAAGCTATCCTAACTGATGCAATACTATGCTACTAACTAACTATGCTTCTAACAATACTACACAAACAACTATGCTAAATAACTACCTAGGCTACATGAAATAATCTAAATAACTATATAAATGTTATGCTAACTAGATGCTAATATATGCTATCCTGATCGTTTTCAAAACTCACAATTCCAACTCCTGACTCACTACAGTGGTTTTGACGGAGCAAGATGTTTTTATACCAGGGGCTGAGCCTATGCCAAGGGCGTTGTGAGCTCGTATCAAGGGCGTGGTGAGCTGGTGCCTGCTTACGTCACATGGCACCACAACTTCCAATAGGAAAATTCAACTGCTGCACTGAAAAGCCCCCGTTCAACCTGAAGAGGGCAGCACTTAGACGTTTTTACACCATATATCGTAGAATTAAAACACTTTATACCCAAATGTCCAAAAATTTACTCTATTCAATGAACAGCACTAATAAAGCCCCAGTCTTACAGATCATTAACTAAAAAAAGTTGTTTTAGGGTTTAGTTACCCTTTAAAAGGGCATCCCTGGCGACATCCCCATTCCAGTGTAATTAAACTAGAAATATTAACATTTATTTTAATCTGGGCCGTCGGTAAATGATGAAAAGGTTATAGTATGTCTTAAATCACTAAAGGTTATAGTATGTCTTAAATCACTTTATTGAAGCCAAAACGTTGCAGTACCTAGGGCTGGGTACCAAGTTTGGTACTTTTTAGGTACCGACCGAATTACCTCGATACTACCGAGTATTGAAACATGTCTTGTTTTTCGGTACCAAATTTCGGTACCTAAGTGGTTAATCTCGTCAACGTCAGTGAAACAATAAGCATGCAGCAGGATTGGCTGTGGCGGAAAAAGACTAGTTTACGCGGCTGTCCAGAGATGTGGCTCGTCGCACGTGAGGCTGTAGTGTGTGTGTGTGTGTGTGTGTGTGTGTGAGTGAGTGTGTGTGTGTGTGTGTGTGAGTGTGTGTGTGTGTGTGTGTGTGTGTGTGTGTGTGTGTGTGTGTGTGTGTGTGTGTGTGAGCGTCCCAACCCAGATAGATAGAAAATATGTGGAAATGATCCAAAGTCTACCTATGTGCCAGACTCGATGCCAGAACCACGCGATGCAACATTTGACAAGATAATTGCTGCCAAGCCGGTAACACGGTAAATCTGATAAGGCACTTAGAAGCGCACAGAATACACTTGAGAGTAACGGTGTGTTCGAACGTGAATAGAGCGTCAAATATTACGTCTATATACATACGCTATTGCGTCTATTTAGACGCTTGAATCTTCCGCTCGAGTTCAAATTGTTCAACTTGCGCGGAAGACGTTCGCGGCAAACGCGTTGCCCAATTCGCGTCTATTCGCGGTGTGAACACACCATTAGTAAACACTTGTTCATTAATAAACCATTAAAATATCTCCTTGCTATTGTTTCCCCACACATCCATAATCATTAGGCTACTTTTGCCAGTGCTTTGCGGCAAGCTTCGTGTGCTGAGCGCGAGGCATATATCCCGCCCCCCAGTAGCCTATATTTAATTTAATTCACATTTATTTGTATAGCATTTTTCACAATACATATCGTTTCAAAGCAGCTTTACAGAAAATGCATGTGTCTAAATTACAATTTAGAGTGATCTGTTATCAGAGTTGACAGTGTAATGCATTTCAATTAATTTTCATTCAGTTTCATTGTTAAACAATGCATTAAGTTAAGGCAGAAACAATGAGCTCATTGAAGTAAAGAATACATGTTGTTAAATGATTAGGAAACATAGAAAACTTTAGCATTGGTGCTTTTTTACATACTCAAAATATGTTAAAAAAAAGTCAACAAACTGAAAAAATAATAATTAGTTAATGTTATATTAACTGGTTACATAAAATTGGTATCGAAAAAAGTATCGTTCAGTAACCGGTATCGAAGTCAAGGTATCGGTATCGAACATTTTGTTACGATACCTAGCCCTAAGCAGTACCAGGTACAAAAACTCCCATCGCACAGAGTCAAAAGCCTTTTCAGCATCGATACTAATTACCAGAGATTTAGAATTACTTTTGCTTATGCTATCAATCAAAAATAATGCCTGTCTCACATTATCTTGTGTCTGCCTGTTTTTCACAAATCCTGTTTGGTCGGTATCAATCAACTCCGGAATTATATTTTCTAATCTTTTTGCAATTATCGAAGTGTATAATTTATAATCTATATTCAAAACCGAAATAGGTCAATATGACCCACATTCCGTCTTATCTTTTCCAACTTTTGGTATTACTGATATGATAGCTTGTTTCCAGGATATTGGGATCTCTCCCCCTTAACCCTCTAGGGTCTGAAGTATTTTCTGGGTCCTGGAGGTGTTCTGACATGCGCTGACATTTGTACTTATTTCTGTTACTTGTGACATTTTCATGGCCAAAGTCTGATTACACTATATTTAGCACAAACTCTGCAACAATAATATGTCAGCAGCATGTATGTAAAAGTTTGTAGTTTTGAGATAATAACATTTATGCGTGATTTGTGAAAAAAAAATTTTTTATATAATTGTCACTGAAATAAGGTCATGAAACCCATTATGATTATTTCTTCAAAAGACTTTTGAAAATTGTATCACGTAGCCTAGTATATTTGCTTCGTGGAAATCGTCGTGGAAATCTCTTGAAGTCTCGTTTCAGGCCTACAAGGAAGAAAAGGAATAGTTGAATAAAGTCGTTATTTTTGTTTGTTTTTTCGCACAAAAAAGATTCTCGTCGCTTGATTAGCTTATAGTTCAGCCACTGTTGTGACATGGAATATTTAAACATTTTCTTCATTGACTTTCTGGGCCGTCAGGTTTCATTCCCTTAGGCAGCCTATATGGTAGTGATCCACCTATCAAATTCAATCAAAAATATCTTCATTTGTGTTCCGAAGACGAACGAAGGTTTTACGGGGTTGGTACAGCATGGGGGTGAGTAATTAATGACTTAATTTTCATTTTTGGGTAAACTAACCCTTTAAGGTTTGTCATTGTCACCTCACTCTGACCACATCACATCAATTTTGTAATTGCGCCAACTATTGGTTGAAAGTGATTATCCATTAACCCTAAAACAGGCAACGTGTCTCACGAGATACATCGTTTTTATTGTCTTTTTTGGGGCATAAGAACGATTTTTTCATCAAATTATTTTAGCACTTATGACAGCCTGGTCTGTCTTGAGTATGCTGGTCACATGATTTGCTTCAAATTTTGTGTGATCAATTAGTCAGCCTGACCTAAATCTAACATGGCTGCCAGTGGTGCAAAAAATTCAGATTTTGAGATAAGTAAATTAGGGATGTCAACGATTAATCGACGATCGATTAATTGTCGATAATACATTTAATCGATAAAACTTATCGATCATCGATTAAGCAGGATCATGCGCGTGCGTGCTGCTCAACCGCGAAACATGTAAGCGAGCGCGCCGGTGTGGTGTGTTGAGTCCCACTGAATGACACACCCCGGAGTTGTTCGGGACTATTTTACACCATCATGACTATAAGTTTGCGTGTGCATTCGCAGCCTTTTGTTTTGTGCAAATGTAAGTTGTAATAGTTTATTTTGTGTACGCGTATCTATATCTGATTGGTCTCATATTGGATGCATTTGGTTAGACGTGATCTTTAGCGCGCTCAGCTCAAACGACAATGCACGACTAATAATGACTATTGGGACTGTCATATTACACAAGTAGGCATGTGCCGGTATCAAATTTTCGTGCTGCGATTAATTGAATGAGCTTTTATCACGGTATACGGTATTATCACGATATTTTAATTGCTCAAGAGAAACAGATGGATTGCGGGTATCTAAAAAAACAACTTGCATCACAATGTGTAATTGTGATTTTCAAAACATGGTAACTAAACAGAATTTTATTAAGTTTAGTGACAACGTGTTACAATGTTTACATGGTACAATGACTGGTAGGTTACTGTTTGTATTATTCAAATAAATTATTGTATTTGATTTTAATCTTAATTCAATATTGACTCATTTGGATAAATATTAGGTAGGCTACAGTCTGCATGTTAATTTTTCTCAAGAAAAAAATATATCTCACATAATGCTGTAAACAGAGAGAAATTAAATATAATGCGGTTTTCATTATAATAACAATTATGTAATGACAAGTAAACATATAATTAATATGTAATAAAGTGCACATATTTAGCAAAATGACAATTTTTTCTAGTCAACTAAAGTGCTGGTCATTAAATGGCTTTCCTGAGGTAAATGTAACGTTCTGTGACATAACTGTTCTCCTGCAGTTTTATTGACCTCTTTCCGTGAAAAACGCTGATTGATCGACATTTTGTATGAGGCATAAACCTTAAGGTAAGCAGGGCTCAACATAAAAAAAAATCCCCACCGGCCCCCGGGGCCAGTAGATCAGATTTTTGCTGGCCCCTTCTATATTTTGACTGGCCCAGAAAGAAATAGAAGGAAAAGCACTTTTCCATTAAACTGTATTTATTGTATACATTAAGATTAATCAAAACAGTGAAGGGAGTTCAGGAATTAAGAGAGAGCCCCTGCGGAGACATGCAAAAATAACCAAATTTCAGCGTCCAGTAGATTATTTGTCAATACCTGCTCTCTCCTCATCTCGATCACTCTCTCCTCATCTCGATCACTCTCTTTTTTTCTCAGTCTCCTCATCTTACTTATTAAAGCTAAAGTTATTCACTCAAGAGCTGTGAGTGATTTTCTTTTTGCCTTTTGTTGTTTGATTCGCAGTAATGGCGCAATCGTCCGCATGTTTATTAGACTGCTTCCCCTTTAAGAACGAGTGCAGATCTACTAGTCTACTGATGCACCATATTTTCTCCCAACTATTTCCATAACTGCGTCCATTTTAGACAAAAACTGTTTAAGTGAATCTCCAAGCCAGTCATTTTGACATATTTGTGTGTACATTTGATCGTTTAGACGCGCACATGAAGCACAAAGTATAATTTACTTGTCTCGTTGCGGTCTGTTTCGGAGCGCGTGCCCCATTGGGAACAGCATCTCTTGCGCCGATTTTTGTGCTTTTAATAGCCCCTTTTATTATTAAACGCGCCCCGCAATTTAGCAACAGAAGAGACTGCATTTTACAACAATCACCGATCGTGCTGATTCTATCTTAAAGTTTGAGTTAAGGAGAAATGACAGCGTGCTACTGTACTGCTGTGATGGGAAGGACGTAGACAGAATGCAGTTTTTAATGGTTTTACCTCAAATATATTCTATAATCTTTGGAAGCCAAAATCTAAAATAAAATCATACTACCGGTAATATCACAGATCTAAAGTGTAACCATAACTTGAATGTTTAGTTCTGTCCTCCGTCAGGTGTTGTGCGCGCTGTGGCACCGCGTGAGCTCTCTCTCGAGCTCTCTCTCGAGCTTCTGGACTGCGCGAATAGCAAAATGCATCACAGACAAATGGTTTAATTTTCTTATATATAGAAATGGCTGGCGACTCAGCGAGATGGTAAAAACAAAACGCTAACGTCTTTATAGCAATAATAAATGATAGCCTACATGTATTTTCTCCAGTACCGACAGCAATAACAATAATGTCCGAGCTAATTGATACAGCGGTCTTTCAAAATGCAGTCCCGTTTAATACCGCGTTTCGGTACCCATCCATCCCTACCAGGTGTACTGTGTTTTCCATAACACTAGAAATGTCCTCTTTCTCGTATTAGCTTCGTAGTTCTTTGACATTTTAACACGTTATAAATAACCTGAAGTAACATTGACGCTCTTCGCGCCACACTGTGTATGACGTTTGCTGTTTGTTTTGCTGATGGCCAGTTACTGGCCCGCGCGGGCAAGTGACTGGCCAATCAACTAGCCCGACATACTCTTTTACTGGCCCCGGGCCATCGGGCCATTGCTTATGTCGAGCCCTGGGTAAGTTGTACAGTATCTTTAAATAAAAAGTAACAGATGATCGGTTTACTTGAACTGAGGCGCAGCGATCTGTCACAATGGACAGAACCTTTTTTTTTCATATCAAAAGTAACCTGCTCTGTCTAGTCTATCGGTGTCAGTGTCCTCTTTGCTCCGCGATTTTTCTCTGCGTGAGAGCGTGTGAAAAGTGTCAATTCCGTAAAGCGGCTTTCAGACAGAACGCGATTTGCTATTTTGCAAATAAAAAGTTGAACTATTTTTAACTTTGACCCCGGCGTGCTTTGGTCGACGCAGTAACAAAACGTCCCCGCGAGTATTCTGCGTCCTGTCTGAAAGGCGCTTGAGTCTCAAGTTGAATGCGTGAGAGTTGGCAGCCCTGCGGGGGGTAAATCGTCGGCAGCGTTCCTCCTTCCGCCATGCTTCTACTCCATGTGATGATTGTTTACATTAGACTAGAGTGCGCTCTGCGCCGCGTGCACACAGTGCTTATACATGTGGGGATTGTTTACATCAGAGTGCGCACGTGTTTTGCGGAGCATATACGCAGTGTTTAAGCGGTTGATAGAAAATTAGCTAATGCGTGTTCTAAAAGTCTAAATTCAAATCTATTATTTTTCACGGTATTTTGAAGTGGCCGCGATAACAATATCGTGCATATTCATTACCGCGATTTATCGCATTACCGAATACCGGCACATGTCTATACACAAGATTATAAAGAGAACACTATTGTAATAAAACATTGTGAATTATTTGGGTTTAGATGCCATGTCGCGTTGTTCCAGGAAGAGCTCGTCAGAGACTTTGAGCGCGTCCACCACAACATGAGACATTCTGAATGGCACGTAACTCAGTTTAAGTTCACTTGTGCATTCACGTCATTTTGTGCAGATATAATTTTGTAATATTCTGCTTATTTTGTATATATCTGATTAATATCAAATAGGATGCGTTTCTTTGAGTTAAATAAACGCTAACAAAGTGCTCAACGGTTATTCATTCAGCGCGCGCCGCTCAAGCAGAATGCACAACTAATAATAACGATGGTTAATTTGGGACTTTCATATTACATAACATGAGAACACTATTTTATTAAATGGTTGTGAATTCATTGGGTTTAGTTGCCGTTTTCAGTGCGTTGTTCTAGCACTTCCACAACAGTCACACATTCTGACAAGCACGCATATGAGGCAGCGTTGGTGACACATTGTATTTGTCGTTATATTTATATATTAAATAGTTAATTTAATTTATCAATCACATCAAAACATTTTACAATCCTACTAAGCCTTTATTTAGATTAAAAAACATTCTTATTAATTTGGTGAGTAACATAGCTTTTTGAGCAGCATTTGCAGACCTTGTGCTGTTTGCCATTAATGCTAACGATTAATCGATTAATTGATCGTTAATTTAAACGACGATCGATCATGGGAATTTGTGAAAATTGACATCCCTAAAGTAAATATATATTAAACTTACATTTCTTCTGAAAAAAAAAAAAAAAAAAAGAATACTGCTAACATTAATTGTGAACATTGTCTTAAGAGAAAATTAAGTAATATGTTGTTCATGTTGTTATTTAGCACGTTTTGAAATGTATGCGTCTCCTGAGACACGTTGCCTGTTTAGGGTATACAAAAGGGATTAAACTAGCTCTATTTAAAATGGAATATTCAAACTTAAATGATTTTCATTCAAGAATGCTTTGGAATATAGACCTAATTTTGGTCTTGTTTTAAAGAAAACAGTCAGCAGATTATTGCTGAAGTGAAAGCACTTTAAAAAATGAAATTGGTGAGTAACATAGCTTTTTGAGCAGCATTTGCAGACCTTGTGCTGTTTGCCATTAATGCTAACGATTAATCGATTAATTGATCGTTAATTTAAACGACGATCGATCATGGGAATTTGTGAAAATTGACATCCCTAAAGTAAATATATATTAAACTTACATTTCTTCTGAAAAAAAAAAAAAAAAAAGAATACTGCTAACATTAATTGTGAACATTGTCTTAAGAGAAAATTAAGTAATATGTTGTTCATGTTGTTATTTAGCACGTTTTGAAATTTATGCGTCTCCTGAGACACGTTGCCTGTTTAGGGTATACAAAAGGGATTAAACTAGCTCTATTTAAAATGGAATATTCAAACTTAAATGATTTTAATTCAAGAATGCTTTGGAATATAGACCTAATTTTGGTCTTGTTTTAAAGAAAACAGTCAGCAGATTATTGCTGAAGTGAAAGCACTTTAAAAAATGAAAGTATGAAAAAGTTAAGAAAGTTTAAATCTTACATTAAATCAAATATACTGTACTTAATATTTATTCTTTTTTATAAAATATGTATTTTACAAAATATTTTTTACTATAAAATTACTATAAAATCAAGGCCAAATATCTAACCAAGTTGTGTTCCAAATTTGAAGTTGATATCACAAAAATTTAAGTTCCCATGAGATTTTGTTTAGGCATAATACCAAAAATAGCCACCGGGTGACTTACATTCCATTGAATTTAGTTGTATGCATTCTGCCATAACAAATTAATAAAATTCTGTCCAAATATCACTTCTGTCACAAAATATGGAACCTTGAGACTCAGACCTTTCTGACAATATGTGTTTTGTCAAGATTATAAAAGGTTTTGATCATAAATTATGAAACATGACGATGTCCAAAAGGGGAGGGGCCATTAAAAGAATTTAGAGTACCGTTTCTATGGTAACACAACGTCCAATTTCAAAACGGGTTTCACAGGCTGAATATTGAGTTCGTAAGCTTTCTAATGATATATAATTTGTCAACATTAGATCAGGTGAAGTATGGGATATAATTGTTTTAAACATACAGTGGCAGTAACAGTTAAAGGGACACTCCACCCATTTGCATTAAGCTTTCCATTGTTAGAAACCTAGTCATACTATTGAATGGTTGTGCAACACTCTCTCATTTTCCCCTGAGACGAGAGAAATCCGCCATTTACCTTTTTCACTTCCTCCTACAATGACGCAACAATCGTCATTTTACGTCATTGTAGGAGGAAGTGTAAGAAGGGGGGATTTCTCTAAAGACTACAAGCACTAGATCCCACCCTTTCAAACCCGCCCATAGGTTGGACCTAATGCGCTAACAGAGCTATCACAGATCAGTGGGTGGGACTTCACTTGTAGATACTGAAATCAATATCAGCCATCTTGTTTATAAGCTAAGCTAACAAGCGCTGTGGAGATAGGAAGTTATGACAATGACGGAAGAAACTAAACACGATATGGAAGAAACTAAACATGATATGGAAGTAGAGGATTTTGAAATTCTGCTGCTCGAATCCGCTGTTCGTAGCTATCTTTATGAGCCGCTATATAGTGAAGAGCAGCTGAGGCTGATGGAGGAACAGGAGGCGGCTGCCTGTTGCGGACGAGGAGCCCGGACTGGCTCGAGCTGGGCGGACTGTTGGTGCCTGTGCTCTCGCTGTGCGCTACGGACACAGGTAGAGTCCGTCGGCTGCAGAGAATTTCAACGATAGCAATTTCTCCTGGACGAAATCTCTGAATCAGACGAGCACACGGACGTTTGTGTTGTGATGTGAACCATCCTAGTGTCGCACCGCATGTTCTGACTGAACATCCAGGTATCATGCAATAATTCACCATATAGAAAGAAATACAAACGAGGAGTAATTCGCTAATGAGTTTGCCAATGTAACGGAGTTCGTTGTTGTGGGAAGGAGGAGGCGGGAACCGGCGAACATTTAAACATTTTAATAGTAAAATAAACAAATACAAAACAAAAGTATAAGCCAGCCGGCCACACACAACAGAAACAAAACATAAAATCAGGCATGTTCCTTTTGTGCTTCCGGTCCTCCGTGAGAGATATGAGACCGCTGCGTCTTACAGGTGTCATTCATTATCACTCGCGCTGTCCTCTCACGTCCCTCGCCCTGCTCGCCACAGCCAACTAACTAGACATTTTGTGTGAAATTAATTTCAAACTCTTTTGGCAGCTAGCCTTGTAGACGGAAGAGGGATTTCTCTGATGTTTGCGCGCTGTTCTGGATTAGTGGGAGTGGCTTGTGGAGCTGTGCAATGTGGTGCATTGTGGGAGTTGTTGCCTTACATACAAATGCGCCCTAAAGTTATTTTCTGTCTTTTCTCGGTCAAGAGGGCACCAAATTCAATATTTCTTTTACATTTCGACTACATATATAACCCACTTTCAATAAAGATTAATGTTGAAATGGGTGGAGTGACCCTTTAACAGATTAATGACTTGGTCCTTTTTTAATACCCTAATCAGGCAACGTGACTCAGGAGACACAACTCATAAAATCCCAAATATATCAAATTTTAAAAAAATTCTTTTGGATATGTTTTATTTAAGTCCAAATGATATAAAAAATGAAATGAAATTATTTTTTGCTTAGCATTTTCCACTCTTGCCTGTTTAAGGGTTAAATCATATTTTTAATTAATGTATATGATTTTTCAGCTATTTTGCCTAAATGTACCTTTAAATGTCTTTAATTACTCCTTGTCGCTATTGGTCTGACACACCCAGCCATGTTGGCATGTCGTCTTTGCGATTGGCCCCGATGATGGCTGCTTGCAGCTATATTTCAATATGTTTTTGTTCAAGTGTTTTTAGTGTGTTTAATCAATCGGTCAATATCTTCTGTTTTTCTTTTTTCCCCTTGAGGACCACTTTAACAGCTTTCCTCTTAACACTGCCTTAGTGGCATCCCATAGAACATGATGACATTTCCACATTATTATTAAATTCAATGTACTCTTTAATTTCTTTAATATATTCTATACATTTGAGGTCATTTAAGAGACTAGTGTTCAATCTCCAGACGGTGTCCTATATCACAACCTATAATTATATGCCTGTCCGAGTGGGGCATGAAAAAATAAATGAACCCTAGAATAGGAGTCTGGGAGTGAGAGAAAAATGTAAACTCTCTCACAACTGGGTGGAGTTCTCTCCATAGGTCAATCATGCCAGTTTCCTTAAGCATTTTTTTTAACCCTCTGGGGACCAGAAACGCGCCGGCGCATTTTGCCGGATTTTTTTTTCACATAGCAGAAAAATAGACTTAAAATACTCTGTTGATTTTGATCGTACATATAAGTGTTATACATCATTCGATCCTGTTAAGTGTCTATTATTTTTCTGTATACTCACAATAAAAACAAAGTTTTGTGCTTTTTGTCAAATAAAGAAAAATAAACGATGCGAGTTTTGCCTTCTCTCTGTCAGTGCAGTCCATTCTGAAACGCGTCCGGAAATTAACTATAACTCCGCAAATACTTGTCATACAGGCACGAGAGATTTTTCTTTATGAAGCTTGAATTCTCTTCTTTTCAATGAAGTAATTTATATAAAAAACAAATATTCTCAGTTTATGTAATCTGTATGAAAAGAGAGTGCTGTCAGAATTTTTTCCCCCAGCTCATTACACTTCATTACGCGTTAATCTGACACGCCCACGGAGGACGCGCGCTATTCAAACGCAAATGTTGAGGCAAGCCATGACAACGCCCACATCAGCCGTTCCACCGTGGCGGTAAAATGTGGGGTGTATTTGCTGCCTTTTACCGCTAAGAGGCGCTACAATCATAGACTCTGAAAAGTGTTCGTTTATTCTTTCTAATGCGTAATCTGCCGCTGCGCCATTGAAAGCTGGTAGCAGATGAACAAGTGAAACGTAGTTAAAATAATTCATAATCACAATACTGAAATCAGGCTACTGAAATGAAATTGAATAAATAATGAAAAAATAAAACATTGCAATAAAAACATTTACAGACGTACAGACGGTAGCTCAGTGGTTAACGCAACAACACGAGCTTCAAGGAGGTTCATTCGACCCGAGATCGAATCTCAATGTAGCATACATGATGTTAACCGATGTTGGCCAACAGCGTTTATATTTTACCTTCTTGATGCTTAACCCTCTGGGGACCAAAGGTTTTTTGGGGCCCTTGGGATGTTTTGACATGCACTGACATTTGTGCTTTTTTTCAGTTATTTATAAACATGTTAATGGCAAAGGTGTAAATTCACTCTATATAGCACACACGGGGCTACCATAATATGTTAGCAACATGCATGTACATGTTTGTATTTTTGAGAGAATATTATTTATGCGTGGTTATTGAAAAAAATAAAAATAAAAGTTTCTGAAATAAGGCCACAAAACACATATTGATTATTTCTTCACAAGACTTTTGAAAATTGTATCACATAGTCTAGAATATTTGCTCCAAAACTATGTGAGAAACATCCTGACTACTCATTCAGATAAGTCAATAAAGTCTTTTAGAATGTGTATGACGTGTTTTGTTTGAGAAAGCTTTATGCGAGGAGGCTTGATCTCTCATTAGTATGTATCCATTTCACACCTGAGAAAGACAAAGACCCTCCCATTATGGCCCTATTAGGTGCTATCAGGCCATATCATTATGAAGAGCCTTGCAGAAAGAATGAGGAGATTTAAAAAAGAATGGCTTTTAGATTGTTTGGATTTATTTACAACACACACACTGCTTAGAATAAGTGAACACACCCATGCTAAAGTTGACTAAAAAGAGGAATAAAAAATCGTAATGCCTTAATTAAAAAAATGAGGAAAACTCCAACCTTTAGGGACATGAATAATGTCCTTGAATTCTTTGTGAATGAAAAATGTATCACAAATAATTAAATGTTCTTCTTTAAAATACAGGGTGCATACGTCTGGACACATCTATCACACACCCTTCACCATATAGACAAGGTTGTATTTCAGTTCAAAGTTAGAGTTGGAAAAATCTTGAAAAGAAAATTGTCTTTTCCATAAATGTCTTAGTTTGATCATACATATTTCAAAGTTGAGGATTCATTATTTTGATTTAGCTTGGATTGGAACAAACACTAGACTATAACATCTTAGTTGATTAGTTTATTGACAAAACATACTATATATTTAACATATGAGCAGAAACTCCTAACAAAGCTTATTTGATGTCTATTTTAGAGTAAAAACTTTATACTCTATCCAAAACTAGTCAACAAAATGTCTTTTATTTCGTCTATAACAGTGCGTATCCGTGCGTTCATTCATTCATTCATTCATTCACACACACACACACACACACACACACACACACACACACACACAGAGAGAGAGAAACATGATTCACATTTAAACAGTATGCTATTTTTCCGTTTACAGACACTAACGTTATTCTATATCGCGATTAGAACAAAGCACAAGCATAAAACACTTACACACTTCTCAGCTGAATCTGTTGCTCCTCCTCGTGGTGAAAATAAACCAGCACTTGTTCTGAGGTAGGTAAATGTCCCAGGATTATTCCTCATAGGCGCTCAAGATGACAGTAGATTAATCTGACTAAAAAATATAGTGTGTTTTCAGAGTTTATGGGCGTTAACGCGTCTCAATGTGGTGCTTCACGTATTTGCGTTTGAATAGCGCGTGCTCTCCGTGGGCGTGTCACATTACCGGAGATAATGAGCTGAGAGAAAGATAATTAGAATGGCTGACACGTCTCTCTTTTTATATAGATTACATAAACGGAGAATATTTATTTTAGTTTTGAATCGGATCATTTAAAAGTACAAACTCAAATGATTTAAAAGATATATTGCTCATGTCTGGGTGAATAGTATTTGCTGAGTTTTGTTGAAGATTAGAGACGTGCTCCAGGAAAAAAGTTCACGGTGACTGAGAGGCAGAACGCACACCCTGTTTATATTCTTTATTTTACAAAAGCACAATATTTTATTTCGATTGTATGTGGGCACATAAAAAAGTAGACATTTAACAGATTATTTTCTCATATTTCTTTACTCTATATGAACAGAAATGATGGTAGTACTTTAAGTCTATTTTTCTGCTATGTGAAAAAAACGAGCAAAACGCGCCAGCGCGTTTCTGGTCCCCAGAGGGTTAAATAGCTAACTGTTTATAACCTTTTGCTTATTTAAAGTCAAGAGTTTTGTTTAATTATCGTTACAACATACATTTGCTACATTCCTGTAGAACCGCAGCCGCTGCACAAAGGACACAAACTGATGAAGGAAGATTGTCAGCCGATTGCATCAGAAAATGAAAATGAAGAAGCTCGTCTTTAGTCTGCTAAATTATTGTGTAATGTAAAAGAACACTAAAATTACTTAGCCTAAGTTTGAAACCAAGTTCGAACATTTCAAGGTTTAAATAAAGTGTCGGGACAGTTGTTTTAAATTTAAAACAGGATTGCATCGGGTTTAGAGTTTATTTCTTTTGCGATGCAAAATAAGAAACATAGGCTAATCTTATTGTTGCGACATTTTAAATTTGTATTGCCAAAGAAATGACAGCTATATTAAACAATTAAAACAGTAGGCCTACAAAACGAAAATTGTCCAAAGCAACATAATTAAATTAAAAACATGCGTTTTTCTTTGCCTCTCTCACGCTGGATCTCTTTTTAACACGTTTATTTAGTCTCCCTCGCTGCGTGCGCCGGGTCTCTCTCTAAATTAAACATTTCAGGGTAAAAACACATCATACAGCTGATAATACTGTCGCTGCGTTATCCGACACTCTCCATATGAAAGAGGAACATTAACACCTAGGCCTATTGTCCTGTGCGCACGATACAGCACTGAACTGTCCCTCCAACCCCCCAACAGGCTATCGGAGTCTGAGGCTGACTTAACACAAAGAGAAGTCGCAATTCACACTTAAATCGCTATTCTAGACAGTGTTGATAATGAAGGAATTAAATGATTTAAGTTACATGTAGCCTAGTGATATTTCTGTCATAAAAGTTTATTACTAAATATTTCATTATTTCAATATTTGATGAAATAAAACTGGTTTGGGCCAGCTTTTTCCAAGCAAAACTAAATATAATCTGAAAAAACGCATGTTAATTTGTTGTCATGAACAAAATGTTCAACTCAATATTAAATTCTACAGGGATCTTTGGATCCTTACAACCAGGCATGCAATTTGTGAATTAAGTTTTTTTAATTTTTTTATTATTCAAATAAATATCGAACCACGGTGCTTCGTGGTAATGCTGCTAAATTAAATAACATGTATAGAATAATTATGAACTTAAATGAAACAATATCGCAACATTTCGACAAATACATTATTTGATCTGTTTTTACATTTTAATTCAGGGCGATTTAGCCTGCTACATTTAAACAGAGCGAGATTTTCACCCTTGTCTTGTCATTTTCTCATTGGGAAGCGCTTACATAGGCTACATGTTTGAGTAGATCCTCTGTACCTCTCGTTTTCATATGGATTACATAATTAGATAACATTTATTAGCCTGAATATTTAGACATTTAAAGGCTTTAGACATAGCCGATTTCTTATAGTGACTGAGCTGAAGTGGCTTTCGGTTCATTTTTGTGACGCGAAGTTCCCGGAGACAGAGACGACAGATAAACTTTTGTCGTTAGCAAAAGTTCGAATAAAACCCGACTTTAGAAAAATGCATAGGGCCACTCGGCGTGGTCTGCCAAAACACTTAATTATAAACTTCAATATTTCATTCAAAATAATCTCAAAACGCTTTGTGAAATTTTAAAATCCGTGCATGCATTTAGGCCACTTGAACTA
Source organism: Tiaroga cobitis (assembly GCA_030578255.1). Lineage (NCBI taxonomy): Eukaryota > Metazoa > Chordata > Actinopteri > Cypriniformes > Leuciscidae > Tiaroga > Tiaroga cobitis. The sequence continues at coordinate 25,387,088 of CM060591.1, forward strand.
ATGAACAACTGAAACGCTGGTTTTGATTTTATTGTTTGTTGTTTAAACGTGCTTGTTGCATATCTCTATTTTATATTTGATATGGTCTATTGGTGAAGTAGCCTAGCATTGATTACTGTGGAGGGAGGGATGTGGGGATTCAAATAATTCAGCAGAAGCAGGGATGTTTAGACCAGAAAGAAAATCCCCGTCCCCCCTGGCAAATCACACTTTACTTAAAACCATGTTTTTTAAAAACTCTAGGTTGTAGGGAATCAAAAAAAAAATAATAATAATAGGCCTAATTAAAAAATATATATATATAGGCTATATATATATATATAATTACTTTTTTTACAGAACTGCTTTTGAAATTACGATTGGTAGCCTATTATTATACAGATGCAAAGTCGTTCTGTTGGATACTATTGTTCCTTAGTGTAAAATGGAAATGCATGGTAATTTTATTTTATAAATATAAGCAAAAAACTGTATATCTGGTGTAACAGTTTTAGAGCTAGACAAATCTCTCTGCATTAATAAATATAAAATTTACAGTAGACCATGTTTGATCGGGATTTGTACCCGTGTCATCTTGATGATCGAACTGTAAGTTCTACAGCTCGGCTATGAATTTTCTCACTGAGAAATGCCCAAACGTTTGCTTCTCACATGAGCGAGAAAACGTTTTGTCGTTAGCCTGTGAGTGTAGGCCTACTTTAGCCTACATGAATAAAAGTAGACCTTTTACAGTTTTAAAAGATGATATCTTATCTGTATGACCAACAATTACGCAGTAAGTTCTTTTAGCTGTTATGAGAAAAATACATTCAAATGAACGCGCCGCCGCGTTTGTCAAACTCTAATTTAACATGCCAGAATAAAGCCAGATTTTAGAATAATGCATAGCGCCACTCCGTGATGTGCCAAAATATCCTAATTATAAACTTCAATATTTCATTCAAAACCATCTCAAAACGCTTTGTGACATTTTAAAAAAGCTGTGAATGTATTAAGGCCACTGGAACCAGGATCGTAACTGAAACGCGCTGCATGTCTCAATACAGGAGCAGAAGCGCTGGTTCAGATTGTATTGTTTGTTGTTTAAACGTGCATGTTGCATATTTAAAAATATTTGTTTAAAAATAAATGTTTGTTGTAGGCTTATTTGCAAATTACCATAACTTGTAGAATTTCATCCTTACTGTTAATTGACATTAGCCCCACTTACGTTTTGATAAATGTCCCTTTGCGCCACCTGGCGGTCATTTCGCGAACGACTTTGAAATGCGACTGGTTTATTTTTATTGTATTGGTCTACTTTAAAAAATAATACTTTATAAGACATTTATGGGAAAAGACTTTTTTCTTTTCAAGATGTTTCCAACTTTAACTTTGAACCAATTCTGTAGAATGGCCCATATAGCATTTGACCAGGCTCATTATTATGCAGGGTCACTGTCTGAGAACCACTTAATTATTCACGATAGGGGTTGGGCCGTTCCGCCCATCCGCATATTGCCTTGGCAAACAAAAAAATGTTTTTCACAATTTAAAACAATCTATTGTTTTATGTGAATGATTAGGAAGGATGATTTTCAGATCATTTTGAAGCAAATACTCTAGGCGACAACGTCCATTAGTCAAAAGTCTTGTGGATACATATTTAGTATGTTTTTTGTGTCCTTATTTCAAAAACTTTGATAATATGTTGGTTGATTCTCTCTTCATCTTAGTTATGAGTTTACTTCATTTGATAGGATTTTGTAACCCATTAACGTTCAGTGAAATAATACTATATTCTTCTTGTGACATTTATCTTCAGATGTACTCATATTAAAGATTATCATATTAAAGCTGCTGTAGGTAACTTTTGTAAAAAAAAATATTTTTTACATATTTGTTAAAACTGTCATTATGTCCTGACAGTAGAATATGAGACAGATAATCTGTGAAATCAAGCTCCTATGGCTCCTCCCAGTGGTCCTATTGCCATTTGTAGAAATACACGCTCCCGGTCAGAAACAACCAATCAGAGCCAGGAGGAATGTTTTAGCAGTGTCAATCACGCTCGTGTACGTGCTGATCACACCCCTCTCTTGCACAGCGCGAGCGTGTACCGTCGTTCAAACTCAAGATTGCCGGTGTGCTGCAGCTGTGCTTATGGCGGAGAAACAACCTAAACTGCCAATTATCGAGTGGCACCTGCTAATAAAACAAAGAGGTAAAAGGAAAAAGACTGATGACGATAAACAAGCGAAAAAGAAAGAATTAGACAGAGAGCCCATTGACTCGGTGTCAAAACTCTAGCCGCATAACATGTAGATAAAATGTCACGCACTCTGCTAAGCAACAATTGAAACCTGCTAATTCACTGGCTTGTCATGTTGCTGAAATAATGTACTAGCAAACCTTATCTAGCATTACATATCGCTAGAATAATTACTTACATACTGTAACGTTAGTTACCGTTATCTTATCTATTTATAACTTATAGAAAGAGTGCAAGGTATAAAGTTACAGGCATTGCAAAATACGTAATGATTTGAGGACCAAGTTTGTAGTCAAAGTATGGGCAGGCCATCAATGTAAAGCATATTGTTGATGTTTATTAGTGAATTAGTCTATTAATGAATGTGCCATATGTTTATCCGCCGTCATCGGTGGCCCTGCTTACTATCCTGCGCGTTCACGGCAGGCTCCGCTGTGGGGGAGGAGCTGTGGAGGGAGGGCTGTAGCGCAGCAGAGAGCAAAGGGGGTGGGACCTGTAAGTTGTGCTTATTCAAATTTTCAGGCTAAGTCAACGTTTTCTCAAAACTCCCTACTGCAGCTTTAATATATAAATCCCAAGTGACCTTAACATTGTAACACAAATAACAAAGTTCCTTTTAAAGTAACTTCTAGTTGGAAAGGAAAAACTTAGATTAACGAAGGGCCTTCCCTGTGCAAACTGATATTATAAATCAGTGCACGCTTCTTCCTCAGCTCCCAGACATAGACGTTATATTCATTTATGGGTCTTTCAAGCTATAATGTAAAATCAACTACTAATAAAAGTCGAAAATCAAGCCTTTGAGCATGAACATACACAGACATAACATTACAGAATTCTTGTATGAAAATTAACGATACCCTTGTTATATTAGTAATATTGCTATTTTAGTAATAATGATTTTGAATGTCATGGTTTTACTTATAATTTACCCTGAGTGAGAGTCTAACAGTTTCTGTCGAAGTACACTTGCCTCCCTTTCAGGTAAACTTCCATTTCTTTCCATGCCGAACGGAGGACCAGCTCTTTTATCCTATATTCAAGAAAGTACCTTGTGTACAACCTATCGGGTATTCGCATTTGGCGGTGGCTTAGGACTGATTTCGTTCAGTTTAAGGTTGATGCCCGTACTCAGGCTTGCCAAGTCAGTTTTCCAGTCTCTGGTGAAAGTCTCTTGAAAGTTGTTTAGTTCTGTCTTCACGTCGATTGGATAGCCTTAATTTCAGAATATATAGCGATGATGCAAACTTGCATTGTATCCGGGGCCTCGTTCTCGCCTGCGTTGTCATAGTCATCATTCTCCTTTGTCTCAGTTTTCACAGGTCTATGGGATGATTTGGCTCTAGCTTTTCATTGTTTCTCCCCCTCCATAATTGTTCATCAATTACACGGTGTAAAGTTAAATTAAACAGGGGAGTATAACCGACTTGTCTGGGAGCTTGCGTTCTACACTGCCACTCGCCTCGATACCATACAGTTCCTCAAAACATTTTCACACACATTTTTATTATAAAAAAATCAATAATCCATATTCACCTTTCAGATTTCACTTCCAAAATGTTCATTTTGTTTAAAAATACAACCTATAATTTTCGACAGGCAATTTCAAATTCATTCATAAAAACGGATTTACAGAAATAGAGCAAGGGGTAAGTATTTGTAATGATTATCAGGGCCAGTATATATGGAAAAGCTGATAAAGGCACAAAAGCTGTGTTTAGATTTAAGTCTTCACTGTTATTTTTGTACATGTAAGCAGCTTTCTGTACCGTGAATGAGATAATAATGTTATTCAAACGTTATATCTGAGGTAGACATATCTCTCGGTTGTTTAGTTTCCTTAAGTTTATATCCCGACACTGTGCTGCAGTTCTGGGGCTCAATATATCATAGTCCATTATATAAAAGGCCAAACTCGCACCTTATTGGGAATGTAGGTTATACTATATAGGTTATAGGCAAGCAGATGGACTCAGAATATGAACGTAACGTGCAAAGTTTCACGTTAAGCGTTCCCCAGATCAGTGAAATACTGGCATAAAGTAGGCTTCGATAAAGTTACATACGACATTGGTATACACGTTTCTAACTTAAATAGAATTTGAAGAGAATGACTTCCAGTCATAAAACCAACTGTAAATTGTTCATGTAGGTGTCAGGCATGATGCACACCTTTTAGATTTTTGATATTTAATAAAATAAGCTGTTAAATCATGTGTAAATATTGCAATTTTTTTACTACCGCATGGGCTCATATTTATTTTAATATCAACAATCTAAAAGGTGTGCATTATGCCTTGCACCTATATGGACACTTTAAAGTTGGTTTTATGACTGGAGCATAACTAACACTTTTTGTTTTGTTTCCACGCCTCTGAGGGGACTTCTGTACTTGCCATGGCTGAGTCTGCACTAAAAAATTGTAATGGCCCTGCACTGGGGCCAACAACAGAAAGACATGGAACAGAACCTACAAATGTTGCCATTGATCAGATGATGGAAAATCTGAATGCATATTTGGACAAAAGGCTGGGACTGAGGAAGTGCCATGATGACATGTGCCAGAAGTACGGCATCAAGCACTCAGAGAGCGGACTATGGGCCTTGCTGGACATTAAAAGGGCTTATGGAAAGATGCAGCGCTTAAGGACAAACACCAACAGAGATGCCTTGTCTGTGATTTTGGTAAAACAAATTCTACAGCATCGACAGAAGTGTGAGACTGACAAATCACAGCGTGAGTACAAAGCAGAGAAAGCAAAGGTTCGAGCACTGGCTGAACAACTGCAAAATGAAAAGAAAGACAAAGAAAGACTCTTAAATCATAATGACAAGCTGTTACATTACATTACATTTAGTCATTTAGCAGACGCTTTTATCCAAAGCGACTTACAACTGAGGACTAAACCAAGCGAGTCATCGTGAAGAGGCAAAAACAACGCAAGAAGTGCTCAAAATACAAAGTTCAGACATAGCTCGGAGTAGCATAAGCCAGGCAAGCGAGGATTTAGTGGAAAGGATTTTTTTTTATTTTATTTTTTTTTATGTTAAGTGCTCCCGGAAGAGATGAGTTTTCAGTTGTCTTTTGAATGCTGTCAGGGATTCTGCATTCCGGATGACGGTGGAGAGATCATTCCACCAGCTTGGAACCGTGAATGAGAATGTTCTGGAGAGTGATTTTGTGCCCCGCTGTGATGGTACCACGAGCCGTCGCCCATTGACCGATCGTAGGCTTCTGGTAGGGATGTAGACTTGTAGTAGTGAGTGGAAGTAGGAGGGAGCTGAACCTGTGGTCAATCTGTAAGCAAGCGTCAAAGCCTTGAACTTGATGCGAGCAGCGAGTGGTAGCCAGTGCAGAGAGATGAACAGAGGAGTGACGTGGGCCCTTTTGGGCTCGTTGAAGACAAGACGAGCTGCAGCATTCTGGATCATTTGTAGAGGTTTAGTTGCACATGATGGAAGTCCAGCCAGAAGAGCATTGCAGTAATCAAGCCTAGAAATGACCAGGGCCTGGACGAGAAGTTGTGTTGCATGCTCAGTTAGGAAAGGCCTGATCTTCCTGATGTTGTGCATAGCAAACCTGCATGATCGAGCTGTCTTTGTAATGTGGTCTGTGAAGGTCAGCTGATCATCAAAGATTACTCCAAGATTTCTGACCGACCTTGATGGGGTGATTGAGGAAGAATCTAGCTGGATAGTGAGGTCGTGCTGTAGAGACTGATTGGCAGGGAGGACGAGAAGCTCAGTCTTTGCCAGGTTGAGCTGCAGGTGATGTTCCTTCATCCATGCCGAGATGTCCGCCAGACAGCTTGAGATCCGTACAGCTACTGTGGGATCATCTGGTTGAAATGAGAGGTAGAGCTGGGTGTCATCAGCATAGCAATGGTAAGAGAAACCATGTGCCTGTATGATGGGTCCCAGTGATGTGGTGTAAATGGAGAAGAGGAGCGGTCCGAGAACTGAACCCTGAGGAACCCCTGTGGTCAGTAGATGTGCTTTGGATACCTCACCTCTCCATGTGACCTTGAAAGACCTACCTGTGAGATAGGACTCAAACCAGTTGAGGGAGGTTCCAGTAATGCCCAGTGATGAGAGGGCGGACAAGAGGATCGGATGATTCACTGTGTCGAAAGCAGTAGACAGGTCCAGTAGAATGAGAACTGATGATTTGGAAGCAGCTTTTGCGATCCGCAGGGCTTCCGTGACTGACAGCAATGCAGTCTCAGTTGAATGTCCTTTCTTGAAGCCAGATTGGTTGACATCCAGCTGGTTGTTCAGAGACAGGAAAGATGATACTTGGTTAAAAGCAACTCGTTCAAGTGTTTTCGCAATGAATGGTAGGAGAGAGACAGGTCTGTAGTTCTCTAGAAGTGATGTGTTTAATGTTGTTTTTTTAAGCAGAGGAGTTACCCGAGCCTGCTTAAATGCTGTAGGGAAAATGCCAGTGTGGAGGGATGAGTTGATGATGTGTGTGAGAGCTGGAAGAAGTGTGGGAGAGATGGCTTGTAGAAGGTGTGAGGGGATGGGGTCTAGAGGGCAGGTGGTAGGATGACTGGAGAGGAGAAGTTTAGATACTTCTTCCTCGGTTAGTGGAGTGAAGGAGGAGAGAAGGTAATTGGCTGTGGGAGAGGTTAGTCTGGGTTCCTGTGTGTGTGAATCTGAGAACTGATTGTTGATAGTTGTAGTTTTGTTAGTGAAGAAGTTAGCAAAATCATCAGCAGTTAAAGAGGAGGTGGGTGGTGGTGGAGGTGGACAGAGGAGAGAATTGAATGTCTTGAACAGTGAACGTGTGTTAGAGGCGCTGTTGATCTTGTTGTGGAAATATGAAGATTTTGCGGCGTGAACATCAACAGAGAAGCTGTTAAAGTTGCTTTCCACACAACTGGAATCAAAAGACTGTTCTGGACCAAAAACTCCCATAAAATCTAGCAGCAAGATAGAGAAAGTGTTACTCTACCCATTTAAAGACTTCAAGAAGATTGAGGATCAACAACGTCATTATCTGCTAGGAGAAAGTGACAGCAGCTCGACTGGGAGCCCTGATGATAGTGATGTTGAACCTGAGACACATGCTCATGTCACAAAGAAGAACAAAAAGGTTAGATTCACTCCTGTAATTGTCAAGAACAGAAGGACTGAAATTGAAGTTGACAATGAGGAGGAGTATGAGGAGGAAGATGAAAGACGAACCCGCATCGTAAAAAAAAAAGCTATTAAGAAATATGTTCCCTGTAAGACATACCAGCCAGCTTCACCAGAGCAACTAGACAAGTGGTCTAAGGAGTGTGTGTACAAACAACCAAGAAAAGTATGGCAATTTCTTCAACGCTTACAGAAAATCTACAATTTACATCCAGTAGATGGTGTGATGATTGTTAAGGGACAATGACCAAAAGAGGCTAACAGAGTGTTGAAAACAGGGTAGGTGAGTCTCAAGAAAACATTGAGGCTGGATGGGAAGCTGCACAAACATTCTTGTTTAAACTGAAACCTGCCGAGGTGAATTGGGCTAGAATTACCTAATGTATGCAGAAGACTGGAGAAAGTGTTGCAGAGTTCGAAGAACGCTTCACACAAATTTGGTTGGAACATGCTGGTTTAAATGACAGCGAGGATCTTGACAAGGACACTAGCATGCCTCTGAAAACTGCTTTTGTAAATAGACTGAAACCTGAAGTTTCAAAAGCCTTCAAAATCCGATATGACGACTGGGACAGTGTTGGAACATCTTTTAATCAGATTGTTGAGTGGTCAGCAAAGATTGAAAGAACACATGAAGTCAAACTCAGAGCATTGCGATCGAAGACCATGTCATACCACAACAGGACAATGTGGAATGAGCATAAAGAAAATGAAGATAATAGACAGTCAAAAACTCAAGCAAGATGCAGGTATTGCAATGAAGAAGGACACTGGGTTTGTGATTGCAAGCTGAGTTTAAAACATCAAAGTGATGATGAGGACAACCTGTTGAAGAGGTTTCAGCAGTTGACAGCCAAACAAAAACAGACTCTGCTAAAAGCTGTTGAGCCGCAGGGAAACTGAAGAGCCTCTCTCTGCAGCACCAACTAGTGACATCTGATCCAACAACTGATGGACTCCATGTGTATATGCAAAAATGACAAATGAAGACACCACCCCAAAGGAAAAAGCATACACAGAAGTCTCAACAACTGAAGCCAAAAATGATGTCCAGAAGGTGCTGCTATACAAGCCGTAAAGGAGAGAGGTGCACATACAGCGGCATTAAGACAACTTCAGCAAGTTTTGCCATGTAAACTGATTCAAGATGAAGCATCCAGAAAGCAAATGCCATCAGTGATGGAAGCTAAAACAAAACTGCATAATGACAAGCAATGCAGTAAGGATGACCACAAGGAAATTGGACTATACCCTTTTGAACATGTCACCGGCCGGCCCATGTCCAATGAAAATCTAACATTTGACAGCCTTGCCCAAACTGATGAACGACTCAGCCTGGTAGAACACAATGCCAATAATTAATTTTCACCATTAGAATCAAGGAGGGAAAGCCTTCAGGATCTCATGGTAACTGATGAAGCAGTTAACCCTTTGGGGACCAAAGGTTTTTTGGGGCCCTTGGGATGTTTTGACATGCACTGACATTTGTGCTTTTTTCAGTTATTTATAAACATGTTAATGGCAAAGGTGTAAATTCACTCTATATAGCACACACGGGGCTACCATAATATGTTAGCAACATGCATGTACATGTTTGTATTTTTGAGAGAATATTATTTATGCGTGGTTATTGAAAAAAATAAAAATAAAAGTTTCTGAAATAAGGCCACAAAACACATATTGATTATTTCTTCACAAGACTTTTGAAAATTGTATCACATAGTCTAGAATATTTGCTCCAAAACTATGTGAGAAACATCCTGACTACTCATACAGATAAGTCAATAAAGTCTTTTAGAATGTGTATGACGTGTTTTGTTTGAGAAAGCTTTATGCGAGGAGGCTTGATCTCTCATTAGTATGTATCCATTTCACACCTGAGAAAGACAAAGACCCTCCCATAATGGCCCTATTAGGTGCTATCAGGCCATATCATTATGAAGAGCCTTGCAGAAAGAATGAGGAGATTTAAAAAAGAATGGCTTTTAGATTGTTTGGATTTATTTACAACACACACACTGCTTAGAATAAGTGAACACACCCATGCTAAAGTTGACTAAAAAGAGGAATAAAAAATCGTAATGCCTTAATTAAAAAAATGAGGAAAACTCCAACCTTTAGGGACATGAATAATGTCATTGAATTCTTTGTGAATGAAAAATTTATCACAAATAATTAAATGTTCTTCTTTAAAATACAGGGTGCATACGTCTGGACACATCTATCACACACCCTTCACCATATAGACAAGGTTTTATTTCAGTTCAAAGTTAGAGTTGGAAAAATCTTGAAAAGAAAATTGTCTTTTCCATAAATGTCTTAGTTTGATCATACATATTTCAAAGTTGAGGATTCATTATTTTGATTTAGCTTGGATTGGAACAAACACTAGACTATAACATCTTAGTTGATTAGTTTATTGACAAAACATACTATATATTTAACATATGAGCAGAAACTCCTAACAAAGCTTATTTGATGTCTATTTTAGAGTAAAAACTTTATACTCTATCCAAAACTAGTCAACAAAATGTATTTTATTTCGTCTATAACAGTGCGTATCTGTGCGTTCATTCATTCATTCATTCACACACACACACACACACACACACACACACACACACACACACAGAAACATGATTCACATTTAAACAGTATGCTATTTTTCCGTTTACAGACACTAACGTTATTCTATATCGCGATTAGAACAAAGCACAAGCATAAAACACTTACACACTTCTCAGCTGAATCTGTTCCTCCTCCTCGTGGTGAAAATAAACCAGCACTTGTTCTGAGGTAGGTAAATGTCCCAGGATTGTTCCTCATAGCCGCTCAAGATGACAGTAGATTAATCTGACAAAAAAATATAGTGTGTTTTCAGAGTTTATGGGCGTTAACGCGTCTCAATGTGGTGCTTCACGTATTTGCGTTTGAATAGCGCGTGCTCTCCGTGGGCGTGTCACATTACCGGAGATAATGAGCTGAGAGAAAGATAATTAGAATGGCTGACACGTCTCTCTTTTTATATAGATTACATAAACGGAGAATATTTATTTTAGTTTTGAATCGGATCATTTAAAAGTACAAACTCAAATGATTTAAAAGATATATTGCTCATGTCTGGGTGAATAGTATTTGCTGAGTTTTGTTGAAGATTAGAGACGTGCTCCAGGAAAAAAGTTCATGGTGACAGAGGCAGAACGCACACCCTGTTTATATTCTTTATTTTACAAAAGCACAATATTTTATTTCGATTGTATGTGGGCACATAAAAAAGTAGACATTTAACAGATTATTTTCTCATATTTCTTTACTCTATATGAACAGAAATGATGGTAGTACTTTAAGTCTATTTTTCTGCTATGTGAAAAAAACGAGCAAAACGCGCCGGCGCGTTTCTGGTCCCCAGAGGGTTAAGGTGCATAGAAAAGATGAGTCGACCGACGTGAGCCATTGGGATTTGAAACATCTGCCTAGAGACGAGGGATAGACGGCAGTAGTGTTTATCAGAGTCCAGATATGGCGGGACTAGGGTTTTTAGGCTCTAGCTTGTCGCCTGAGGACGAAGACATAAACCTTCAGCCACTGATAAGCACAGTAGTGTCCTGCCAATATTAACTAGGGACAGTTTTTCAGGCAGTTGTGTGTTTAAAATATTTTCCTTGGCAAAGATACGTTCCCCGTTTCTCTTTTGTGTGATTGCAGGTGTTCCAGAGGATGAGCAAAGACATCCAACGTTTAGACTGCACTGGCCACCTAGATGAAAACTCATGAAAACTCATGAAACAGAACACAACACTATCTGCCATTTCCAAAAGTTCACAATTCCAAAATAAAAGCTTCCAGAGGATTCAAGCATTCAAGAGGATGCCCAAGTTTCACCATGAACTCTTATACTGTAATTTTAAGAATGAACCTGTATACAGCATGTGTACATGATATCTATTTGTTTTATGTTCTTTATTCATGATTTATTGTAACTTTTATTGCAAGAAGGAACCTGCATACATCAAGTGTACATGACATCTATTTGTTTTATGTTCTTTTTTTTTTTTTATGTGATCAAATATGATCAAAGGAGGGATTGATAGATTTTGTATTTTCAGTTATCAGATTCATTTACATGACTAAATATTAAAATTAATATTAAAGAGGTGTGTGAACTCGCAAGTACGATGTCAGGCACTGTAATTTACTCTGGCCCCCTTCCTGTACGCAGGAGTGATGAGATAGTTAGCCGATTGGCCTCACTGAACGGTTGGCTGTCGAAGTGGTGTCCGCAGAATAATATAAAATTCATAGACAATTGGAAAAGTTTTTGGGGCAAGCCTGATATGTTGAAAAGAGATGGTATCCATCCCTCCTGGGCTGGTGCTGCTCTTCTCTCTAGTAATTTGGCTCATAGTCTTAGAGATAAAACATGACAATCTGGGGCTCAGGTCAGGAAGCAGACAGACTGGCTAAACCGACCGTCTGCTAGCGGCCTCACGTCACCAAGGTCAGATAAATCCCATCACATAGAGTCTCTTTCACCTAGATGTCATCATATAGAGACTGTGTCTGTTCCCCGAATTTGGAAATCCAAAAAACGTCAGGTTAAAAATTGAATTGATGTTCAACAAATAAAAAACAGATATAATACAGATGAGCAAATGATAAAGCTTGGGTTGCTGAATATTCGATCCCTTACTTCAAAATCTCTCATAGTTAATGATATGATTTCAGATTATAATCTTGATATGCTGTGTTTGACAGAAACCTGGCTAAAACCAAACGATTACATTATTTTAAATGAGTCAACCCCACAAGATTACAGTTATAAACATGAACCTCGTCTGAAAGGCAAAGGGGGAGGTGTTGCTGTAATTTATAGTAATATTTTCAAAACCACTAAGAAATCTAGCTTTAAATATACTTCTTTTGAAGTATTGGTGCTTAATGTAAAAATATATAGTGTAAACGATAAATCACATTTGAGAATTATGCTGGCTACTGTATACAGGCCACCAGGGCACCATAAAGATTTTATCAAAGAATTTGCGGACTTTCTATCAGAATTAGTATTGGCTGCAGATAAAGTACTAATTGTTGGTGATTTTAATATACATGTAGATAATGAAAAAGATGCATTGGGATTGGCATTTAAAGACATTGTAAACTCAATTGGAGTTAGACAACACGTGTCAGGACCTACTCATCGTCGTAATCATACTCTAGATCTAATATTATCACATGGAATAGATGTTGATGCCGTTGAAATTCTGCAGCAGAGCGATGACATCTCAGATCATTATCTAGTCTCATGTAAATTACATTTAGCCAAGGCTGCAAAGCCGACTCCGTGTTATAAATACGTTAGACCTATAACTTCTGCCACTAAAGATTGCTTTATCAATAATCTTCCTAATCAGTTTCATCATCTCAGCATCCCGGATAGCTTAGAAGAACTTGATATTGCAACAGAAACGTTTAACTCTCTCTTTTCCAGCACTTTAGACGCAGTTGCTCCGTTGCGCTTAAAGAAGATTAAAGAAAATAGCCCAACGCCGTGGTACAGCGAGCACACCCGGGCCCTTAAGAGAGCAGCCAGAAAAATGGAGCGCAACTGGAAGAAAACTAAACTAGAGGTATTTCGGATTTCGTGGAAAGAGAGCTCGATTGCTTACAGAGAGGCTTTAAAAGCTGCTAGATCTGCTTATTTTTCAAACCTATTAGAAGAAAATAAACATAATCCAAGGTATTTATTTGAAACAGTGGCTAAACTAACGAAAAAGAAAGCTTCAAGCTCAGAAGTGTCCAAGCAACACAGCAGTGATGACTTTATGAACTTCTTCACTTATAAGATTGATAATATCAGGGACAAAATTATAACTATGCAACCGTCTACCACAGTATCGCATCAGGAAGTGCATTGTAGTCTCCCTGAGGAAAAATTTGATTCATTTGTTGCTATAGGAGAGGAAGAATTCTGCAAACTCGTTAATTCATCTAAATCGACAACTTGTATGTTAGATCCTATACCGACTAAGCTACTGAAAGAGATGTTTTCAGAGGTCATATATCCTCTTCTTAATATCATTAATTCATCTTTGTCTCTAGGATACGTACCAAAAACCTTTAAACTGGCTATGATAAAACCGCTTGTTAAAAAAACACAACTTGATCCTACAGAATTAGTCAATTACAGGCCGATCTCGAATCTGCCTTTTCTGTCAAAGATATTAGAGAAAGCAGTATCTTCACAACTGTGTTCCTTTCTAGAAAGAAATGATATCTGCGAGGATTTTCAGTCCGGATTTAGACCGTACCATAGTACTGAGACCGCTCTCATTAGAGTCACAAATGATTTGCTCTTATCATCCGATCGTGGTTGTATCTCTCTATTAGTGTTACTCGATCTTAGTGCTGCATTTGACACAATTGACCACAACATTCTTTTAAATAGACTAGAAAACTATGTGGGCATTAGTGGAATTGCACTAGCATGGTTTAAATCATACTTATCTGACCGTTATCAGTTTGTAGCAGTAAATGAAGAGATGTCTTATCGATCACAAGTTCAGTATGGCGTACCACAAGGCTCAGTACTAGGACTGTTGCTGTTCACTCTGTACATGCTACCATTAGGAGATATCATTAGGAAACATGGAGTTAGCTTTCACTGTTATGCCGATGATACTCAGCTGTATATTTCTTCAAAACCCAACGAAACTTACCAATTCACAAAATTAACGGAATGCATAGCTGATATAAAAAATTGGATGACTAGTAATTTCCTACTACTAAATTCTGAAAAGACAGAGATTCTAATTATTGGACAAAAAACTTCCACACGTAATAACCCAGAATACTGTCTAACACTTGATGGCTGCTCTGTCAAGTCTTCGTCGTCGGTTAGGAACCTGGGTGTGCTCTTTGATACCAACCTTTCTTTTGAAAGCCACGTGTCTAGTATCTGTAAAACTGCATTTTTCCATCTTAAAAATATATCTAAAATACGCCATATGCTCTCATTGGGAAATGCGGAACAATTAGTTCATGCGTTCATGACCTCAAGGCTAGATTATTGTAATGCTCTACTGGGTGGTTGCCCTGCACGCTTAATAAATAAACTACAGCTAGTTCAAAACGCCGCAGCTCGAGTTCTTACCAGAACCAGGAAATATGACCATATTAGCCCGGTTCTGTCAACACTGCATTGGCTCCCTATTAAACATCGTATAAATTTTAAAATATTGTTGATTACCTACAAAGCACTAAATGGTTTAGCTCCGCAGTACTTGAGCGAGCTCTTAACGTATTATAGTCCTTCACGTCTATTGCGATCTCAAAATTCCGGCCAGTTGATAATACCTAGAATATCTAAATCGACTGCAGGCGGTAGATCCTTTTCCTATTTAGCACCAAAACTTTGGAACAGTCTTCCTACCATTGCCCGGGAAGCAGACACACTCTGTCAGTTCAAAGCTAGACTAAAAACACATCTCTTTGACCTAGCATACACATAACACACTATAGACTTCTATAATTCAATGTTAGGCTGCATAGATTAGGTCAGCCGGAACTGGGAACACTTCCCTTAAATCTTGATGTACTCGCTACATCATAAGAAGAATGGCATCTACGCTAATATTAGTGTCTTTGTTTATCCCGAGGTTTTACCGCAGCCTGCCGGATCCAGGCCGTGTCCAGATCTGACGAAGGAGATCCGCCTGGACCCGATGACAATGCAGTGCTGAAGTGTCCACTATCCTCTCCCTATGGAGGATCCCTTTCCCACTCTACAGATAAAGCGTTGTGAATTCCGGCTCGCGTACCCCGAAGTGATAAAATAAAACAAAATTCAGTATCAAAATTTATAGGCAAGAAAAGTAGTTTGTTTAGGCTGGGTTGTATGAATTATAAACCTGCGCACATATTTTAAAAAGCACATAACTATAGAATCCATTCTGAATGAGCATGTGAACGCCGTCAGCGTTAATCACAGGTTCGCGTTTAAAGTCTGATCATTTCGACAGAGGTGAATCAATCAAAGTTAACTTTAGCTGGAAATAACATTATTCAAGAACCGCTATAATGCCAAAACAATCTGTTACCTTAAATTATATGTTTATCTCTGTAAAGCTGCTTTGAAACAATCCATTGTTAAAAGCGCTATATAAATGAAGATGACTTGACTTGACTTGACTGTGTATCAGATTTAATCCACTCTGTCTGTGTCTGCAAAAGTGTGTGCCAAATGGCCCATACAGATGTATGGCTCATAGAAACTGATTGGTGTGAATGAATAAAAAGAATCAGCATTGCTCAGAGTGGATTAGCAAGTTAGACCGATCTCCTGTGGGAGGTCCTAACAGGTTTCTATTGTTTGGAGCCTATAGGCTATGTCTTCATGTATAAAGTTCTGTCTCAC
This sequence comes from Tiaroga cobitis, assembly GCA_030578255.1. Classification (NCBI taxonomy): domain Eukaryota; kingdom Metazoa; phylum Chordata; class Actinopteri; order Cypriniformes; family Leuciscidae; genus Tiaroga; species Tiaroga cobitis. Next base: position 25,402,894 of record CM060591.1, read on the forward strand.
AGACAGAACTTTGGGTAAAGATTGTTGAAGGGCGACATGCTAACATCGCTGCTGAAGGACTGCTACACTACAAACCTTCAATAAATTCTTCTCCCCATAAGAACTCTGGTCAAGCTCACTTATTTTATGTATTGGAGAAATCTAATACATTGGCGAGCCACCCAAACCACTGCTTAGCCAAATACAGCAAAACCTAACAAGGCTTAAGAAATATGAAAAAATAAACTGTTAAATGTCTATTTTTTTTATGTGTCCACTAACAATCGAAACAAAACACTGTGCTTTTGTAAAATAAAGAAAATAAACTTTCTGCCTCTCCTTTTCGGTGAACTTTTTTTTCTTGAGTACGTCTATAAACTGAAACAAAACTCAGCGAATACTATTCACCCAGGCATGAGATATCTTTATAATCATTTAAGTGTGTCCTTTTAAATGATCTGATTCAAAACGAAAACAAATTTTCTCTGTTTAAGTAATTTGTATAAAACCAACAAGATGTCCAGTTTCTCAAACGCTTGCTCATTATTTTTAATTTGACCACGCCCACGCGCGCAAAAGAGATTGATATGCAAATCTCCACGAAGGAACGCGAACGCGCTCATTACCTAAAAAACAAAAGCACCAAACTTCAGTCCTCTGTTTTCGTCGAGTTTGGAAGACACGCAGTGAGCTTACATTGGATTTACCTCAGAAGAAGAAGAACGCGATTTGAAGACCAGAAATGTAAGATAAGAAATGTATTATGAATTATATTAGTTAGTGTTATTGTTGCATTAACTTAACATTCCATTTCCAGTTGAACTGTTGCTAGACTAAAATTTATGAAATCGACGGAAACATGTTGAAATATGAACTATAGCCTAGACAGGCAGGAAATTTATACACATGTACGACACGAGGATGTTTTTATGTTTGATAACAAAACACAGCATGATGTTAGGCTAGTATCAGTGTTTACTCTATCATTTTTGGAACCATGTTTACTGTTAAATACTGTGTTTGTAACGAATGAAAACATTTGAAGTAACATATCCATATATTTTTCTCTAGTGTACTGAAGTGTTCCTTTTTAACGATTTATAGGCCGCATGCTATAGGCTATTGTTATTATTATTTTTGTTATTATTTTTATTAATATAGTATCCTGGATCCATGAAATAACTGGCCTTTAAAAATAAAAATCTGCCTGCCTCTATGGGAATTTAACATAGGGATGTCCAGACTTATGCATCCTGTATTTTAAGGAAGAACATTGATTTATTTGCGATACGTTATTCATTCACAAAGAAAATTGGTGTCCCTAAAGGTTGGAGTCTCCCTCATTTTTTGAATTAAGGCATTAAGATGATTTTTTTATTCCTCTTTTTTAGCCAACTTTAGCATGGGTGTGTTCACATATTCTAAGCACTGTGTGTGTGTGTATATATATATATATATATATATATATATATATATATATATATATATATATATATATATATATATATATATATATATATATAAAAATTAAATCGCAATTTTAACCAGAAAAATCTACAATGTATACCCAAAACCGTCCAGCCATATAGTTTCTCTTGATATCAGCATGTTCACAGGTGTTTATTTAGGGCCCAAGCCTTGAAAAGGCGAAGGCCCTATTGTTTTCCTAAGGATTATTATTATTCTTCTTCCGAATTATTATTATTATTATTTTACTACCTTTTGGGCACTTTTGGGGCACTTAACGTGCTCGAAAACTCTTGAAACTTTGCACACGGGTCAGAACCCGCGGCCATCAGAGCCGGGCTGAAGCTGGTACCCGGGCGTGGCAGGGGGGCTCGACAGCTCCCCCTGGAACGGGGTTTGAACACTTCTCCATATATCAAACACGCTTGCATGTAATAATCTGAAACTCAGTACACATATAGATCTCATCGGGCTGAACAACTTTCGCACTCTAAGTTTTACGCCAGCCCAACAGGAAGTCGGCTATTTAGGGTTGTTTGGAAACGCATGCTCAGAAATTAAAATTGCCAGGGGATTTTTGATATCTCGAACGGTTTGGCCGTGGCGAGGAAACGAATTTATGGCGAATAATGGAAACAGGAAGTGTGTTATAACTTCTGCATACATTAACTGATCTTGATGAAACTTCAGCAGTGTGTTCGCTGTAAGAGGCCGATCACATGGATGTGCCTATTGTGAGTCAAAGTTATAGCGCCACCAACTGGCAGCAGGAAGTGTGTCACTTTCAAAATGCTTTGAAATCACCCTCTTATTTTTACCCGATTTGCTTCAAACTTCATCTGTATAATGTAAACACACGGCAGATGTAGACCTGTGAAAGGATTGTTTAATATCTAAGATAATGTTGCCATGGCAACGCATCAAACTTTAATATTCTTTTTTGATACTTTTGAGACTCTTAGCATGCTTGAAATTGCATGAAACTCGACAGACACATCTCATTTATTAGCTAGTAGACACGCGCAAAATTTCAGAAACGGGCGTGGTGAGGGGCTCAGTAGCGCCACCTTTAGTCAAAAATGGGGTATTAGTTTTACCTGCAGTAACAAAAATCGGTATGTATTTTGTTCTCCTCGAGCCGGACAACTTTCTACTTGACAGTCATTAGCTCCGAACAACACGAAGTCAGATATTTTGGTTTGAATGTGATTTTCAGGATAATTTTCTCCCTCCCTCTCCCTCTGTCTCTGTGTGTGGGGGGTTTGGGGAATTTGACTATCATTTTAACCCTCTGGGGACCAGAAACGCGCCGGCACGTTTTGCTCGTTTTTTTCACATAGCAGAAAAATAGACTTAAAGTACTACCATCTTTTCTGTTCATATAGAGTTAAGAAATATGAGAAAATAATCTGTTAAATGTCTACTTTTTTATGTGCCCACATACAATCGAAATAAAATATTGTGCTTTTGTAAAATAAAGAACATAAACAGGGTGTGCGTTCTGCCTCTCAGTCACCGTGAACTTTTTTCCTGGAGCACGTCTCTAATCTTCAACAAAACTCAGCAAATACTATTCACCCAGACATGAGCAATATATCTTTTAAATCATTTGAGTTTGTACTTTTAAATGATCCGATTCAAAACTAAAATAAATATTCTCCGTTTATGTAATCTATATAAAAAGAGAGACGTGTCAGCCATTCTAATTATCTTTCTCTCAGCTCATTATCTCCGGTAATGTGACACGCCCACGGAGAGCACGCGCTATTCAAACGCAAATACGTGAAGCACCACATTGAGACGCGTTAACGCCCATAAACTCTGAAAACACACTATATTTTTTAGTCAGATTAATCTACTGTCATCTTGAGCGGCTATGAGGAACAATCCTGGGACATTTACCTACCTCAGAACAAGTGCTGGTTTATTTTCACCACGAGGAGGAGCAACAGATTCAGCTGAGAAGTGTGTAAGTGTTTTATGCTTGTGCTTTGTTCTAATCGCGATATAGAATAACGTTAGTGTCTGTAAACGGAAAAATAGCATACTGTTTAAATGTGAATCATGTGTGTGTGTGTGTGTGTGTGTGTGTGTGTGTGTGTGTGTGTGTGTGTGTGAATGAATGCACAGATACGCACTGTTATAGACGAAATAAAATACATTTTGTTGACTAGTTTTGGATAGAGTATAAAGTTTTTACTCTAAAATAGAAGCTTTGTTAGGAGTTTCTGCTCATATGTTAAATATATAGTATGTTTTGTCAATAAACTAATCAACTAAGATGTTATAGTCTAGTGTTTGTTCCAATCCAAGCTAAATCAAAATAATGAATCCTCAACTTTGAAATATGTATGATCAAACTAAGACATTTATGGAAAAGACAATTTTCTTTTCAAGATTTTTCCAACTCTAACTTTGAACTGAAATAAAACCTTGTCTATATGGTGAAGGGTGTGTGATAGATGTGTCCAGACGTATGCACCCTGTATTTTAAAGAAGAACATTTAATTATTTGTGATACATTTTTCATTCACAAAGAATTCAAGGACATTATTCATGTCCCTAAAGATTGGAGTTTTCCTCATTTTTTTAATTAAGGCATTACGATTTTTTATCCCTCTTTTTAGTCAACTTTAGCATGGGTGTGTTCACTTATTCTAAGCAGTGTGTGTGTGTGTGTGTGTGTGTTAGGGCTGGGCGATATGGACCAAAAGTCATATCCCGATATATTTAGGATGAATATCGATATACGATATATATCCCGATATTTTTTCCTCAAAGTGAGAGCAAATTTTCAGTCAAAGTCAAAGCCAAATATGACGTCACAAGTAGCCTAGTTTTATTGAAAGTTGAAACCGGCTATTTCAGTGAACAGGTGCAAAATCAAATGAATAATAAACAGGTTTCTTCACCTCGTTCATAATTAAATGGTCAGCTGTTCAAATAACAATACAATGTAAACATAAATACTGTATAGCAACAGGAGTACCTTTTTTGAAATCAAAGCTCCATAAGGTGGCTGCGGGAAAATTAAGTTTGCAGGGAGCTTTGTTTCGGGGCTGGAGCTTTTTCGCAGTGTTTCCTCTAGGATTTTTTCCCAGCTGTGGTGGCAGTGATAGTCCCATGGGCCACGCCCCCTTGCCCCTAACCTTGCCTAAGTATTATAATATGAAAGGATCCAATAAGAGGGGCAAAGCGATTATGTGCATCCCGTGCGCAAAATGATGCACTCGAAGCAACGCTTCACATTTACACAAAGCGAAATATTATATCTATGCAACAGTTTATTGAGCCTTTTCTTTTAACAGTTTTAAATTTCAATTACAGTGCGCATGAAGAACAATTTATAGCGCTCTCTACTCCAGTGCTGCAATCTAACAGACACCCGGGAGAAAGGAATATGATTTAGAAAGCGCAGTAAACTCCAGTAAGATAGTAATTTTATGCAAACCATAGACATTTATCTACAAATAAAGTACAATAATGGGAACATTGATCTTGAAGAGAGTGTCGTCGTGTAACTGTCGTAACCGAACGCAAAGCGCTGTTTGAATGCTGAATCAATGGAGAATGACTGAGGAGAGACGAGTTTTCATTAACTTTAACTTAACGACTTAAATATTCATTTTTACCTCACATTATGCAATCGAATGACTTTAGAAGTCTTGGAATATAGTGCACAAAAACTTTATGGTGCTTTACAATATTTTTATGCCTTTAGTGGGGCTTAACAATAACACAATAGTGTGCATAATATCGGACTTTACCGAGAAGCTGCAGCCGTGGCGGGATGATGTTTGGTGTGGCGGACCACCACGGTAAAATGAATGTAGCGGAAACACCGTTTCGGGTTGTCGATGGCTTGCGGCTGGGGCTTCTGCAGCGCGCAGTTTCACGCGCGGGGAGCAGTTCAGATAGCTCCGGGTCAGCAGCTTGCTTGGAGCAAGGATCACAGCGCATATTTGAACTATATCGATATATGCGATATGGTCTAATTCCATATCGCGTTTAAAAATATATTGATATATTTTTTATATCGATATTTCGCCCAGCCCTAGTGTGTGTTGTAAATAAATCCAAACAATCTAAAAGCCATTCTTTTTTAAATCTCCTCATTCTTTCTGCAAGGCTCTTCATAATGATATGGCCTGATAGCACCTAATAGGGCCATTATGGGAGGGTCTTTGTCTTTCTCAGGTGTGAAATGGATACATACTAATGAGAGATCAAGCCTCCTCGCATAAAGCTTTCTCAAACAAAACACGTCATACACATTCTAAAAGACTTTATTGACTTATCTGAATGAGTAGTCAGGATGTTTCTCACATAGTTTTGGAGCAAATATTCTAGACTATGTGATACAATTTTCAAAAGTCTTGTGAAGAAATAATCAATATGTGTTTTGTGGCCTTATTTCAGAAACTTTTATTTTTATTTTTTTCAATAACCACGCATAAATAATATTCTCTCAAAAATGCAAACATGTACATGCATGTTGCTAACATATTATGGTAGCCCCGTGTGTGCTATATAGAGTGAATTTACACCTTTGCCATTAACATGTTTATAAATAACTGAAAAAAGCACAAATGTCAGTGCATGTCAAAACATCCCAAGGGCCCCAAAAAACCTTTGGTCCCCAGAGGGTTAATGGTGTTCAAGGTTTCAGGGGCTTTTGGGGCCCTTAACGTGCTTGAAAACTCTTGAAACTTTGCACACAGGTCAGAGCCCACGGCCATCAGGGCCGGGCTGAAGCTGGTAGCCGGGCGTGGCAGGGGGGCTCAACAGCGCCCCCTTGAACGGGGTCCCCAAAACTTGGTCCATAGATCAAACACGCTTGCATGAATTAATATGAAACTCAGTACACATATAGATCTCATCGGGCCGAACAACTTTCCCTTGGTCAAGTTTTACGCCAGCCCAACAGGAAGTCGGCTATTATGGGTTGTTTAGAGAACGCTTGCTCTGGAATTTGAAGTACTTCTCCTAGAGATTGCATCCGTCTACCGCCAAACTCGGTCAGCTTGAGGACAACACGTTGAAGATGCTAAATTGCGGACGGATTTTTGATATCTCGAACGGTTTGGCCGTGGCGAGGAAACGAATTTATGGCGAGAAAAGAGAAACACAGAGTGTTATAACTTCTGCATACATTAACTGATCTTGATGAAACTTCAGCAGTGTGTTCGTGGTAAGAGGCCAATCAGATGGATGTAACTATTGTGAGTCAAAGTTATAGCGCCACCAACTGGCAGCAGGAAGTGTGTCACTTTCTAAATGCTTTTGACAAAAGTGGGGGGGTTAGTTTTATCTACAGTAACAAAACTCGATATGTATATTGTACTCTTCGAGCCGGACAACTTTCTAATTTACCGTAATTAGCTACGACCAACAGGAAGTCAGATATTTTGGTTTGAATATGGTGAGCCTCTCTCTGAGCCTACGTCTCTGTATGGCAAGCCCTTTTAACATTTAAAAGCTAAGTTTGACTATCCGGAATTAACATTGTAGATATCAACAACGTCTTTCTGACAAGTCGTAATTATATTTTGGATAGTTTGTATTATCATTTAAGATATCTGTAACGTAATTGACCTATGGCTAAGCCACGCCCCCAAACGAGATGAGCCAATCACAGTGCGCATAGCTAACCCAATAAAATGAAAGTTACAGATATCAAATTTCAGATATCTCTAATCAAAATGAATTTCAAGATATCTATAACTTGATAATAGATATCTACAATTAAATTATGACTATCCCTAACAGTTTGAGATATCTACAACGCCATTCTGACTAGTCATAATTTAAATGTATTTAAATGTATTGTTTGCTTTAAATTAAATTAAGATTGTATGTTTGGTAATTGAACCTAAATAAATTTAAAATTAATGTGCTATATTTCAGATCAATATATTTGTTTTCCTGCATTTTTATCAACACTAACTTTATTCTCATCTGAATTATAATATAATTATTTCTGTATAAAATAAAAAATCCCGAATAATCCAGACCAACTAGAGCGCACTATTTCTACAACATCATCAGTGCTGAAGCGGAACTACCAGAGCCGTTCGGCACATAGCGAGCAGATATTTTGTGTCACGTCGTGCACAATAACCCTAAAGGCACCAGGGTGGCGATGCCACCGGCTTATATATATATATATATATATATATAAAAATATAGCTGCGAGCAGCGATGAAGGGCCAAAGCCGGCGGCACCGCCACCCCCGGTGCCTTTAGGTAACTAAAGGCACCGGGGTTGCGGTGCCACCGGCTTGGGCCCGTAATCGCTGCTCGCAGCTATATTTTTTTTTTTTTTTTTACAGGGACCAGATGCCCCACTGAGTCCTGCTGACTTCAACATTCACAGGAGACTCTGTACATGAACATGGTAAAATGAAAAATTAAACACCTTGGAAATGACAGGTATGTACTATGTTTCAGGAATGGCACAAAGGTGTGTGTGACTGTTCAAGCCTCTGTCTTTAGATCAGTGTGTTTAATAATGTGCTTTTTTGTCCTTTGTTGTGTAACTTTGGAATATGTTGTGTTGTAAATAAATCCAAACAATCTAAAAGCCATTCTTTTTCAAGGATTTTCTGGCACATAATGTGACGTTTGAGAACCTAAAACCCCGTTTCTCCCAGTTGACACGGCAACACATAACCGGCGTTATCAGAAATCACTTTGGCCGGAGTTTTTAGAAATAATCGTTTTCGGTGATAAAAATGGGATTTTCGTGTAGGCTAAATGAGAGGCCAAACCGCAGGGAAATATCTGCATCTTCCCTTCGTGCAAATGGGGCATTAGATTATGAATCGGTAATCTACTGCTATTCCTGCAGTTCCCAGATGTGAAAAGCTTAATTTTCCGTCAAATTTGAACCACTGAATTTGTAAAGTGAAATAGATTATTGAATTTTTAATAATCAAAATGTGTGTGAAATTTTTTTGATTGAAATATTCACAGCTTAAATATACAACCATGTTGAATTTCAGCCCATAAAAATGCAAGCCCTAAAAATACAATGCAAGCACGGTTAATGTAATGCATATTTTTTTCCAAGAAGTGTAATTCAACAAGCTTTTGTGTTTCAAAAACATTTGGCATTGTTGTACTTCCATATCAAAACAATATCAAAACCTCCCACAAAGCCTAAACCATCAATTTTTTTCCATCTCAAAAGGCAAGACAACAGCACCTTATGTCCGTTAAGCTCCACTTTAGGGTTGTTTTCAATCTCCCACAAGCCTTCATTGAAGCCCTTCCTTTTGTTTGGTTTGCCATATTTTTCTTTGTTAGTCAAATAGGGGAAGATGTCTTTGGGACCCAAGAATGCTCTGAAACATTAAACAGAAAGCACATAATACATAACTATGACATTTAATTATCCATAACTTAACTACAGGATCTGGGGCCTCATGTATAAAACTTTACATAGATGTTATCCTAAAAGCTAGATTGTGTGTACGCACAAGAGTTTTCAGATCTGTAAAACCATACGTACACCGGAAACTTTGCAAAATTCCCTTTATAAAACCCAGTCAGCAGAAGATTGTGTGTACATGCATCTCCACCCCGTCTCCTCCCCGAAATAACCACATATGGAGCTTACAATGCCTAGTTTTACCATGCATATTCTCATCTGGATATTCCCATATGCATATTCCAATCCATGTGATGCCATGTTTAACCCTCTGAGGTCGGCTATCGCGCCAGCGTGATAGTCTCGCTTTTTTCTTATCAGTGCAAAAGAAACTCAAAAAACTCTGTTGGTTTTGATCTAACATATTAAGTGTTGTACATCATTAGATCCTGACAAGTGTCTATTTTTTTGTGGATACTCACAATAAAAACAAAGTGTTGTGCTTTTCGCCAAATAAAGAAAAACAAACATGATGCGCGTTCTGCCTTCTCTCTGTCAGTTAAGTCCATTCTGAAACGCGTCCGAAAATTAACTGTAATTCCACGAATACTTGTCATACAGGCACGAGTGTTTTTCCATAATGAAGCTTGAACTCTCTTCTTTTAAATGAATTAATTTATATAAAAAAACAAATATTCTCAGCTTATGTAATCTGTATGAAAAGACAGAGGTGTCAGTATTTTTCTTTCCAGCTCATTATACCTAATTACGCGTTAATGTGCCACGCCCACGGAGAGCGCAAACGCAAATGATCTTAGACAAGCCATTCAAACATGCCAACGCCCATCAGCTGGATTATAAAACACATCGTGTTTAGTAAGTATCTTTTACAGCTGTGTACACAGCGTATCCTTTCGCTGTGAGGAATAATACTATCTAACCCTGGAAAATGTACCAGAAGTGCTGGTAGTTTCATTTCGAGGAGCAACGGATCCAGCTGATGTAGTAAGTCACTTATTCTTAAGTGCTTTGTTCTAATCGCGATATTGAATAGTGTCTGACTGTAAACCGCAAAAAGACTGTTTAAATATGAATTGGGTGTCTGTGTGTAGGCTAAATGATGAGTGAACGGCATAGGCGCGCGCGCTTTGTTTACTACAGTTATACAGCGCGTGTCTGTGCCTTGTTCATTCACTCTCGCACCTACATTAGTAAACGTTATGTTTACATGAACACATACAAATTATATTGCTATAGCATACTAAGATGAGTAAAAATAGACTGAAATATGTTGAAATAAAATGTCTGTATAAGCAACAAGCTATATACACAATATATTACAGACTAAATATGAATGTTTAGACAAGATTTTGTGATTAGTTTTGGATAGATTATAAAGTTTTGACTGTAAAAAAAGACTACTGTCACATTAAATAGGTACGCTTTTGTTCACCAATTTCTGCTCATTGTTAAATATACTATAGTATGATGTTTTGTCAAAAATAAAGTAGGTATATTGAATTATCAACTAAGATGTTATTATAGTGTTTGTTCCAATATTCAAACTAATGAATCCTTACCTTTTTTAATACGTATGATAAAATGTATACTTTTTACAAAGAAATACACTTGAAATATTGTTAAAATTGTTGTTGTAATTGTAACCTATTTGTAATTGGTTACAATTTCTAATTGTAAAATATGTATAGGCTATATAGATAATTTCTTTTGTCCTTGCATTCTTTGGGATCCTGTGACACACCTGTGTGAAAGGGCTAATTAATATGCTGCTCATTATGCGGCACATTATCCGGCCTTTGTCTTCTCAGGTGTGAACACGCCTCCACCCATATTGCCTTTCCAAACAAAAGGTCTCTAATAAAATTTAAATCAGTGTATGTTTTTGTGTAAATGATTAGGCAGGATGATTTTCAGATCATTTTGAAGCAAAAATTCTAGGCAACAACACTCATTAGTCAAAAGTCTTGTGGACACATATTTAGTATGTGTTTTGTGGCCTTATTTCAGACACTTTAAGTTTTAGTTTTTTCAATAACCATGCATAAGCAATATTCTCTCAAAAATACAAACATGTTTCATAATTGTGGCTCAGAAATTACGGTAGCCCAGTTTGTGCTATATTGAGTGAATTTACACCTTTGCCATTAACATGTTTATAAATAACTGAAAAAAGCACAAATGTCAGAGCATGTCAGAACACCTCAAGGACCCCAAAAACCCTTAGACCTCAGAGGGTTAACGGTACAAGACATTAGGAAAATATGAGATACAGTACATTTTTTATGGAAACATATAGGCCTTGTTTTTTGCAGTGTAAATACAATTGTCTGACTGCTCATCACTGACAAAACATTTAAAAAAAAAAACATGCAAATCTTAGTTTCCTTCAAATTCTATTCTTTAAATACAATTGTATTTTTCATAATGCTGGGAAGATCACAGGAGTAGTTATCACTAGGATACTATCTGCCAGCACACGACGTCAACAGCACACCTCTGTGCAGCAGAGGTTGTACATTATTGTCATCAGACCTTTTCAAACCGGCCAATAGACCGTTGCACCAACGAACAAAAGTGTGCATCATTGATCATTGTTCTCGCGAGAACTATTTTCTAAGATGTTCTGAAATTTAGTTTAAAGAGGAATTATGACCTAGCACTCTTCACTTTCATTAAAACATTAAAATGTAGCATGCCACAGGAAAAGTGTTCAAAAGTAGCGCATACACTACAATATTTCTATATTCATATATATGTAAATATATCTAAATTCATATAATTTGTTCATATAATTACATTTTCTTCTGGATTATGACTATGTAATTTGAGTGCTTAACTCCATTAATGAGACTGGAACATTTAATCTAAATGTGAATATCAAATGGAAAACAGTTACAATTATTCTGTTTAAATCCTCACTTCCCTCACTTCAGTAAAAGAGTGCATACGCACCATGTAGAGCAGAGGTGGGCAAAGAGGTGAAGGGCCGCATACTAAATCCATGATAAAAGAACTTTTATTTACACTGGAGGTATGCATGGAAAATATATTATCTGACAGAAAAGTGTGTTACATTAAACAACAATTCTTATTTAAAGCCCATGGTGCAGGTTAAACACCACTGTCGAGTAATGGGTACATAAAGCAGTTAGGATATTTATATAAAGTTAGAAATGTCTCCAAAATGGTGTTAAAGTCCAGTTTTTGAAGTTTTTGGTTAGTAACGGTTATTTTTTTACGTGACTCGGCGATGACGTCACATGAGGTAGACGCAGGCATCGGCACGCTTCAGAATCGGTTCACAGTTACAGACAGTTCTGATGGTTCACAGCCGAAGAGATCGATGTTCTCGTCAGGGCCGTAAAAGAAAGAGAAGTGACATTGGGGATGGGACAAACCCACCCAAATTAGCTTCGGTTAAACATGCATATAATAATTTGGGTAAATGTGTACGCTTTATGGCTATTTTTTCTATTGTCATGGACACAACAATGATTTCACTCGTGTTTAAATTGTTTTCCTTATAATAATGTATCATTTGCAAAAAGTCAAATGCATCTGTGTAGATGAGAGAATCATCTACAGTGTATGCGCGTTGTTCACTCTGTATTATGGCCAAGCATGCGCGCTTAAAATAGCGTCTGAATGTACGCGCAACGCCCCCGACTTTAGACTAGGTTAGGGTGACCAACAGTCCTGTTTTCCCAGGACATGTTCTGTTTTCACGTCCTGTCCTGGCTGTTTTTTGTTTTTTTTTAATTATGAAAATGTCCTGGTTTTCAAAAGACTTCTGGGAAAGATCAGCTCTAAAGCAAAACATAGATGGGCAAACAAGGAGGATGAGGAAGGAAAACAGGATAAAGAGGAAGAAAACTAAAGATGCATTTTGTTAGTTCGTTTTTGTAAGTTTGTGAGAGCTATTTTTGTTAAATTTGGAGGTATTTCTTTTAGTTATTTCTTATTTATATATTTATTTTTCTAATACAGAAGAGACATTTCATTCATTCAAACCTGTAGTAAAACAGGCTCTGAGAAGCCTATCTGAATTTGTGTCTTGTAATATAACCATTTTCTATCCAAGTAGGCTGGTCATGTCTTCAGTGTGATTATTGTTGATAGTGCTAACTAGTTTTCCTCGTGACTGTCATTGACACCGTCAGGCTTACCGGGAGAGGGAGTGAGTAGTAAGCATCTGTGTCGCTGTGTTTGACAGGTGTCTGTGTGGGCGGTGTCATCCCATGGAAAACTGTGGTGGAGAGCTTGTGTTGTAGGGAGGTGAGCATGGAAGAATTAATTGGACTTTAATATTTGTAACCCACAGAAGACAATCTACAAATGTGTACAATGATGCGCAAATATTTCACTATCTGCAAATGTGTATACTTACATTTTGTGTTACGTAAAATCATATCCACAAAAATACAGGGTGATGTGTACAACACAAAACTGTTTTTACACATTTGCAGATTACTTCCTGTGAATTTGTGGGTCATGTTACATTTGTAAGTTCCATTTTAAACATTTGTGGAATTTTGTCCAATGTGTACTGCGGAGATCTGTAAATAAACATATACACAAATATCTCACGATTTGCAAATACACACAATTAAATCTGTACAAATATCTTTTTATTTCACATACAAATTGTGATTTACGCATTTGTGGATCTATTTCTACACACAAAACTGTTTTTACACATTTGCAAATTACTTCCTGTGAATTTGTGGGTCACGTTACATTTGTAGGTTCCTTTTTACACATTTGTGGAATTTTGTCCAATGTGTACTGCAGAGATCTGTAAATAAACATATACACAAATATCTCACAACCTAAAACATGTATTGTTACATTTGTGTTGTGTTAACCCTCTGGGGTCTAAGGTGTTTTTGGGGTCCTTGAGATGTTCTGACATGCTGTGACATTTGTGTTTTTTTTAGTTGCTTATAAACATATTAATGGCACAGGTGAAATTACACTATATTTAGCACAAACAGGGCTACGATAACATGTGATATAATATGTATGTACATGTTTGTATATTTGAGAGAATATTGTTTATGCGTGGTTATTGAAAAAACTAAAAATGAAAGTTTCTGAAATAAGGCTACAAAACACATAATAAATATGTGTCCACAAGACTTTTGACTAATGGATGTTGTTGCATAGTGTTTTTTCTTCAAAATGATCTGAAAAACATCCTGCCTAATCATTCACATAAAACTGTGAATTGGGTTTTATTGTGAAAAACTTTTTTTTGTTTGCCAAGGCAATATGCAAATGGACTTGAACAGTCCAAGCCCCATCATGAATAATTAGGTGATTCTCACCTGACGAGCATAATAATGAGCCTTTCATTCAGGTGTGGAAGGACAACATACAAAATTGAAAGGACAACATACACACACATATATACATACATATATATATATGAAGAGTTCAGATGCAAAAGCCTCTAAGTGCCATTTGAAATTTTCTTCTAGAATGATAATTTTTATCAAGCTTGTATATTTAAGTTCAGTAATTTCACTTAAATGGCAATGAAGATTACCTAATAATTGTCATTTAAGTGAAATTACTGAACTTAAAATGTACAAGCTTGATAAAAATGACCATTCTAGAAGAAAATTTCAAATGGCACTAGAGGCTTTTGCATCTGAACTCTTCATATATATATATATATATATATATTTAATCAAAATATAAATGAAAGTCAAAAACCCATTTTTAGTCATACCTGGAAACAAATCCTGGTCAAATAGGTTATATGGGTCATTGTATAGAATTGGTTCAAAGTTAGAGTTGGAAACATCTTGAAAAGAATTTTTTTTCCATATAAAGTATTATAAGCTTGCATTGGATAACAGTTGATTAGTTTATTTTTTACAAAACATAGGCTACTATATATTTAACATATGAGAAGAAACTGTCTAGCTAAAGCTTATTTGATGTCTATTTTATAGTAAAAACTTTCTAATCTATTTCGTCTGTAACACTAGGCTATGCATCTGTGCGTTCGTTTGTTCACACACCCAGACACCCGATTAATATTTAAACAGTCTTTTTGGTTTTACAGATACTATTCTATATTGCGATTAGAACAAATCTCAGTAGTCTTACTAATGTAGGAGCGAGAGTGAATGAACGCACAGCGCGCGCGAATGAATTCGTCCATTCATTCGCACACAGACACGCATTTAAAATTGAAACAGTCTTTGTGCAGTTTACAGACACTATTCAATAACACGATTAGAACAAAGCACTTAAGAATAAATGACTTACTACATCAGCTGAATCCGTGCTCCTCGAATGAAACGGGTAACTGAGTTAACTTTTCCAGGAATTATTCCTCACTGTGCAGCAAGACGAGATAAAGGTTAGCGCGTTCTGATGTGGGCGTTTTCATGGCTTGCCTCAACATTAACGTTTGAATAGCGCGCGCTCTCAGTGGGCGTGGTCACATTAACACGTCATACGCTATAATTAGGTGAAAGGAAAAAGACCGACATCTCTCTCTTTTCATACAGATTACATCAACTGAGAATAGTTGCTTTTTTATATAAGTTACTTAATTTAAAAGAAGAGAATTTCAGCTTCATAAAGAGAAATCTTTCGTGTCTCTGTGACAAGTATTTATTGAGTTACAGTTCATTTTTCGGACGCGTTTCAGAAAGATTTTTGCGGAGACAGTGTGAGCTGAAAGCGCACCGTTTATTTTATTTATTTTACAAAAACACAAGGTTTTGATGTTAATTGGGGCGGCAGTGGCTCAGTGGTTCATGTAGATTGTCTACAAACCGGAAGGTTGGTGGTTCAATCCCCGGTTCCACCTGACCAAGTGTCGAGGTGTCCATGAGCAAGACACCTAACCCCAGCTGCTCCCGACGAGCTGGATGGCGCCTTGCACGGCTGACACCGCCGTCGGTGTATGAATGAGTGAGTGAATGGGTGAATGTGAGGCAAATTGTAAAGCGCTTTGGTGGCCATTGGGTCTGTGAAAGCGCTATATAAATGCAGTCCATTTACCATTTACCATTTAATAAGAGTGTACACAAAAAAAGAAGACATTTAACAGTATTGAATGATGTCTAACACTTATATGTAAGATCAAAATCAACAAAGTATTTTGAGTTTGTTTTGCACTGATAAGAAAAAAAATGAGCAGATCACGCCGGCGTGATTGCCGACCCCAGAGGGTTAAATCATATTCACAAAAATAAGGTGTGATTTGTAAATACACACAATTTAATCTGTACAAATATCTTTTTATTTCACATACAAAGTGTGATTTACGCTTTTGTGGATCCATTTCTACACACAAAACTGTTTTTACGCATTTGTGGATTGCTTCCGGGCAATTTGCAGGTCACGTGACATTTGCAACTCCTTTTTACACATTTGTGGATTTTTGTCCACTCTGTCCCGTTGCGATCTGCAAAAAGAGATTTGTAAGGCGTACGTGTGAGAGCAGTTAATTAGCCACACTAGCAGGTGGCGGTAGCGACATTTTCGGAGATAATGAATTTGGGATTTTCATTAGTTGTCAGTTAATCATCACAATTAAATGAAATGAACACTTGAAATATATCAGTCTGTGCTTAATGAATGTATACATTATACAAGTTTCACTTTTTGAATGGAATTACTGAAATAAATCAACCTTTTAATGATATTCTAATTATATGACCAGCACCTTTATACTAATGCTATGTGGATACAAAATAACTTTAGAGCAACCACTGCATGTACAGTGCTGAGCTAATGTAGGCGGTTCATGGTCTGGGCTATATAAAGCGCCCTGAGGCAATTTCAATTGTAGATGTTGCTATGTGAAATTGCATTTTTTTCTCAAAAATATGAAAATATTGAATGCACAAATACTATATAATTGCTAAGGAGTCTTCGTAACCTTTTTACAAAATTGAGATTCATTGTTATGTCCAGGGCGCCTCAGGGCGCTTTATATAGCCCAGACCATGAACCGCCTACATTAGAGCAACCACTACATGTACAGTGCTGAGCTAAAGTTATTTTGTATCCACATAGCATAAGTATACAGGTTCTGGTCATATAATTAGAATATCATTAAAAGGTTGATTTATTTCAGTAATTCCATTCAAAAAGTGAAACTTGTATAATGTATACATTCATTAAGCACAGACTGATATATTTTAAGTGTTCATTTCATTTAATTGTGATGATTAACTGACAACTAATGAAAATCCTAAATTCAGTATCTCCGAAAATGTCGCTACCGCCACTGCTGGTGTGGCTAATTAACTGCTCTCACACGTACGCCTTACAAATCTCTTTTTGCAGATCGCAACGGGACAGAGTGGACAAAAATCCACAAATGTGTAAAAAGAAGTTGCAATTGTCACGTAACCTGCAAATTGCCCGGAAGCAATCCACAA
This sequence comes from Tiaroga cobitis, assembly GCA_030578255.1. Taxonomy (NCBI): domain Eukaryota; kingdom Metazoa; phylum Chordata; class Actinopteri; order Cypriniformes; family Leuciscidae; genus Tiaroga; species Tiaroga cobitis. The sequence continues at coordinate 25,420,144 of CM060591.1, forward strand.
ATGCGTAAAAACAGTTTTGTGTGTAGAAATGGATCCACAAAAGCGTAAATCACACTTTGTATGTGCAATAAAAAGATATTTGTACAGATTAAATTGTGTGTATTTACAAATCAAGCATTTTTGTGAATATGATTTTACACAACACAAATGTAAAAATACATGTTTTAGGTTGTGAGATATTTGTGTATATGTTTATTTACAGATCTCTGCAGTACACATTGGACAAAATTCCACAAATATGTAAAAAGGAACTTACAAATGTAACGTGACCCACAAATTCACAGGAAGTAATTTGCAAATGTGTAAAAACAGTTGTGTGTGTAGAAATGGATCCACAAATGCATAAATCACAATATGTATGTGAAATAAAAAGATATTTGTACAGATTTAATTGTGTGTATTTGCAAATCGTGAGATATTTGTGTATATGTTTATTTACAGATCTCCGCAGTACACATTGGACAAAATTCCACAAATGTGTAAAAAGGAACTTACAAATGTAACGTGACCCACAAATTCACAGGAAGTAATCTGCAAATGTGTAAAAACAGTTTTGTGTTGTAAACATCACCCTGTATTTTTGTGGATATGATTTTACGTATCACAAATGTAAATATACACATTTGCAGATAGTGAAATATTTGCGCATCATTGTACACATTTGTAGATTGTCTTCTGTGGGTTACAAATATTAAAGTCCAATTAATTTTTCCATCGGTGAGCGCGTTTTGGTCGCTGGTCGAGGACCTCACCCCGCGGCCAGCAGATATAATGTGCCTAACGCAGCATCCTGGATATGATGCATAATGCCCGAATCCGTTTGTGCTACACATAGCAAACTCACACTTCATGCAGGATAATGGTCCCTTTCAAGCCAGCACGCACGAGTATGTTCATGGTTTATGTTTACTTTACCTTTTTATTTTTTACACAGAGTCCTTTGAACAACAGCTATAGGTGACAGGAGATGTGTTGCATACACAATAAACATGCATCAGAGACGTTTCCAATCTACTTAGAGTTTAAAACTTAAGAATCTTTCCTACTTATTCCTAGGCAACACCGGTACACTGCATACAGGCAGGCTATACGCTGGGCTTATGGAGTTTTAGGCAGGAGTATAAGAAGCCTCTCGTGTGGTTTCAACCATCAGACAACAATTCCAACGTCGTGACCAGACCTATCAGGGCTTTCAATCGCCTCGTTTGGATGAAAATGAATACAAATAATAATTGCTTATTCTGTTGTGATCGCCCAATTGCCCTCAAAATGTTATAAAGTACACAGAACACATGAATTTTTATAAGAAAAAAACAGTTTATTGGCATTGCTTGTAATGGTTACTAAACATTTACTGAACAAGGACAAAGACTACTGAACAAAGACACAGGTTGCAAGTAAATAAATCTATATAAAAAAAGCCCACTGATGAAGGGCTAGACCTGAAACGTTTGCACATTGTTTCTTTTGCCTGCAATAGTGTGGTCCAGAGCCATAGAGAGAGAGAGTTACGACACTCCCATAGACCGCCATAGGAACTTAGGAATGCGGAAGTAACGCGTGTCGTGGAGCAGCCAATAGTTCCAAACACTGATAGTTCCAGCATTGAACCCCATTCATTTTCAGTGCTTCCGAAGTACGCTCGCTGGTAACTTAATGAAATTACTGTATTTTTTTTTTACTTTTACACACATTAGCCGACCTCTCGTGAATCTAGTCAGTATATTTTATGTAGCCAGTTTTAGTTAATGATTATTGGAAGATAATGGGTTAATTGCAGCTAGCTATAGCTTACATGACCAACTCTTCATTAAAGTTAGCTAACTTATGGTAACCTGAAGTATATATTATAAATAATATATATATATATATATATATATATATATATATATATATATATATATATATATATATATATATATATATATATAGATATGCATACATACACACATAACCCTAACCCATTTAAATAAATGAATTGTGTGTGTGTGTATATATATATATATATATATATATATATATATATATATATATATATATATATATATATATATATATATATATATATATACACACACACACACAATTAATATATTATGTGTATGGGTTAAGGTTAGTTATGTGTGATTCAAATATACATGTGTACTGTACGTCGTATACATGTATTTGTGTGTGTTTTCTGATATGGTTTAGTCTATGATTAGGGTAGGATGAAGGGGTACATTAGCCATACTGAAATGAATCCCGTTAACAGTTATGGATCATGTTTAGGAACATAGTTAATTCACTCATTAACTATCTCTCCGGTTTCATTTTATGTTAATAAAGTTTATATTTACCGAACATTACTGCAAATTTGTACATGCACACTTATATTTTATGTTGGTTACAATTCTGAACGGACCGCCTCTCCAGACCTCTTTGCGTGATCACGAAGGTAGGCTAATGGCTGAATCGGAATTTATAAGCAAGATCACGGGAATCAATAGCCTAAGAAAAAAAGTAATGATTTTGTGCAAAGTAAAACCAAAGCAAGAGCACACAAAGAAAAAAACAAAACATGCAGAATGCAGGAAACCACCACTAAATAAGATGACAGTCAGGGACAGACGGAAAGAAGATAACTAACAACTAAAATAAATAAATACTTACAACTAAATCATTGGACTTGTCTGTGGAAAGAAAATAATGTGAAATTAGGTTCTTGTAGCGTGACTGCCGGGCTAGGTAGAGGCTGACGCCCTCCTCAGGAACCTGTTTGAAGGATTTGGCGATGGGGGCGGGTGCATCAGGACAAACTGGCGCTAACCTCTCGAAGAGCTGCAGGTGGATTGGTGTAGCTTTCCCGAAGGGCCTTCATTAATGATGTTGCATAACCTGCAGACATAATAATAATAATACTGTATAAAGATCATTGCCACTAATGGAAACACATGAAATTGTCCTGCATATGAATTATAGCAAACATAAACAGTGAACAGAATGTTACGAGATTGCCAGGGAGATTACAATGGACCCTGATTTTCGCTACTAAATGTTTTAAAAAATACATAAAAGAAATTCAGAACATATTTGATGATTTGAATGTTACTATTAAATGTTTACACCAATACTGGTGGTAATACATGTGGTAAAGTTACATAAACTCTATGAGGTAGTAAATTTACTGAGAGGTAGCTAAACTCTGAAGTGAGAAGTGGATAAACTGTTTCTGACATAATTTCAGCGGTGGGTAAACTGCATTTAGCCTCCACTACAGCCCTGACGACACGGTCACGGTCAAATGTGAAAGAGAACTGTAGCAGTCTAACACAAAACGCAAACACACGATTGCGAAAGCCGCTTGATCATCACCACTGATCCAAACACTAGCCATGAAGCTTTCATGACGATATGGACACTTACTTCAGGGCAATTTTGTTTTGGCTCAAATTCGTGAATCACGAAAAATGCTCTTCTAATGTTAGAGTGATGGTGCTTGTAGTGGAGGCTGTCTCAAAGGGAACACGGTAGCTATACAAAATACACACAGAGCTAGCTAACACGCAGCTTGTAAACATTAACGTTAGCATGAACTTACCGTGGCAATATCTCGCTTGCGGCAGACGGTGTCTCTCGACCTCGGGACAGGGCAAGCAGAGAGGTTTTCATTCACAGACGCCACGGCGGTAGGAAGTAACTTAGCCATCCTCTCACTCTTTAAACTAAGTGAGACCATCTTGGCATCCCCTGAGTGGTTATCCTCCTCTTAGAAATGCGCGCTGCATATTCTCGAGTAGGCGGCGACAGAGCTAACTTAGCTGAAAAATCTACTCGCCTAATCTTGACAAATTGCACCCAGCTTCGGAAGATCCTTTTGTCCTTGGGGAAACAATGGACCCTATGTCCAGTTTTGCTAAAGTTTTTGCACCTGCCACAAACACAGTAATAAACCATTTTGTCTACTTATTATCTAACTTACTCTTCTCTATCTCTAAGCTGTTATGCTATGCTATCTCTCACTATCTTTCTATGTTATGCTTATGATATCTATCTATCTATCTATCTCGATATATTTACTTATATATCTGACACTGTCACTCTTTCACTAGCTAACGTTAGCTACTACTCGCGGGCTTTCGCCTGTTGTCCAACAGCGAGTACCTCATGTGACGTCATGCAATGCATTGTGGGAGAAATTAGAATCCTCGCTAAGCTATTGCTAAACGCTAACATATCACCTACTTTTCCGTATTATATTTCTTTTTTGTAATCCCCTGCAACATCAAATACAATGGATAACTGTTTAAATGTTTATTACCAACTAGAAAACTGCCAGAAAAAAACAAAAAAACCTGCACCATGGGCTTTAAAGGACAAGTTCGGTATTTTACACTTAAAGCCCTGTTTTAAGTTCGTTTCTGAAAACTACGATAAAACCTGTTGGAAAGCATCTTTTGCAGCGATTTTTGTGAGAGCATATCAGTGAACACCCCTGACCACTCGGTGAGTTTCACATCTTTGTAAACTAAAGTTTAATGCGTTTTATGAAGGATTGTTCCAGTGCCCCTATGCAACCACTGTGGAGGTGGGGGGGTGCAACCACAGAAACCGAAAATTCTCGGGCAAGCAGCATGTGTCCAAATTTTAATCTTAACCGATCTATTTCATCCGAAACGATCTTAAAACAGGGTTTTAAGTGTAAGATACCGAACTTGTCCTTTAATATCTATTATTGAGTCAAATTTACAACAGATATAATCTCTTGTGCACTGCTATTACTATGTACATATCAATCATCATAAATCTATGTCTGATTAAAACTGACGGAGAACCTTATTCTTGGTCTTTCCAAGACATGGTTATTAAAGTGTTAATGTGAACAATGAGCCTGGTCCCCTCTCCTTGCAAGGGTATCAAAGTGTGGACAAAATATATACAGTGACGTGACATAACTATCAGATTCAAAAACTATGCGTTTGTGCGTTAGCTGGCACTGAGCCAGAGATGGACCCGCTCAGCGCTTGCAGTGTTTTCAAACATATAAACTTTAATTTAGGTTTCAGACATTTAAATACACATAAGCACTAGTAAAACAATACATTTGGAGTGTTTAAAATGTACACTGATGTCTATGGAAGCAGCAATAACATTATATTCGAATATAATATAATTTGCTGACGTGTGTATCAGACACAGTTTAAGTAACTATAAAGTTTACTCTATTCTTCTCCCAGTTCAACGGCCACTTTCTTACATGTATTTTCTGGAAAAACTAATGAATTTTCGTGTTGTAAATCCAACAGACAGGACTCAAACGCAAACGAACATTAAGGGCGAACGTTCTAAAATAACGGTCGACTTGAAAGAACTCAAGTTTGAATATTTTAAACTTGCGTGTGAAAGGGTTAACATCCGTTTACCGAGTGCATTCTAATTCTACAGTAGTAGGCCCGCCTAACTGTACTGCGTGCTATACTGCCATTTATTGGCGTTCACTTGTATTGCATCAAATTAGTAATTCTGAACCAAAACCATTACTCAAGTTTTTTTAAACTCCCTCACAGGCCAGATGAAAGTGTTTGGCAGGCCATAATTTGCCCCCCTCTGGTCTAGGGTGCACATATTTACGATTAAGTTTATTTTATATAAATCCCTAGCCTGGGAAAACCCAGACAACTTCCGGCAAATTAAGATTTGCTCTGAAAGTTAGTCTGGCAAAGAGCTCATTCAAGCCCATTTCCAATCCGTCGAAATCGAGGCACCGATCAGAAACGTTGAGGCGGGCTTTACACGATGACGACAGCGCTGGGATTTTGAAGCAGATTATTTACAGCCTACATTACAAAGATGGATGCCGCCGTCAAACATCACTTGTTCGAATCAGCTATCGCGTCTGTTTTAAGCGATTTGAACGTTTCCTTTTTGGTAAAAACCGAGCAAAGAACAACACTCGGAGATGTTTCTCCGCCGGCAGCCGCTCTGCATACGTCATCTCCTTCATCGCTCTGATTGGTTTTAGTAACGGACGTCGCGGGTAGACAGTTGTAACTGAGTTCTGGTCTGGCAAAGCGTCATGATCTCTGGAAATGATTTGTCTATGACGCTTTGCCAGACCAGAACTCAGTTACAACTGAGAATAGTCTGGTTTTAACCAGGCTAATAAATCCCCATATGTGCATAGAAAATGGCACACGCACATTTCAATTCCTTTTTTGTGCATACGCAAAGTAAATACATCAAGCCCCAGATCTTTAACTAATTAACCAGTCATTTTGATTTTGACCTTTTGAAGATTGACAACAATTCAACACAAAGTTTGACAAATTTCTACTTACGTTTCATGAGTGCCAAAAAAGAAGATTGGAAACTTTATATTTGACAGTTTGACGGCTCCATCTGGAATCTCATCAATCTGAAATTGCACAGTGGCATGTAAAGCATGAAACTGCAGCATCCGTAAACATTTAAAGGCAAAGCACTAAACATTAATCAGACAGTGACATTTGACAATGATAAACAAATGAATAATAATAATAACAGAAATTATGATCATTTAGTTGTGCTTGCTCACCCTTGCAGGCCAGTGGGGATAACCCTTCATCTTTGCAAAAATCAAATCACCAGGTTTGAAATCCCGAGCCATGTCAAGACAGATGGATCACCTTTTTTGGGACATATCAAAACAATTCCATTATTTGTACATCAAGACACCACTCATCCATTTGGCTTCATCACATTAACCTCACAGTGACAAAGATAGTATAAAAAAATAAAATAAAAACTCAATTAATATTCTCTGATAAGTCATTATCTGAAGACGTGATATCCCTCTCTGAAACGGTTTATTATAGCCTACTCGTAACTCCTTGATTTAGGTTGGAGGTGTCTTGTTGACTGCTAAAAACAAATTAAAAAAACTGTATATGGTCTCTCTTCTTTCCATTAACTTGAAGTTCAAAGTGAAGCCCAGAGAATGTTTAGAATGTCAATTCATCTTAATTGAAGAAAAGGTGCACTCTCTCTAGAATAAAAAAAGTTTGAACATTAACGTTATTAGTATAAAACAAGTAAGGTTTTGACCATTGTCAAGGCCTTCATCAGACATCAAGAACAACTATATCACACACTGCTTTATACACTCTTACATCAATATCTCAATGGACTTTTTTAATGCTAAAATAAAAGAACTTAGATAGAATGTGAATTCTCTTTAAAATGTTGTGCTACCGCATTACTAACATCCCCATGTCTTATGGCACTACGATGTTCACATGGGTGGAATCGCGAATAATCGAGGCTTAGAAGGACATGCATACATTAGCCCTGACTAAAGAGTTATTTAAAGGTAGGGTAGGCAATTTCTTATAAAAACTTTGTTATTCTGGTTGAAACTGTATTTTCATAGCTCCGTGCACCCTGCTCGCAGATATCACACGTCATCAGTGCGTTCCATGACGCTATAAAAGAGTTGTAGACAGTCACTGACCTCCACAAACAAACTCCAGTTCCTCCTGAACCAAAATAGCAAGCTTATGCCGTCTCTCACTCGGATTTACGCGTTTATCTGGCAACACTATCAAAGCCAAAATTAATCTGCAGCAGAGGCTTCAACTTATATTTCTATGCTTTTGTAAGAGCCACACCAGCTCTTACTTAAAAAATTAGGTGGATAGGAAATTGGCATTCAATTTATCTGGTTGCCATTTCAGGTAAGGCATTGTACTTTCACCATCATGACCAGTGTTGGGTAAGTTACTTCAAAAAATGAATTAATGACTAATTACATCATCAATATTGTATTTAAAATACGTTCATAATTGCCTTGTCTGAAAAGTAATTTAATTACTCAACAAGTAATTAAACAAATTACTTCTTAAAATCCCTATAAACCTTGACCGGATATACAATAGAAATGAAACTCTTTTAATAATTAAATATGAGGCAAACATAGAATAGTTTATCCTTTTAAAGCATTTTAGCTTTTTTAAAACATACTATAATACTTCAACATTTTAATAACAAATGTAACTTTTACTTCAACAGAATTCCTCTGCTACATATCTAAATAACAAAAAAGCTGAAAAAACAGAGATTCTAATTATTGGACAAAAAATCCTCACGTAATAACCTAGAATACTGTCTAACACTTCATGGCTGCTCTGTCAAGTCTACGTCGTCGGTTAGGAAACTGCGTGTGCTCTTTGATAGCAATCTTTAATTTGAAAGTAACGTGAATAGTATCTGTAAAACCGCATTTTTCCATCTTAAAAATATATCTAAATGACGTCATATGCTCTCATTGACGAATGCGGAACAATTAGTTCATGCGTTCATGACATCAAGGCTAGATTATTGTAATGCTCTACTGGGTGGTTGCCCTGCACACTTAATAAACAAATTACAGCTGGTCCAAAATGCAGCAGTTCGAGTTCTTACGATTACTCAGGCTTATGGATCGCCAATGCCACTATAGCATGTGGTTGTTGTTACACGTTCTGTCCACTAGAGGGACATCTAACATTACAATAAACATTTAGAAACAGGTGATCGCTTTCTTATTAACAATAAAACAGCAGAACAAACGCGCGTGCATCGATATTAACTACCAGCTATACAGCGTGCTAACCTCGAAAATTCAGCTGTATTCTAACAATAACTTAGCTCTCCTTTTTAGCTAGGCTCCTTGCATGCTGGCTAATAACTTTTTTTAAAGCTGGTTCTCCAACATCGAGGCAAGGATGATCGAGCACCACAAGGCTCTCTCTCAGGTACTCACTGCTGACAAGAAAACCAGGCACTTGGTGCCCACCTGGCAGGACATTGAAGTGCTGGAGTCAATGAATGAGGCCTTAAAGCCACTTCTTGAGTTCACGGATTCACTCTCTGGTGAATCTTATGCGAGTGTGTCCTACCTTTAGCCTGTGCTGCACTTATTCAGAACAGAGCTCCTGAATCCCTCTGATGATGACACACAGCTCACGAAGGACATAAAGACAGCAGTCATAGAATATCTCAATGAGAAGTACGATGACGAGATAACAGACAAACTGCTTGATATGGCATCCTTGCTTGACCCGTGCTTCAAGACTCAATATATATGGCCAGACAAGATTAAGGCCATCAAACAAGAGCAGTGACTGATATTCTGAAAATGGAGGGAGACCAAGGCCCATCCACTTCACAGGCTTCAATGCAGAACAGAAGAAATAGAGGCAGAGGGAGGCGCTGCTGCAGCTCTTCCTGTAAAGAAGCAGAGGAAGTCACTGGGCAGTTTAAGAAGCCATGCCCCAGCAACACAGGACAACACAGTGACATGCAGTCAGTGGAGGGGGAGCTGGAAAACTACCTCATGGGTCCAGATCCAGACAGTGAAACAGATCCCCTGGATTGGTGGAAGGTGTATGACAAAAAGTTTCCTAAAGTGAGCCAACTAGCAAGGCGCTACTTGTACATCCCTGCTACCAGCTCCCCCTTTTGAGAGGATTTTTAGCACAGGAGGGAACATTGTGACCTGTCACAGGGCAGCTTTAAAACCTGAAACTGTAGACAGACTTGTCTTTCTTGCCCGTAACTTGTAGAGTAAAAGAAAATGCTGACGACAGTTAAGATTTTTCTTTTATTTATTTTATTTATCTTGTCAATGTCATTTATTTATAAGGTTTGGCATGCTGACCAGAAATAAACAATTTATTTCTATTTTTGTTTATTGACAAACATTATCTTTAAAGCACTTAAACTTTGCATTTGCAGTCAGCAGAGCCAAGTGTTATAGCATTACAGTTCTTGATTTTTCTATAAAGATATTTATTTTATATATTCTATTCTATTTATATTAATAATATTCTACTCTATTAATGTTAATTTTAGTAATAAATAAATCTACCTCAGTTTTGATCAATTGTTCACCTGTTTCGGGAAGTGTTTGTCATGTTTTGACAAAAAAGGATAGTTTAAAACCACAATTAACTGTCTGGTTTCTACATCTTTCACTCAGGAGCAAAAATATGCCTTTAAACTTCAAAGAAATAAAGATTTGACATTATCGTGATAATTATCGATATCGACTAATATGGAACATTATATCTCAATATTTTTTTGGTGTCATATCGCCCAGTCCTAATGTAGGGGAGAAAAAAAAATTAGCTTGAATCTTGTTTAGCTAAATTAAGCTGGTCTTTAGCCTATGGAGCGGTCACAGGATGAACAAACAACTCAGACCTGAAGAGTCAAGAGGTGAACTAATAAATTTCTGTTTCTGGTAGACTGCACAGCATAGCTTCAGACTAGGGATGTGACAGGACAAAACAAAAGAACGAGTCTGAATGTGAGGTGAATTAGCAGACTCCGTAGCCTGAAGAAGACCCAGCTAAGCAATTTATTAATAGGCTAATTTCTGTTGATCATAATTTGGCCTTGGCTACATTATAGTGTTTTCTTATTAGACATGTGAAATATTATTTCACGTCTAAGTTTCACAGTTTTCAGCTCCTCCCCGACTGCAAGCGGCAACTCTCGCCGATCGGTTTCATCCAGCCGCAGCCGATGTCGAACACAGCTAATGCCATGAAGTGAAACGACAGAAAAGCAAGTGGTGTTTCACTGCAGAGTCAAATGACATCCAGCTCCACTTCTCTGGACCTAATTGGGTTGAGTTGTGGGTAGGGTTAGGGTGTGGTTGGATATTCTAGCTCCACCCATTAGGCCCTAAGTACATTCGCTCCTCCTTGCTGGACGTCTAGCGAGGGGGAGCTAGACGTAAGATTCACCCATTTGCTCTGCAGTGAGAAGCCTCGTATGGCTATGGAAAGTTGTTGCAAAATCATAGCTGTAAAAAATCTGTTGCAGAAATGAAATAGGATCAAAGTTCTTAAGCTTGTTTTACAGCCGTCACTGATTTTTGGAATTCATTGTATATTAATTGATGCATTGTATTCATTGAGTTTTGGAATTCATTTATTTTTGTTTGCAAAAAATTCTCTTTTCTTTTCTTTTTCTTTTTTGCTCAATACTTAAACGCGTCGCATAGCACTTAAACCGCTCGTAAAATAAGGCCCCGACACCGATTAAACTCATTTTACACTGATATGACTGTTGCCATGAATAATGACAGTGAAAACACGTCATTGGATACACTGTAGCTTAGAAAGAGTTGTCAATACACACGAGTAACACGCATCTGTTCTAAGGGTTCTAACACTGTATCGACACAACAACGTGACTACATAAGCCATGAACATACACGCGCTGGACATCTCGAAATACGTCTTTATGTACCTCATTAAATGTATGTCTTTATTTGTAAATACCGTGTTTATTCAAAGAAGCTTCCCCCACCGACTCAACGTGTTCGTCTTTCTTCTTCTTCTTCTTCTTCTTCTTCGTCTTCGTCTTCTTCGTCTTCTTCTGCGGCGGATCGCAGACAAGTGCATTACCGCCACCTATCACCCAAATGGACCACTGACACTGTCGTCTTCTTCTGCGGCGGATCGCAGACAAGTGCATTACCGCCACCTATCACCCAAACGGACCACTGACACTGCCGACAATCTCCTGATTTACCTTACTCCACCAACATTGCAAGGAATCGCCCTTAATTCTTATACCCGCATAGAGGCTGAAGTATGAAGGTAAAAGAGTAGCAAAACTCGAGAGCACGTAGATGTGAATTGGAGAACTTGTACAATAAATATTTGTACTTGTACGCTAAAATTTACACTCACAGATCCAATGTGAAAACCTGTACAATAAAAATCTGTAAAAATCAATAAAAAGTTAAATGATTAAATTTACACTGGCAGACAATAGTCACAAACCTGTATTCTGAATTTGAAACTGCAGACAAGTAGTCACAAATGTGTAAAATGCCATTTACAGAAATACAAAGAGAGACAACTTGGAATACATATTTGCACTTATTCTTACATTCACATTTGCAGTACAAGCTCAATTAGGCACTTGCAACTTCTCAAATCTGTCACTGAAATTTCAAATTTCACGAGAAAGAGAGAAAGGGGGGCGGGAGCGGGGGTATTCAAACGAGCCGTTTTATTGGTTGGTGCCTAGCCAATAAAATGGGACTTCTATTTTACGTGATGATGTCACGAAACCAGCATCCTCGGGGACGTTCTGAAAAAGCTATCATGGCTTAATGCATTAGACTTCTATTAAAAGAAATAAATTATATTATCAAACTCAGCAAACCAGGAACATACTACTGAATTAAAGGCACACTATGCGGGAATTCCGTTTGTCAAACAGCGACCACTAGAGTCGCTGTGGAGTACTTGTATTTAACGTTACTGTCGTAAATAATACTCACACAGAGCGTCTCTGCACTCACGGCCTGAAACCCCTTTGAAGCTGTTATATTAAGGTACAAATCTTACGTAGTGTGCCTTTAAAGCAACACTAAGTACGATTTTTTACCTTAAAAAAATGTTTCCAAAATCGTTTCAGTGGTCCATTAAGTCGTAACAGGGTGAAAGGCACTTCTGGATTCGCTTTGCGGTCCTATATCTGCTATAACCACTCTATGTAAGATTGCCAGATAGGCTCGCGTTTTTGTAGTTCTAATGAGACATAAGAAAACTACAAATTTGACTTGCTTAACCTCAAGCGTTACAATAGTCATTATTTTGTTTTTCTTCGTTTCTGATGTCGCAATAAATCATACTTTCATGAAATCATGCAACATACTCTACCTTGTCTGTGGACATCGTTCATTCCAAAGGGTAGGCTAAATTATTTACGACAGCGGTAATGGACAATTCCGCTTCCAACCTGTAGGGCGAGGAAAAGTAACTTGGTGCTGCTTTAATCACTGGATAGGTTTTTTTTTTTTATTATTGAAAGTGTTTTTTTATTTCAGCTGAATTTCAGAGAAGATAAGGCAACGTTTTTTAGCACATTTCACTTCAAGCGGTAATGCAGGGGAAAAAAATATCCAAATGCTCCACGTGAACTTCGGTCTTCCGATACCATCGTGTCAATTCTCAATTGATTTTGATTAATAATATGCGCGAGGGAGTGAGAGAGAGCAAGACAGTTTGAAGACTGTGAGAGTGCCCGTGCACGACCGGGGCGCTCTCTCTCTCTCTCTCTCTGCTCGTTCTTTCAGTAGCATGCGCCCTGTCACAAGCGCAGCAATCATCTACATCACTCACCGATCAAATATGTCTTTGGCTAGACAAAAATTCACTTTGGCGGCCGAGAGAGACAGAGGGAGAGCAGGGAAAGGAAATGTAGCTGAACAAATATGCTGCGTGTTTTAAATAGCCGCCTCCCACCAACTAAACAATTAAATTACACTGCAAATATTGTTTTTCCAAAGATGGTTTCTGTCATTTACTGTAGTTTGTATCACGCTGATGTAATTTCAAGTGTTTGTTTTTAAAATAAGTGTTTTTAGTTAGTTATTTGATGCGGTGGTGGTGACGTCATGATTGACAGCTGTGATTGACAGGTTCTCTGAGCGAAGTAGTCACTGAAGCACCAACAGACTTTTTCCGGGATCTTCGGAGGACTGAGGAGATTGGAGCTTTAAATTTAATATCTAAATTTCTATAATTCATTTTTTTTAAAAGTGCAGGAGCGTGTGCTTATGATTGATTCAGCGAGAGTGAGGGCGGGGCCTTGATTTCGCGGCTTTACTTCCTGCTCACTACTGCGCATGTCTGGTCCCGAAATCGCTACTGCGCAGATTCAAGTTCCAAGATGTCAGGGATATCGGGATACTGGCGGCTTCACTTCTGACCAATGGAAGAGAGCGAAGAGTCCATCTTTTTTTACAATCTATGCTTCACACAGCTTGGGTGCTTCTCAATATCCCTCCTCATCTCCTCGATCCTCCGTCCTCCATCCTATGACCTGGAAATCAATCGAGCTCAGCCATCTTGAAGGACATCTCAATTCTCTAATTGCACCGCGAGGAGGCGAGGATCGAGGAGTGAGGAGGCTTCCAGGGGAGTCATGAGCGAGGATGCACAGTTGTATGCTTTATGGAAGTGTTTTATCGACTAAACGTGACGCACGTATCAATTCTCCTCCCCCTTCACGTCGGTCACAATCATTTTAATTTATACTTTACCTTTGCAGTTTATATAAACCACACATCTCACATATTTCAACAGGGTATCTTGCTTTATTATTATTTATTACTAATTTCTTAAATAACCAAACTTCAACAACATAAGGGCAGATCCTTTGAGCGCTGCTGCTGGTGACGCTCGAGTGATCAAGTATTCCAAAGTATAAAAAAAAACTTTTGGGGGCGTGACCAAGATGGCAGCCTGAACGCTCGTTATTTTGAGAGCTTGCACCAAGTTTTTCGATAAATGTTGCTTATAAGCAGTAATTAGTTATTCTGGTCCTTTTTTAAGTTGCAACAGCCTGTTACATATTTGACATCTACTTTTTGCTTCATTATGGCAAGTTCTGAAAAGGGTAATCCTGGCGCTAGCATAAGCACAGTCTCAGTGGTTAGCAGCGGGCATGATTATGTTGTCAACATGAGCGAAGAGGGTGCGTTTAGCCTGGCAGAAGAGGAGTTCCCAGTTCTGCCTGCTAATCCAAGCAAGGCACCAGCTGCTAAGAAAAAGGCCAGTGATAATACGAGTGTTGATATTTCTTCTCAGCTGGTAAACATAACCCAGCTGATCAACAGTCGCTCTGACGCAACAGAGAGAAAGATATCCGACTTGAAAGAAAAAGTGGATGCTGTGTCGTCTGACTTAAAGACTGTTACAGCAAAGGTGGTGTGCTTGGAGCGGCGCGTGGATCAAATTGAACAGCCGATTAGCAAATTGGAAAGAAGAATGGATGATCTAGAAACCTACATGAGACGGCGCAATTTGAAGATCATAGGCATTCCAGAAGCAGCTGATGAAAATATTTGTCTAGAAGTTATCAAGATTTGTCGAGCTGTTCTTCCCAGCGAAAGCGATAAGCTTCCAGGTGCCATTGATGTTGTTCACTGTCTCTGGAGTGCGCAACAGAGTGGCGGTAGGCCTAGAGCAAACATAGGCCTACTGCAGTTTTCCACACGCTCCTACAGAGATGCAGTTTGGAAGGCTGCCAAAAGTTCTTCATATCTGCGGGACAAGGGCTTGCAGTTCAGGGAGGACTTTTCCAAAGAAGATCGTGAAAGAAAGATGAAGTTGTGGCCGGAAGTTCAAAAAGCTCGAGCGGCTGGGAAAACTGGAGGCAGAGCCTTTGTGCAAGGGCAAGGTGAAATTATCCTCGTCAACTGAGCTGGAAACTAATATTGATTGACTGATTTGTATTGTTTTTTTATGAGCCTGTATTGTTTTGACTTTCGAATGGAGTTAAAGTAACAAGAAGTGTTTTTGCGTGATCTTATATACAGATCTGTAGGCCTACTTTTGGTCAGTGAGCTTTTAAAGTAGTTGAAGGAAGTGTTTATTTTTTTTTATTTTAGAGCCGCTTATTTGCACAAATTACAAAACATTATGGTGCTATATTATGTGGTTGACCTTTATGCCATCCTAAACCCTACATAACTGACTGTTTATAAGAGGTTAAAAGTTTTTTTGTTTTGTTTAGTTATTTCTGTCACAGTCTTCGTCTGCACCTGTCTGTCTTAGTCTGCACTACACTACCCAGAATCCTTTTCGTCTCCACACCTGAACTCACTCCCTCATTATCCACCTGTCCCTCATCATCATCTGTGTCACCTGTCTTCACCTCGTTAGTGTTCATTTGGACTTGTATTTAGTTTGCTTGTGTTGAGTCTGTCTTGGTCGGTTCTTGTAAATGTTACCTGGTGTTTGTGTTCTCTGCCCGCCTGTACCAGTTTGATTTTTGAGTTAATTAGTAAATGTTGGAATTGGATCTTTTTGACTCAGCCTCCTTCCTCTGCATACACCAACCGTGACAGTTTCAGAGTTAGTTGTTGATGTCAATTTCTATTATTTCTTTGAATGCCAGGGGTTTAAGAGAAAGCCTTAAGCGTAAGGCTTTGTTTTTGTTTTCTAAGCGGTTTAATAATGACTTTGTATTTTTTTTTTTCAAGAATCACACTCTATTGCCTCTGATGTTAATTCTCGGAGATCACAATGGGGTAGTGATATTTGGCTGTCTCATGGAACAGATCACTCAGCAGGGGTTTCTTGCCTGAAAAATAATTATAGAGGTGAGGTTTTGCATTCGGTGTCACGAATGAAACTCGGAAGCAAGTGCAAGTGAAACTCAGTTTATTAACTATAAATTTTGAAACATAAGAAAAGTCCAAGATGAGAGGCTAGCGGCACAGGGACTCAAATGGTCAGACGAATCCAGTGAGAGAAGTGCTGAACAAACACGACGAATCGAGATAACATCCACAGGAACAGGAACACGAACAAGAACAACAAAGGCACGGGACTGGAACTCAGATGGAACAACACAACCGGACATCACAAACAAACAACGATCTGACAAAGGAGATGAGAAAGTGTTGAGTATTTGAAGGGTGATGAAATGAGTTGCAGCTGGTGAAAGGAAGTGATTGCAGCTGATCGCGGTAACGAGTCGTCATGCCCACCACACATCCACACACACTGTAAAAAGTAATACCTAGATCTAACTTATAAAAAGTGAGGCAAGTGGCTGCATTGAATGTTTTAGGTTGAATCAACTTGCAGCCTTTAAGTATATTGAACACTTTAACATAACTCAACTTGATTTTATTGCGTTCATATTAAGTAAACTAATAATACTAGTATTACTCAGTTAGATAAACCTACTTTTCTTGGTACAGGTAATGTATTTATGGTTTGCTACAAGTAACCTGCACTCATTTTAATTAGGTTTTATGAACTTTAAAATAGTAAAATTAAACTAGTAAAATTAACCTAATCATATGCGAATAAACATTTTAATTGAGTCCTGGATATAACCTCAGAAAATAAATCTAAAAGTCTATATTCTAAGCACTACAGTGATTAACCTATTACAAATGCAATGGAAGAAAAAGATGAGAAAATAGATTGAAGACAAAAACATTTATTCAATGTTAACCAGTGTCACTTTTAACAGTGACTACAAAACAGCAAATAAATGTGGCCGCATATGTTAAGTATAATATAAAACAAACACTGTATAAGTGTATTTTCAACCTGTTCTGAACAGTACAGTGAAATATCCAATCTGTAATGTTTGGATAAAGGTAAATGTGAGCCATAAAATCACATTGTATCACACTGGAACTGCAAAGGTCGAGAGCATAGGTAAGTCCAAACAGGAGGCAGCATGCTTTAGACAGGTTTGGCACACCTCTGACCACGGGCTGTCCTTCTTTCATAATACCAATCGTGTCGGGATGATGGCACATGTACATTTTCAGTGGGCAACTGCCAAGCTCAGCGTGCACCTCTGTTTCAGCATGGTTCTGTTGGTGGAGACAAAAAAAAAAAAAGACAAACAGGTAATGAGAGGAATATAGATGACCGGTAGAAGACATAAGACAAGAAAGTCAAAATTGTACTTTTGTTACTAAAGGTGGTGATAACTAGACGGATACTGTGACTAGAGCATGTGACCAGAGTGAAGTCTATGACAATGCCATAGAGTGTAGGTACTAAACTATCATAATCTACTGTAGCATGAGTGTTGTCTTATTCTGGTTCAAAGGATGCATTACAATGAAACAATGCAGTTGTCCTTGCCTGTCCCTGATTGGTCATCACATTATTGTTTTTTAAGCTACAAATTAATGGACTATGCAGCATTAAAAAAAAAACGTGGATAAAATTTCTAAAATCAGACAGACAAACATACATCTCTGCAGTGTAATCTGTGCATCTGCTTTAGTAATGCAAAAGTACATAATCTGATTGCAGAGTCCTGTCAAAGACACACGACTACCTTGTTTTGCCTGCTGTCCATAAAACACCATCTTCCATCCATCTTCTTCCGCTTCATCCGGGGCCGGGTCGCGGGGGCAGCAGTCTAAGCAGAGATGCCCAGACTTCCCTCTCCCCGGACACTTCCTCCAGCTCTTCTGGGGGGACACCGAGGCGTTCCCAGGCCAGCCGGGAGACATAGTCTCTCCAGCGTGACCTAGGCCTTCCCCGGGGCCTCCGCCCAGTGGGACGTGCCCGGAACACCTCCCCAGGGAGGCGTCCAGGAGGCATCCTGAACAGATGCCCAAGCCACCTCAGCTGACCCCTCTCGATGTGGAGGAGCAGCGGCTCTACTCTGAGCTCCTCCCGAGTGACCGAGCTTCTCACCCTATCTCTAAGGGATCGCCCAGCCACCCTGCGGAGAAAGCTCATTTCGGCCGCCTGTATCCGGGATCTTGTCCTTTCGGTCATGACCCAAAGCTCATGACCATAGGTGAGAGTAGGAACGTAGATTGACCGGTAAATCGAGAGCTTTGCCTTACGGCTCAGCTCCTTCTTCACCACAACAGACCGGTACATCGACCGCATTGCTGCAGAAGCTGCACCGATCCGTCTGTCAATCTCCCGTTCCATCCTTCCCTCACTCGTGAACAAAACCCCAAGATACTTAAACTCCTCCACTTGAGGAAGGATTTCTCCACCAACCTGAAAACACCATCTTACTTTCCCTTATTTGCCCGTTCTATTACCTGAAAGCTTGAAATTGCGACCGTTTCGATCGCATATTATCCCGAAATTTAATCTTTGCAATATAAAAATATAACTGAGGGCATTTGTGCAACTAAGTATTGCCTACATATCTGCGTTTTTAAACACGTCCATTCTAAATGTTGTTACAGTGGCGATAATGTTAGCAGGTGCTGCTAGAAATAAGCTTTAAAACTAAAACACATTGTAGGCTGGACGGGCCTACAGCACTCATTTAATTTCAACCGCTGTTGTCTGTTTGCCGATCGACCACACTCCCTAGCACTCTGCAACCATCTTAGCTTGCCATGTGTGCAGGATAGCTCTATTACAGTACAATGCAAACCTAACCTCAGCTCCCTTGAGTAAGCGATTTTGCGTGACTTTACATCACCAGTCATTTGGCTAAATTTGCTCAACTTACCTTGTTATTCAGATCCGCTGCAGCGAACAAACCGTTGAAGTGCCGAGGAAGATACTGCATCTGCCTGAGAAAGTCCGCGCCAATGAAAAAGCGGGATTCCAAGACTTATAAAAAAATTAAAATATTTACGTTTGGTGAACGCACGTGCCACATCGACAGCTTCTCAAATAAATAGGCTAGTGTATGTCAACTCACTTTTATAACATTTATTGTACACAATAACCACATACAAATAACTACCTAAATAAATTGCATTGGTTTTATTCAAAATATATGGTTATATAAAAACTTCTATATTTTAAGTAAAGAGGAAGTATTTTTATACTTTTTAGTATAAAACTAATAAAATAAGCTCGATTATAACTATTTAAAGTATATAAAACCTACTTTGTGGGAGTAGCACTTTTTACAGTGCACACATATAAACAACAAAGCACAAGACGAGGAAGAGACATAGGATTTATGAACCGTGGCATTCGGACTGTGATGAAAACGGCCACTTTATATGCTTAATTTTAAAATGTTTTAGTGTAATTTTTTTTAGTAGGCTAGTTAATATCTATGGATATAATTGTAAATCTGACAATGGGTTATTATGTTTGTTGGAGGAAAGGCTTAAACATTGGTTATCCAAATTCCCGGATTCCTATTTAATAATAGGGGGCGATTTTAATGTTTTAAATGAATCAATAGATAGATGGCCACCAAGACCACCTTCAAATTTAAATGCTAATTTAAAGTTGAAGAGTTCAGATGCAAAAGCCTCTAAGTGCCATCTCAAATTTTCTTCTAGAATGATCATTTTTATCAAGCTCGTATATTTAAGTTCAGTAATTTCACTTAAATGACCATGAAAATTACCTATTAATTGTCATTTAAGTGAAATTACTGAACTTAAATATACTAGCTTGATAAAAATTATCATTCTTGAAGAAAATTTGAGATGGCACTTAAAGGCTTTTGCATCTGAACTCTTCAGTTGTTTATGGGCAGATTTGGTCTGATTGACAACTGTAAAAAACAGAGTAAAATTTACTTAATTTTTTTTAAGGCAAGTTTTTGCACTGATATTTTTTGAGTAAATTTCACACATAGAATCAAGTACACTATACTTCACTAAGTTAAGTGAAAGTAATACAAGAAATTAAGCAACTTTTATTTAGCTAATTTAAGGTTAAGTAATATCTATTTAATTGAAATTTTCTTTGTACAACATTTCACTCAAACAATATAACAATGAATTAGACCACACTTTTCAAGTATATGATTTACTCAGAAACGTTTAAGTAATCAATACATAGTGTGTGTCACCATATATATATCTCTTGTGGTAAACGTGTGAACGCAGACCTCAATACTTGTTAGACAATACACATTGACGGTAACATTTGATGGATCGTTTTTGTGTTTGAATGTGTCATTTTAAGTAGAAAATTAACTCCAAATGTCACAAAATGGCAAGTTACTAATCCTAACAACAAAAGCAATGATAAAATAGTGTAAATACATATGGAAAACAGTGAAAAATAAACCTCATTAATTATTCATGGCCCAGTGCATGATGGGAACACCAGTATCAGAAAAGTTGAGTAATTTTACTTAAATTTATGATGTTGATATTTACGCTTTCATTTCTACAAGATTGAATTGAGTACTATTTACTTTTTTTTTTTTCATTCTTGCCTGAACTAACTTTTTTCATGTAAATTACATTGTTTTTTTCTGTAGTATTTACTTCACCGCAAAATAATTTTTATCAGTGGGAGAGAGAGAGAAATTTAGATGATATTGTGTATACTTGGAGTAACAAGGATGGCTCTAGACGTTCTAGGATTGATTTTTGGCTTGTCTCTAACCATTTTGATGGGAACAATATTTGGGTTAATTGTATTAATGGCAACACCATTAACTGACCATAAAGCCATATTAATTAAAATTAATATTTCTCCAAACATAAATTGTAACAGGTATAATTCATACTGGAAAATGAATAGTTCTTTGCTTAAATTGAATGCAGTTAAACAGGAATTGGAAAAACTCATAATCATTACTGGATTAAAGCCAAAAAGGATGGGTTGTTCAGTCATAATTGGGAATTATTAAAATTGGAAAATATTTGAGGAAATTTAGTAGCACATTAGTTAAATAACAACATCTTATGGAAGAGAAAGCTGTTAGTGAAATCTTAGCCATTTCCAACATTCCCACTGTGGACTTGTTAGAAGGACAGAGATTGCGTCTATCAGAGCTCCAAAATGAGCTTGATATTATGTACAGAATGCGAGCACAATGTGCCTTTATTCGATCAAGGCAAAATGGTTAGAGCACGGAGAGCAGATGTCTGCTTATTTTTTTAAACTTGAAAAGTCAAGGGCTAAACTAAATTCTGTTTCTAAAATGTATGTTAATGGATTGATTACAGATCATTTTGACACAATCTCTAACTTTTGCTATAATTATTACTCTAATTTATACACTTCTATATTCAGTGAGCATAATATGACGTCTTTTTGTAAACATTTTGAGAATGTTAAAACAATTACTGAAGAGGACCAAAAGTTATGTGATGTCCCAGTAACGATTACGGAAATTAAGCAAGCTATTGAACGTTTAAAATGTAATAAATCACCCGGTAATGGTGGAATTACCACCGAGTTCTATAAGCAGTTTTCTGAGATTCTTGCCCCATTTCTTTTTGAAGTGTACTCTGAAAGCTTAAAGTGCTCACAACTTCCTACAACTATGACGCAAGGTATAATTTGTTTGATTCCTAAGCCAAAGAAAGATTTGTTGCTTATTAATAATTGGAGACCTGTTGGATTAGTCTGTTGAAAAATTACTATAAAATATTTGCTCATGTCTTTGCACAAAAGGTTCAAATTAGTTTTAGATGTCATTATTGATGAAAATCAATCTGTTGAATAATGAGTATAAAATATTTGCTCATGTCTTTGCACAAAGGTTCAAATTAGTTTTAGATTCCATTATTGATGAAAATCAATCTGGGTTTATGAGAAATAGACATATTTAATAATATCAGACTTATTTTTGATCTTATTGATTATTCTGACTTTGCTTTAGACTTTTTTTAGACTTTTTCAAAGCCTTTGATTCTGTTGAGCATCCTTTTATGTTTTATTGTTTGGATTTGGGGCTTATTTCTGTAATGCCATGAAAACTCTTTATGCAGGTAGAAATAGTTCTGTGAAATTGAATAATGGCACTACACAAAGATTTAATCTGGAAAGAGGAGTTAGGCAAGGTTGCCCAGTTTCTGTTTACCTCTTTCTCGTTGTTGCTCAGGCGTTGTGTCACTTCATTAAATCAAGTCAGATAAAGGGAATTCAAGTTGAAGAGAGAAGTGTCCTGATAAGTCATTTGGCTGATGACACAGCTCTTTTCCTGAAAAATGTTGATCAAATCCAGTCAGCTGTCGAGCTCATTGGATTTTTTTTTCCAGTGCCTCAGGTCTATGCCTTAATAGGCTACTCTTTCCGCTGGACACAGCTTTCTGGATACAGATGTAGCAATCCTCTTCCCGCTGAACACAGCTTCACTGGATACAGTTTGTAGACCCACTCTTTCCGGTGGATAGCCTACAGCTTTCAGAAGTCACTTTCTCTCAGGATACGTGCACGAGCTCCAAGTCTCTCTCTCTCTCACACTAATATCAGCACGGCCCGCTTATATGCGGTCTCCTCACGCCAATTACTGAAATCACAGACAGGTGTTTGTCATTTGAACTTGACCCACTTATTCACCGCTCGGCTCCGTCCCCGCTCTCCCGCTACAGACTTCGCTGAACCACGCCCATTGCATTTATTAGTGGAGACAGATGTTCGGAAATAGTAATGTAAGGATCGAATAAACACTGACACATTTTTAATATCATCATTTATTTCAGGAACCTTAATGTACAGAAAATCAAAATCTATGCGACACAAAAAATGGACAGTGTTTTAGAGCTCCCCCTAAATGTCTCAAAGTAGGCTTTCAGGGGAGCCCAGGTCCTTTTCAGGGGAGCCGAGCTCCCCTTAGCTCCCCCGTAATTCGAACACTTCTGCCTCTCAGTCACCGTGAACTTTTTTCCTGGAGCACGTCTCTAATCTTCAACAAAACTCAGCGAATACTATTCACCCAGACATGAGCAATATATCTTTTAAATCATTTGAGTTTGTACTTTTAAATGATCCGATTCAAAACTAAAATAAATATTCTCCGTTTATGTAATTTATATAAAAAGAGAGACGTGTCAGCCATTCTCATTATCTTTCTCTCAGCTCATTATCTCCGGTAATGTGACACGCCCACGGAGAGCACGCGCTATTCAAACGCAAATACGTGAAGCACCACATTGAGACGCGTTAACGCCCATAAACTCTGAAAACACACTTTCTCTTGAGCGGCTATGAGGAACAATACTGGGACATTTACCTACCTCAGAACAAGTGCTGGTTTATTTTCACCACGAGGAGGAGCAACAGATTCAGCTGAGAAGTGTGTAAGTGTTTTATGCTTGTGCTTTGTTCTAATCGCGATATAGAATAACGTTAGTGTCTGTAAACGGAAAAATAGCATACTGTTTAAATGTGAATCATGTTTCTGTGTGTGTGTGTGTGTGTGTGTGTGTGTGTGTGTGTGTGTGTGTGTGTGTGAATGAATGAATGAATGAACGCACAGATACGCACTGTTATAGACGAAATAAAAGACATTTTGTTGACTAGTTTTGGATAGAGTATAAAGTTTTTACTCTAAAATAGACATCAAATAAACTTTGTTAGGAGTTTCTGCTCATATGTTAAATATATAGTATGTTTTGTCAATAAACTAATCAACTAAGATGTTATAGTCTAGTGTTTGTTCCAATCCAAGCTAAATCAAAATAATGAATCCTCAACTTTGAAATATGTATGATCAAACTAAGACATTTATGGAAAAGACAATTTTCTTTTCAAGATTTTTCCAACTCTAACTTTGAACTGAAATAAAACCTTGTCTATATGGTGAAGGGTACGAGATAGATGTGTCCAGACGTATGCACCCTGTATTTTAAAGAAGAACATTTAATTATTTGTGATAAATTTTTCATTCACAAAGAATTCAAGGACATTATTCATGTCCCTAAAGGTTGGAGTTTTCCTCATTTTTTTAATTAAGGCATTACGATTTTTTATTCCTCTTTTTAGTCAACTTTAGCATGGGTGTGTTCACTTATTCTAAGCAGTGTGTGTGTTGTAAATAAATCCAAACAATCTAAAAGCCATTCTTTTTTAAATCTCCTCATTCTTTCTGCAAGGCTCTTCATAATGATATGGCCTGATAGCACCTAATAGGGCCATTATGGGAGGGTCTTTGTCTTTCTCAGGTGTGAAATACTAATGAGAGATCAAGCCTCCTCGCATAAAGCTTTCTCAAACAAAACACGTCATACACATTCTAAAAGACTTTATTGACTTATCTGAATGAGTAGTCAGGATGTTTCTCACATAGTTTTGGAGCAAATATTCTAGACTATGTGATACAATTTTCAAAAGTCTTGTGAAGAAATAATCAATATGTGTTTTGTGGCCTTATTTCAGAAACTTTTATTTTTATTTTTTTCAATAACCACGCATAAATAATATTCTCTCAAAAATACAAACATGTACATGCATGTTGCTAACATATTATGATAGCCCCGTGTGTGCTATATAGAGTGAATTTACACCTTTGCCATTAACATGTTTATAAATAACTGAAAAAAGCACAAATGTCAGTGCATGTCAAAACATCCCAAGGGCCCCAAAAAACCTTTGGTCCCCAGAGGGTTAAGGTCTGTATTATTATTTTAAAGACTTCTTTAAAGTCATTCAGTTTTACATTTAAAACATTTACAAATACAAATTGCCCTTTATGGCAATTGTTTCTTTAAACACCTCTGTGTCTATGATTCTTCAACTGAAACACTGTGTTTTAATTCAAATAGCTTATTATCACTAATGACAGGCTCAGATAACAGCTTTTAGCTGACATTGAATGAGAGAGACTCTGAGACATTCAGGACTGGCACACTGCACTCTCATAAACTTCTAACATCAAACTTTTATTTACCATCCTATAACTCTATCCCAGCTTAAGGCATATTTGCCAGAAATTACATGTGTTTCCAAATAAACATAATTTTTATAGTTGTCTTTATTTAGACATTACAAATTTCCACTCTTGAGTCTCTGTTGCACTGGCAGTTTCAGCCACAGTACACATCAGATCCAGATAAGCAAACTGTTTCATTACAGCCAATAATAAACTTATCTTTTGAAAGCAAAACATCAGCTTCTAGTTCTTTCATGGTCAACTTTTCAAGCTGTTTGTTTAATCAGCATTCAGCCACTGTTAATCCAGTCCTGCTTCTGCTTGTTTGATCTTACATAAAAATAATTATTCTAGTTCTCAATAACGTTTCACATTTCTCAATCTCAATTTAAATGTCAAGTTCTCAACCATAGTTTAATATTTGACTTAAGTTTTCTCTTGGAGTTTATCAATCTCCAATTAGGATTCACACTAACTTTAACGAGGCTAGAACTATCTGCTTGTGATACTTTTGCAGTTATTGTAAATCATCTGTGAGATAAGTCTCTCTATATCATCTAAAACCTTTTTAAAATGTTTAATTACAACACAATCATCCTTTTAGTTACTTTGATATATTTTGCAACTCACATTTGTTGGAGTCATTAATTTTACATCAACCTGTATTCATCAATTCACTTATAAAAATTACTATTATAGATCTTTTCTTCAAAAGGGTTCACTTTAAGACTTCAATCTTTTGACCTTGTTTTTATTTCTTATTTCTCAGACAAAAAATGTTACTGTCGTCATTTAAACACGGATCTACTTTCAAACCAATATTATTACCAGAACTGTGTTGTCATTTTATCACATTTTTAAACACCTTCTCGGTGGGCATTTACAGTTACGTATTAAATGGTCCTGATGACCACCATTAAAAACACTCTCTGTCGGCTCCAACTTACTGCCCACCCTTGAAGCAGCGTGTGTCCCAATCAGGAATGCAAACAGAGCCACTGATAAGCAGTTCTCTGTATTCTTTTACAGTCCACCAGTGGCGGATTTAATCATAATAGCCAAATCATAATCTTCATCATTATCATTGGCAGAACATTAATTTTCATAAGCTGCATGGAAATGCTCAAAATATTGTAAGTTATTTTCACAAAGTTTCCTTTTAACTTTAGTCGCTTGTCCAGGGAAATGATCCCCGACCCAGAATTTACTTCTATTGCTTTTTGTAATCATCGTAAGCAATACGAGGCTAAACATTTGAATTTTCCAGTTTTTTAATTTGTTTGTAGCCAGTCAAGTTGTTTAAATTTCCAATCAGATTCAAAATACTGACTACCATTTACTTAATCATTTCTGCAAATTTCTTTGAAGTGAGGGCTTCAGAGCACAGCTGCTTACCATATCTTAATCATGGTTCATACTCACCTGAAGTTATTGCAGAAATGGAGGCGGCGATCTCTTAACAACACAGCTCGGCTTCTGCGTGATGAAACTGAAAAGTATACTCCAAAATCACAGTTACATATACTGGTCCACGGCAATTTGGGTCACAACTTCTTTTTTTTTTTTTCTTTTTTTTTTTCTCTCGGAATCGTTCCTGATGCATCCCTGGCAAACAACCCTATTATTGTTAGTATCCCTAACTGCCTGATTCACTTCACTAAGTTCGGGGATCCCCTATCTGAGATGGAAGAGATTGAGCAGGTTTTCGGTGCCACTGGACCTACAATCCAGGGACGTACTCTGCTGGGGTGTTGCTATACCAACAATGCCCAATGGGGCCCCCACAGAGCACGCTTCGCTTGCGCTGTCTGCTCTTGTTAAAACTTTAAACAATGCTATCAGCGACTTCCTTTTATACTTTAACCTTCAGTATAATTAATCTTCACTCTCCTCATCGGAGTGAAGCTCTCCCGCTCCCCTTCAAAATCTCTCCCAATCAGATAGCCCTAACCAAATAATAAAATTACTACCTTGTTTTTTGATTAGCCAGGGATGTCACCAAAGAATAATTGCCGCATCCTCCACCATAACTGTAAGGGGTATACAGTTAAAGACCCAGAACCAGATATGAAGAATGAAGACCCGGAGTCAGAATTATAAAAAATTAAAGAAAAGTTTTACTGAAGATAGTTTGCAGTTTCATCAGCAGAAGTCAGCTTCAAGACTCACACAGGAGTTCGTAGGCCGCCCCGCCTACAGTTACAAAGATCACAGCAGTTATACCATTTCCAAGGTCTAAGCTACGTCATTGCTTAAAGGTTGAATGATTCTCATTGGCTAAGAAACATTAAGAGCCTAAACAATTTAACACATGTGAGGAGATAGGGGTGCCTATCGCCATTAGTAAAGATAGTTGTCGTCCACTCAATAGATTTAGGTCTGTGGTGGCCTCGCAGGTTAGAGAAGGGCGCCGGGTTGTCTGGTCCGAACGTCCAGAACCTACATAGAATGTCATACGCACACACACAAATAACAGACACTAGCAAATAACAGCTCCCATCAAGGCTGAAGAGAGTCTGAGCTCCTTATTATCAGTTAAGTATACCAAAACATAATGCTAAAACATTCACTCGTTTGGGAGAAAAACAGATAACTGGCATTTACTCCCAAGGAAGGAAATATACTGGAAAGAATACATTTTAATACAACAATTAAAGTTCGAAAGTAATGCTCAATATAGCTTGACCATCTGTCCAGCGAAGGATCATATGTGTCCATGCTGCCTTTAGGACCCTCTAACCTTTCTTCTGATACCAGAGAAAGAGACAAACGGCCTTGTGGGTTACATGGCCTTCGTGTCCTGCGTGTACTACGTGCAATCTCAAAGTAAGATTGGAATGCACCTAAAAGAAACTGGTTACTTCCATCACATGCATTTAAGAAAATATAATTTCACAAGCACAAAGAATATAAAAATGAGTATGTGATAATGAATATATTTGATTATTGATTTTTATAAAGGAAGTATATAAGCATTCAAAAGGATTTATGATTATAGATGTATTTGAAGAGGCAAGGGATTTTGACCAACCCTTCAGTAGGAACCCCAGCACAAAAAGAACTACAAAATTCGACCGGTTTACGGCATACGTCACTTCCCCAAATTCTAACGTGAGAGCTCAACTCGCATTTGATTGCCGTCTGCATGTTGTCGTCATGGCTGAACCAACAGTTACTCGGAAGAAGGCAAAGATTTTGTAAGAGGATGCAAAAAAAAGAAAAATGGAGAGAAAAATGGAAATAAACTAAAAGCCAGGACGAGGATCAACATTGGTCCAGCGTTCGCTCGCTGGCTGGAGGAGGAGGAGGAGGAGGAGGAAGAGGGGGAGGAGGAGGAGGAGGAAGAGGGGGAGGAGGAGGAGGAGGAGTGCCCGACCGATGCTGACCTGGCCGTCATGCTTTTGGACCAACTTAGTAAGTTTAATATATATCGCTTGCACAATATCTCTATTTTTTCGAATTTGTTGTCTGTCTGGCCATGTTACGGAATCTATCTTGTCCTCCATTTAACTTCATGTATCAAGGAATGCTAGTAGAGTAGCGAATTATCAATCTGGTAGCTAGTAGGATGCTATAAAAAATCTCTTCACTGGCTCCCTGTCCCACTCAGAATTGAATATAAGGTCTCCCTCCTCACCCACCAGTGCATGCCCCCCTTTACCTACAGGAACTCCTCCAACACCAGAGTTCCTCACGCACTCTCCGGTCTGCAAACACAAACACCCTTTATGTCCCCAGAATCAAGCTCTGTAGCATGGGTGGTAGGGCCTTTTCATCGGCTGCTCCGAGGCTGTGGAATGCCCTCCCTGATCACCTGAGGGCCCCACAGACTACAGATGTTTTTAAACAAAACCTAAAAATGTATCTTTTTAAAAAAGCTTTTAAATAAATGTATTTTATCTGCACACACATAATCTAAAGACACGGGAGGCTGACCAGTTAACTGTTTGTTGACTTTTGCGACAGTGCTGCGGCGCTTGTGGCCTCTAGGGGAAAATTACAGGTCGAGCGCCACTAGTGGCCAAAAGTTCCGCAGTGTGCCTTTAATTTACATAAATGTGAACCGTTTGCCTTAAAAAGCTGCCAAGACAGAACAATTTGTAATATTCCTGTTAAGGATGCTCCAACTTATTTGGGTATGGTTATTATTAAAAATGAGAAGGAGAGAATCTCACAAAATTTTGATCCAGTGATTAAAAAAGTAAAGAACAGATTTAATATTTGGTTACAGAAAGACTTGTCACTCAAAGGTCATGATTTACTGGCTAAAGTGGAAGGTTTTTCTAGGCTTACTTATAGCTACCTCGATACACACGGATAATAAATTAACTAAGATAATTGATCAAATTATGCTGAACTTTTTGTGGAAAAACCGTATACATTATGAAAATCTGTAATTGTTAATTATTATAAAAATGGGGGACTTGATTATTTGGATTTTTCTATCTTAAATAACACCTTTAAAATGAACACTAATTCTATGTGGAATGTGATTTCTAAATCATTTTTTGATAAACTTGGTGGCCTTCCGTTTTTGCTTATGTGTGATTATAAAACTAAAAAACTATAAGGTTATACGTTCACTTTTTCAGAAAGAACTAGTTAGTAAACCACATGCCATATTGGTCAAGGTTTATTGGAACTATGAATTGGAGTAAGATATGGCTGTTGCCTAATAAATATATCATTACAAATAAGGTCAAGGAAATGTCATTTAAGATATTGCACAAATTTGACCCCTCTAAACATTTTCTATCCAAATTTAACAAAGATACAGATGTAAATTGTTCATTTTGTTTTTTGCAACCAGAAACTGTACCTCATATTTTTTGGCACTGTCAGTATACAAAGAGGTTATGGTGGGAAGTTTCTAAATTTATTAATGACAAATTGGATTCCAACTTCCTTTTGTTTATGAACATGTAATAATTGTCAAATATAATAAAAGTATGGAAAATGTAGCGTTTAAAATTAATTTGATGATTATATTTGTTAAGTTCCATATTCATCGGTGTAAATTTATCAGAAACCTCTTTTTTCTGTGGTATTGAAAGAATTAGAACATTATATGGTTTCTATTAAGGACAGTACAAACAAAAAAGCTGTTAAACCATTCATTTATTGAATACATTTATGATTTTGTGAATTGTCAAAGCCTTTTAATGTCTGTTTGTTTATTATACTGTGTTGGCAATTTTAATGATATTCATTGATCTTTAGTTAAATATAGATGATTCAAATAATGTCACATGTGTGTCTCTCACTTGTAGTGAGAGGATTCTGTTTATGTACCTGGGGAGGCAGAAGAGGGAGACACTCCAGAGAACAGACGAACAAGGACCTCTGACCTAGATGTCAGAAGGCCATTTGGTGCAGGGGAGCTTAGTGGGCCAACTAGTGACGTCTATGGAAAACTACTGGAAGGAAGGCTCTGGGGGGAAGAAGGCCTTGAAACTAAGATAAAAGCTAGTTCAGTCTGTCTGGGGGTGTGTCACTCTTCTGCACAGGGTAACAACTGTGTATTAGACTGCTCCTATTCTTGCAAGAATAAATACTTCTATTTTATATAATTTGACTCTGAGTGTCTCTTACGCAGTGATGTTTGTTTGAGAATTTTTGCCACAACAGTTTTGGTGTCAGAAGTGATATTCCTTGGACGTGTTCCCTGGACCTGAGATCGGACGGTGTTTTGCCACCTGGACTAAGTAAGTTCCAGCTCTACCTCGTAAACTTGAGAGAGAGGGGCCGACCGATATCAGGGCCGGGAGAATCGACCACTGGAATCTAAAGAACCCGCAAGTGGCACGAAACAACGTCTCTGGTAAGGGTCATTTAAATTCGGTTTAATTGGGGGAAGAGTGAAATTGAACCATATTGGCTGAGGGCTGTTTCTGTGGTACGTAATCTGAGATTAATTAAGATCTATATATAGATCAAGAGGTTTCAAACAGATACGAGAGAAAATTATCTGAGATTAACTGAGATCTGTAGCGGATCAAGAGGTTTCAAACAGATACGAAAATTATCTGAGATTAACTGAGATCTGTAACGGATCAAGAGGTTTCAAACAGATAGGTAACCTGAAAATCAGTTGTTCCACCACGGAGCAAATTGTTTTTAGGTGCTGAGGCTAATTAGGGGGAGCCAGAAAAGATTTTTTTTTTGGTAAACCTTAATTAGGAGGGCACTAACGAGTGCAACCCGACCGATTTGGGTTAAAAGAAAAAATCGGATTTGGTAGGGACGCCTAACAGATTAAAGAAAACGCGCGTTGAAGAGAAATCCACAGAGAACAGAAAACAGCCGGTATGGGGATGTCTCAAAAGCAAGCTTGCGAAATTTGGTACACCGGTGTTTTGTCAAATGAGGTATTGAGCGCCACAACATTAAAGATGGTGCGGGAATCAGTTGAACAGAGCAGTGAGAAACAAAAGTTGTGTCTGCGTTCAACATGTGTAAAAAAAATGTGAACAGATAATGGATTGTTGGCTTGAAGATAAAATGTCGAACTGCCAGGAGAAATAATGTTTTTTTTTACTTCATCCAGTAAATGGATGCATGACATTAGATGTCT
The DNA here is from genome assembly GCA_030578255.1 of Tiaroga cobitis. Classification (NCBI taxonomy): domain Eukaryota; kingdom Metazoa; phylum Chordata; class Actinopteri; order Cypriniformes; family Leuciscidae; genus Tiaroga; species Tiaroga cobitis. The sequence continues at coordinate 25,451,783 of CM060591.1, forward strand.
ATAGAACTTAAATTTATATGACAAGGATTGAAGTAGCAAGAAGCAATAAGGCTGTCTGTGTGAAATAGAGGGAACTGTAAGTGAGACTTGGTGGAAGAGGGAAGTGAAAAAAAAAAAAAAAAAGGTTGGTGTGTGAGATATGTGTGTGTGGGGATTGTTCAAACAATCATGGACTGGTTAGATAATGAAGGAACTGGCATGTTTGAGAAAAGAAAGGAGAGGATAATGAGGGAACTGGCATGTAGGGAAAAGAAAGGAGAAATATAGTAGAAAACTATATGTGATGAAAATAGACATGGTCTGACAGAATTTATGGAAGTCAAATTAACTGTTTAAATGGTGAAATGAAAAGTCAGTTTTAGAATAAAATAAGGCATTGTATGATTGACAGGGATTAACATGATATGAAGAATGTTTTAAGAACAATTCTAGATTTTGATAAAATAAGGATGAAATGATGATATATCTGCTTTATTTTATTAATGTTAAGAAAATAAGGGTATTGAAGCAAGTAGCTATAATGGTTGTCTGTGTAATTTACGGACTGAGTAATATAATCTGTTTTGGAGAAACAGTAGAGATAAGACTGAGACAATAATGATAATATTAAGTTGAATCTGCAGACTAACCATGTGATGGAAGGGAAAAGGCTTCAAACCAGTTGTAATGAAAATAATGATGTACAAATTGTTACACTTTATGAAGAGTAACGGAACAGTCCGGGAAAATAAATAAATAAATAAATAGTGAGACAAAAGAGAGCAAATGCTGTAAACAGCTCTGCTCAGAAGATCTCACTTTGAAGAGATTTGCAGATGATGTTTTGTAAAAGATAAGCTGGGAGAAATGTGTAAAGACAGAAAACAAATTCGAATATTTTGAGCATTTTCTGTGCTGCTCATGAAATTATGTTCCGCCAATAAAATGATGAAGATTATGATTTGGCTATTGTGATTAAATCCGCGACTGGTGGACTGTAAAAGAATACAGAGGACTGCTTATCAGTGGCTCTGTTTACATTCCTGAAATGGGACACACACTGCTTCAAGGGTGTGCAGTAAGTTGGAGCCGTTTGCAAGCTCACAGTGATCAAACTATAGTCAAGGACAGGTGTCTGATGCTGAAGTTGAGGCTGAAACAAATTCACTAGATGACAGAGAGTGTTTTAATGGTGGTCATCAGGACAATTTAATAGGTAACTAAATGCCCACCGAGAAGGTGTTTGAAAATGTGATAGTGACACATTTCTGATAATAATGTGGGGGTTTGAAAGTAGATCAGTGTTTAAATGACGACAGTAACATTTTTCGTCTGAGAAATAAGAGATAAAAACAAGGTCAAAGGATTGAAGTCTTAAAGTGAATCCTATAAGAAAGAAAAGATCTATAATAGTGAATTGATGAATACAGGTTGATGTAAAATTAATGACTCCAACAAATGTGAGTTGCAAAATATATCAAAGTAACTAACAGGATGATTGTGTTTTAATTAAACATTTTAGAAAGGGTTTAGATTAAGGAGAGAGACTAATCTCACGAATGATTTATAATAATTGCAAAAGATGTATCAAGCAGAGAGTGCTAGCCTTGTCAAAGTTAACGTAATTGAGAACTTGACAAACTAAAATTGAGATGAAATGTGAAACGAATAATTATTTAAGATCAAGTAAGCAGAAGCAATACTGGATTAACAGTTGCTGAATGCTGATTAAACAAACAGCTTGAAAAGTTGGCCATGAAAGAACTAGAAGCTGATGTTTTTGCTTTCAAAAGATAAGTTTATTATTGGCTGTAATGAAACAGTTTGCTTATCTGGATCTGATGTGTACTGTGGCTGAAACTGCCAGTGCAACAGAGACTCAATCTGAGTGGAAATTTGTAATGTCTAAATAAAGACAACTATAAAAATTATGTTTATTTGGAAACACATGTAATTTCTGGCAAATATGCCTTAAGCTGGGATAGAGCTATAGGATGGTAGATAAAAGTTTGATGCTAGAAGTTTATGAGAGTGCAGTGTGCCAGTCCTGAATGTCTCAGAGTCTCTCTCATTCAATGTCAGCTCAAAGCTGTTATCTGTGATAAGCTATTTGTAGTAAAGCACAGTTTCAGTTGAAGAATCATAGACACAGAGATGTTTAAAGAAACAATTGCCATAAAGGGCAATTTGTATTTGTAAATGTAAAACTGAATGACTTTAAAGAAGTCTTTAAAATAATAATGCAGAACTTGAAGACATTTTATTTTATTTTAGGACCAGTAACTTCTTTGTCTCATTTAGTCTCCACCATTCAGGACCGATGGCTCCGTCTACAGGTAAAGTTCACTGAACGTACGGATGATCCAAATTCGCTGAGTATAGTCTAAGCAGCTAGGGTTCTGCTTTTAAGATGGTTAATGGATTTAAGTGATTAAATACTGTTGTTATTGACCTGTCTCCCTGTGTGAACACTATTAGGCAATGGGAATGGCTCTGGTGACTCTTGAACGTGCCTTTCCTAAGCTCCAGAAAGCAGCTGAGTTCTGTTGAAGTGTGATGGGAAAAAAAGCGGTCACCAGTGGGCACGAGTGACCACCTCGATGACGGGTAAGACCTTCTTTGGCCAGACAGGGGGCAACCCAAGCCAGAGGGAAGCCATGGGGGTGTTTTATGTGAGACAGGTAGGAGAGTTGAGCAGGAGCTGTGAGGCCAGCAGCGTCCTTATGCCGTTAAGGGGAGATGACGCGGTGACGAGTTACGGCATGTCTCCCCATAATGCAAAGCTCCTCTATACCACTCACCAGAAGAAACCGCATTAGTTGTATGGCTTGTTTTTCATTGTGACAAGTGTCTGCAACTATACCAGGGGGACAACACCCTGAGGAGAAGAAAATTATAGACAAGGAGCTAATGGCAATGGGCTTTCAAGAGCCAGCTGAGACCGTAAGGGGGATTGCCATTATTAATTGTTGTGGAGACAGTAATAAAACTTTTTGATGTCGGTTGCCTTATGGGCAAGGAAAATGTATAGAAGTTGATTTAGAACTAGTCTATAACATAGTTCTAACTCCTGAAGGTCGTTAGACATGGTGGTGACTAAAGATGAAGACAGCTTTTGTAGATTTAAGTCTGGATAACAAAGGGGGATGGTCAAAGGTTATTGTAATGAATTTAATATTACATTGTGTATAAGTTACAGTCTTAGAAATTTATTTATAGTGAGAGAGACTGCTTGAGCTGAAGAAGGAATGGTAACTGTGTCTGTCTTTCTGTTATCGGCCTGCTAGAGCAAGCTGAAGAAAAATAATGATAATGAATCCAAAACAACCCAGCTGACTTGTCTAAAAATCTAATGAATAATGAACAAGACATGCTTTGAAAGTGGTTAAGAGACCATGTAAAATTAGGGAAAGGCTACAGAAAATATGTGAAGTTTAAAATCTTATTTAAAATTTAAATCCTTTTAACGATGATATAAGGAAAGGGCAAACATTGAGAATGAGCAGTTAACATATGTGTGTCTAGTATGAGTGTGTGTGTGATGGTGACAGTACAGATGGGTTAAGGCAAATGACAAATTTTAAAGAAGCCGATAATTCTGAGGGGATCGGTTGAAAAGACAATACAGAACATGGGACGAGCTTTAAGCAGGATGTCGATTTGAATTATGTTCTGGATCAGTTTAAGTATTTGTGTAAATTGGAATTGTGTAGTTGTAGATCACCATCTGGCATGGGCTGAGATAAATGAAAATGTTGTAGATTTGATGGCAACAACAAAATGACATATTGGCTAAGTCAATTTCGAAGTATCAAGAGAGCCCTTAACATTTATGATAATTGTGAACAAAGGGGGAGAAATGATTGACTGACATTGACCAAGTCTGTACAGCACGACCTGACCTGAAAATTGATGACTTTAGAAATGTTTGTAGATGACTGACTTGAGAGACCAAACAACAGGCCTGAAAAGCAAGATTCGCTGTGAGACTCAGGGACGTTGCCCTTCAAATACTTCGATAAGAAGATGAGATTGGGCTTTAAGTGAAGAATGTAATATTTTTGTTTCAGAGGCAGAGAAGGATGTCTGGGCAAAATTTGGCTGAAGGACGCCGTTTGGGTTAGTGTTGATGGCAAACTTTATAAAAAACACTATGTTAAATGTTATGTTAAATTGATGCTCGAGTTGTGTCGTGCATCAAGAGGGAGATGGTATAACAATTGCCAAATACGGTTTACTTGGGTCCCAAACAAAATTTGCTGTCTGTACATGTATTTGCAGGACTGTTTCAAGAGGAAACGCTAAGGCAGATGCAGCAGCGAAGGCCGTGGCAGCACAGCAGACAAAAGAAACTACGTATTTTACTATCTGAAAATAACCTCGACATTTGTTTTTCTTTACAGAGCATGCAGACTTTTGGATACAGGGGGGAATGGGCCTAGTAAAATAATGGTTACGGATGAATTTGACTAACTATCCTAGCCTGGATTGTTTTTGTAGCAGAAAGGTGCCACACCTGCGCAGCGCATAACTTAAATTTTCCTTTTACAGAATGTCAGGATGGGTTGCAGAAAACAGAACTGATTCTGTTCCAAATGTATAAATATTGTTTTTCAGGGGAAAAGGATCCTGAGTGCTATTAAGTGAGCGAGAAATTATCCGGTGATAATGTTTCAGGTTGATTCCACAGGTCACACCAAAAGGGGACGAGCGGCTAGACAAGCGGTCACTAACAAAATACTTAAGGTCTCCATTCACAGGTGACAGCAGGCAAGAAATGGTTCACTCCAGTGGGGGTGCGGTCGTGATTTAAGGGAAAACCTTATAAGGATCAGACACCTGGGTCGAAGCTTCTCACCTTAGACAACACCAACAGGCCACAACCATCCCATAGTCCATGGGGCGAACAAGATGATCAACACGCCTGGAGGAGGATGTGAACCGACTAATGGTTTAAGAATGGGGTTTTGTGACTATTTTGAGGATTTGATTTGATTAAATCAAAATAGGGCTTAGTATTGATATACAGTAGATAAAAAGATTTGATTGGTTACTTATTCATTAGGAAATATTTAAGGAAAATGTTTCTGGAAAGAGAAGATCTATTAATTAATGTAAATTATAGGGATAATTGTTGAAGCTTATTAAGTAGAACCACAGCATGTTTGAATTAAAAGTATTGATTTGATTGTAAATGTAGTCCGTAATGGAAATATTAGAGTTAATATTGAACAACTGCACTGGTTAGAAGAATGGATAAAATTATAAGACTTCTCTGGTTAGATTTTGTTAAATATGGCATTAAATAGAGCTTACTAAATTGAATTAGAAGTGAACAATATGGTTAGGAAAACCGAGGTGAAATATGGAGATGGGCGTAGATTAATGGAAAAGGCTTAATGATAGGAGTTAGGATTGTTATTCTAATAATTTTGTTATTCATGGGTGAATATGATTACAGTGACAGGTGAAACATGCTGTCTGTTCAATTGGTGAAAATGACAGTCTATCCCAAGGATGAACAAAATTATGTGACGACACAGGTAGCGGGAGCTACAGTGAGATATGTGTTAAATGTATGTTCTGTTTGTTTTTCTTCTATTTTGTTTATTTTCTGAGAAAGATTAAGGGCAAAGATTTAAAGGGGGTTAAAAGCAGCAGTCATCCGTGTTACGAGATGGCGTACAAAGATAGGGTTTGAAACTGAGGGATTTTTTATTATACTTTTATCTGGTTGTTTCCTTGCTATGTTATAACTACTTTTCCTTACTGTCGTGACTGAGGGTCTGTTTACAGGAGCGCAGGAACAGTGATTTCTCGCTTAGCCCGGCGCAGTGAAATGTTTACTTGCTTGCTAAAATATTACAGGGCCTTTCCCCCACAAAAACAGCCTTATGCTTCTTCATTCTAAACTTTTCTTCACAGGTTCAAGGAGAGTGATCATTTATGAAAAAATCAGAGATGAAAAGTATAAGTGTGATGATATGACTTAAAATTTGTCTTATTGTTTATTATTGTGATTATGGGTAATCAGAATGATAAAAAGTGAGGAGTTGTGGTGGCAATTTTAATGATATTCATTGATCTTTAGTTAAATATAGATGATTCAAATAATGTCACATGTGTGTCTCTCACTTGTAGTGAGAGGATTCTGTTTATGTACCTGGGGAGGCAGAAGAGGGAGACACTCCAGAGAACAGACGAACAAGGACCTCTGACCTAGATGTCAGAAGGCCATTTGGTGCAGGGGAGCTTAGTGGGCCAACTAGTGACGTCTATGGAAAACTACTGGAAGGAAGGCTCTGGGGGGAAGAAGGCCTTGAAACTAAGATAAAAGCTAGTTCAGTCTGTCTGGGGGTGTGTCACTCTTCTGCACAGGGTAACAACTGTGTATTAGACTGCTCCTATTCTTGCAAGAATAAATACTTCTATTTTATATAATTTGACTCTGAGTGTCTCTTACGCAGTGATGTTTGTTTGAGAATTTTTGCCACAACAATACCGTTTTTTGTATCTTATATATACCTAACCCTGGCCCTTTTATTTTTATTTTATTATTATTTTTATGTATTTAATTTTATTTGTTCAAGTTTTGTAACTGTTGTTCAAGCAATATTTTTTTTTTTTAAATTTAGAAGAAATCTCTAAAAAAATGAGACGGCGAAAGAAAGCAAATTTGTGTTCAGTGCAAATAAACTTGCTATCTGTGTTTTATCTTCGGGGTCTTTTTAACCCGCAAATTACTTTTGGTCAATTTAAAAAAAAAAAAAAGATCTTTGTCCAAATGGTATGAAACTTTTTAAGACTCTTAACCCTGTCTAGATCTACCCCCAAGAATATATATATATTGGAATGATATCTGTTTTTATGTTAGCGTGAAAAAATGCTGACACTTAAGGGTCCCTGGAGACCCCACATAGTAAATATACAAAATTCATCATCAAAATCAGAAACAACGCAGATCACATAGACCGAAATAAAGTGGCACACTTCCAACAATGCAAAAAACATTCACAATACACACACACACACACACACACGCACACACACACACACACACACACACACACACACACAGACACACAGACACAGGAATACATTTGTAAAGCTATAAAAGTCTTATAATTTGTCAAATAAAATGCAGAACCACCGCAAAAATAAATTGGTGACACTGACACATTGAAAATGTACACACACACACACACGTAAGGCTATAAAAACAGTTATCTTATCATTTGTAAAATACAATTATCCAAAATGCAGAACCACCACAAAAATAAATTGGTGACGCTGACACATTGAAAATGTACACACACACACACACACACAGGAATACATTTGTAACGGATGAAGAGTCCAGGCAGGGAGTAATGGGAGATGTAGTTTGTGAGGGAATGACAATAGTCTGATGTGGAGTGCCCACTGGTGGCTCTCAAGGGCACTCCAGCTGAGATACACACACACACACACACACACACACACAGAGGGAGTGCTAGAGAGATGAAAGGGTGAGAAAAAACAATTTAGCTTGCACACACACACACACACACAGTTCAAAATTTCTAACTAAATTTTATTTTTTTACTGCTTTATTTGCTCATTTGTTATTGTTGTTCAGTTCATTGCATTTTGATGTTCATGTCATGTATTTTTATTCAATATGTAATATAACTGTTCATTTCTGTTAATTTTTGTTCTGTTAGTTAGTAACTGAAATGTTGATTAAAATGATAGAATTATATTAAAAAAACATGATTGAAATAAATAATAATATCTAAGATTCTAACATTTATTCTTTGTAACATCTTGTTCAGGTTTGATTCTAATCATAATGTAACATCAAAAATGAATTACTTTTTTTTTGTTATAATTGTGATTTTATAATATTTAGATATGAATCCAACTTGTGAAAAGATATATTTCAGTTAGTGAAATAGCAAATAGCATATAGTAAAGCTCTATAGCCATCTAGTGGTTAAAACCCCTTACTCGTCAAAGAGCACCGGTGACCCCAGATTATCGCTGTTCTACCTTTATTACTCATTTAAACATCACACACTTATTTGATCTGGACAAACTCATCATCATTAGAAAGATTAAAGACTCCAGCTTCGATATTTGACCACTGTTTATGATTAAACTGGTTTGCAGTGACATTAATTTCATAATTTATGCCAGGAGTGCAAAATAATAAATCTGTAACGTTCGTTATTTTGAATAGAAATCATCACTCATAAAGAATTAATTCACGTCTTCTCCGGTTTATTTGTGTTCACATAGGCTACATGCAATACAGCATCCGCCAGGGCTTTTAGTCCAATGGTGCGCATATTTGGAGAAATAATGATTAATTATAGCATGTTTGTAAAATATTTCGTCGATGCAGAACATTAAACTCGAAACATAATAATATTATATAAGTTTATATAAACTTATATTATAAGAACATTTCTATTCCGTTGTTTACTGAAATATGCGATTGAAGACTAGAGTTCAAACAGCGAACAGAGCGAGGTCTGTAGGTGTGTTCGACATCTGCTGCGGCTGGATGTAAGCGATCGGCGAGAGTAGCCGCGTGCAGGCGGGGAGGAGCTGCAAAGGAGACGTGAAGTCGGACACTTTCTGGTTCCCGTAGTGACCGCTCACGTGGTGTTTGTATACTTTACCACAGCTGAAGTGAAATAAATTCAATATTTGCCAAATGCACAGATGTTTCAGACACATTTTCATTCAATACTTTATGTACTGCTTCATACTGCATCTGTTTGAACAAGAATAAAGTTCAAAATAGCCACTATCAATGAAGTGCAGTCGACGTTTTTTAATCACTTTTATTTTGATAAACATAACACAATATAGCCTAACATCACGACTACATGAAAAGAGTGTTTACTGTTATAAAAAACTGATTTGTGAGCTTTAGTGGAACTAAAGGTGTGAGAATAAACACGAAACGCACGTGATCGTTGTCATGCGGTGAATCCGGCCAATCGTGGAACAGCTGTGTCGTCATCAGAGCTCGTGCAGCCGCTCTTCAGAAGCTGCGCTGGCTGAGTTCTCCGGCTGCTCTCGAATCGCTCTCGCGGTATTTTGATGGCATACGTCACAGTCACGTGGCGTCGGCGCTGGCAACGACTTCAAGCCGGACGTGATATTTTTTTTCACAGGATGGTAGGGGAAGACTCATGAATATTCATTAGGGAACTCCTCCCTGATTGGTCTGATGACCTACCCCCTAACCCCGCCCCTAAACCTACCCGTCACTGGGGGTCTGATGACCCAACCTCTAACCCCGCCCCTAAACCTACCAGTCACTGGGGTTAAGACCAATCAGGGATGAGTTCCCTAATGAATATTCATGAGTCTTCCCCTACCATCCTGTGAAAAAAAATATCGCAAGCCGGACAACATTTCTAACCGGCATGCACTGCTTCAAGTCAGCCGCCGATCGGTCTGCGCAGAGCTGCATGAAGTCTTGTAGGTGTGTTTGACATCGGCTGCGGCTGGATGTAAGCGATCGGCGAGAGTAGCCGCGTGCAGGCGGGGAGGAGCTGCAAACGGAGAAGTGAAGTCGGACACTTTCTGGTTCCCGTAGTGACCTCTCACGTGGTGTTTGCATACTTTACCACAGCTGAAATGAAATAAATGCAATATTTGCCAAATACACAGATATTTCAGACACAATTTCATTCAACACTTTACTGCTTCATACAGCATCTGTTTGAACTAGAATAAAGTTCAAAATAAGCATATCAATGAAGTGGAGTCAACGTTTTTTATTCAGTTTTATTTTGATAAACATGACTCAATATAACATCACGACTACATGAAAAGACTGTTTACTGTTATAAAAACTGATTTGTGCACTTTAGTGGAACTAAAGGTGTGAGAATAAACACGACACGCACGTGATCGTTGTCATGCGGTGAATCCGGCGAATCGTGGAACAGCTGTGTCGTCATCAGAGCTTGTGCAGCCGCTCTTGAGAAACTGCGCTGGCTGAATCCTCCGGCTACTCTCGAATCGCTCTCGCGGTACTTTATGGGATACGTCACAGTCACGTGGAGTCAGCGCTGCATCAAGTCGGACAAAATTTCTAACCGGTGTGCACTGCTTCAAGTCAGCCACCGATCGGTCTGCGCAGAGCTGCATGAAGTCGAACAAGCCTTTGTGTCTCTTCTTCCTGATTTGCGTCAGTGGATGATATCAGCACGCGATATCTCATTCGCTGTACAGCTGTCAATCATCTCAAAGTGATCCAACGTGATCATAAACCAGCCCTTCTCCATTACGCAGGTCTTTGTTTACTTCCTCATTCTAACCTCCTCGTAACAAAGCAAAAATAACGTCTCTTCACCCTAATCAAGAAACTAATAAATGCACGTTTTTCAATATGTTTTTTTTGTGATTTCGGCGTATTTATATAGGCATAGAAATGCTTCCAGTATCAAGTAGAGGTAACTGCAGGCTGGAGCAATGGGCGTGCCATAAGGTCGGAAAGGAATGGGGCGTGCCGTGAGGAATGGGGCGTGCTGTAAGGTCTTTACAATTGGACGTGAAAGCTTCCTTAACCGCATAAAAGCGAGCCAAAACATAAATCATTATTGACCAACAAACAATTATACAAGACCAAATACATTTATTTCACTGTAAAAATAGCAATATTGCTATTCAGAATACATTCAAAAGTACGTTACCATTGAAACCTTCTGTATGGCGCGGGTTACATGACGTCATCACCACCGCGACTTTTTTAGGATCAGTCATCAAAAAAGCATTATTTTTAATCATACTGTTTGTGAAAATTTCACTTTTTGTAACACATCACTTGAAGATATTGAACCTTTGTTTTGTATTGCCCCTTTTCTATTTCTTTTTGGACTGACTTTAAAATAGATATGACAAACAAATTTGTCTTAATTTAGAACCTCATGACATTTTACTTTGTTTCCTACCTAACCTATATTTTTCTGTAAAACAAAATTAAATTATTTTGGCAGTTTTATCCATAAGACAAAAATAACTCAAAAGAAACCCTCCTATATTACCTTTTATAACACTGATCTCACAGTTAACCAATACTTTGAAACCCTTTCAAATACTATATATATATATATACTGTAAACAATATCTCTAACTACCTTGATATTATAAACTTTTAATTTTGTATTTATTTATATTATGTTTATTTTATACTTCAGTTGTTATTGCTATTCTCTGGTTTACACATTTTGAGCTGTATTTACTATGCCTTCTATTCATCTTGTTTTTTTTTTATTGCATTGTACTTGAACTACATAAATTAAATAAAATCATTAAAAAATTAATTATTTTAAAGATAAAAATGTCTCCTGACACTATTAAAGTAATGTTTTGTACTTTCAAGTACATACGAACTAAAAGTAATGTTATTTTTATAAAAATGGTACAGGAAATGTTTTTGCTGTAAAAAAGGCATACATATATATATGTTTGATCAAACACTCACCATATAATAATAAAAAATAAATAAAAAAACACCATATAATAAAAAATTAAGTAAAAACGGTTTAATAAACTTCTAAGAGGCATTAATCAATTAAGCAAAACAAACACCATTTTCTTCAAAAACATTTATTCAGTTGTCATTTTTACAGTAAATTTTTCATAAATTACAATTAATCAAAGTCAAAACTCATTCCGCTATCACTCATTCCGCTATCACTCATTCCGCTATTACTCATTCATACTATAGTAGCAGTCCATAGAACAGAAGCCATCAAATTCTCTATCTGAATAGAACGCAGTAAAGACCCCCTTCTTTCCATTGCCGCAATATCCAGTGGTGTTTTTGTAGAGGAATCCACAGGCATCACATCTGGTGAGCTTAAACTCCACCCTGTATTCCTCTCTCACATCCGGATTGACTGACTTCCAGTCAACTATACCTACAAGATAAAAGAAAAATGAATTTTAATGCAAAAAAATGAATTTAATATATTAGCTTAACTTGTTAATTTCACAAAGTAGTACTTATACATACTGACCAGCCAGGCAAAATGAGCTTTTTTAAGGAAACCTGGATGGTGGACAGTCTCATTAAACTTTTTGCACACTAGTGACAGAGTGTGAAAGGCTTTGTCTCCTTCTTCATAAACAACATCTAGAAGAATGTGACTGAGCACCTCTGGTGGTAGCTGGAAATAAAAATATGGAAAAACTATTTTAAAATCTAACATTACTCAAACATTTTTTAAAGACATAATATTCAACCGTACATCAGCAAGGCCTTCTCTTGGGTCCATGGCTGAAAAAAGAAGAAAAAAGTAATTTTTCACTGGCCATTTTTTATAATAATAATAATAATAATAAGCAGCCAGCAGCCATATCACCCTGTAGCCCAAGACTGGTTGCCCACTGAAGCTAAGCAGGGTTGAGCCTGGTTAGTACCTGGATGGGAGACCTTCTGAGAAAACCAGGTTGCTGCTGGAAGAGGTGTTAGTGAGGCCAGCAGGGGGCGCTCACCCTGTGGTCTGTGTGGGTCCTAACGCCCCAGTATAGTGACGGGGACACTATACTGTCAAAGAGCACCGTCCTTCGGATGAGACGTTAAACTGAGGTCCTGACTCTCTGTGGTCATTAAAAATCCAAGGATGTCTTTCGAAAGAGTAGGGGTGTAACCCCGGCATCCTGGCCAAATTTGCCCAGTGGCCTCTGTCCATCATGGCCTCCTAATAATCCCCATATATATATATATACACTGATTGGCTTCATCACTGTCTCCTCTCCACCAGTAAGCTGGTGTGTGGTGAGCGTTCTGGCGCACTATGGCTGCCGTCGCATCATCCAAGTGGATGCTGCACATTGGTGGTGGTTGAGGAGATTCCCCCCTTCCATGTGAAGCGCTTTGAGTGCCTAGAAAAGCGCTATATAAATGTAATGAATTATTATTATTATTTTTTATGTTTACATGACTTATATTCCAAACTGTTTAACATACCAGTTTTGACTTCACATGGGCCTTCAACCTCAGCATCCTTTCTGTGCCTTTTCTGATTTGTAGGAGACCTTTTTCTGTGCCTTTTCCGATTTGTAGGAGACCTAGAGAAAGAGAGAGACAGAGAGAGAGAGAGAGGGAAAGAGAGAAAGAGATTTTTTTTTTATAAAAATATTACTTTAAATTTATATTAGAATTTGAATTTACCCTGAGTCTTCAAGTAGCAGTACACACCACCATTTCCTTATTCTTGACATATTAGCCTTGAAAAAAAAAAAAAACCCTTACTACAATGTTTAAAATTCTGTTTTTATACTGCCTTGCAAAACAAAACAAATGTGTTGAACAAATATCTGAAGACTCACCTCAGAAAAGTCAAAAGCCACCCCAAGAGAAATGTACAGGCCATACTGAAATTCAAAGGCTACTTGTTTAGACCTTTTTTATTTGGTTTCTAAATTAAATTAAACTGATGTAACTCATATAAAAACTCACCATGAGCACAAAGACTCCACAATTATTGGAGAAATGCTGCATTGGAATCTCCTGGATAAGGTTTGCAAGCATATTAAGAAATGTAAAAAAGCAAGCAAGCAAGTAAGTAATTAATTGATTTGTGTGCTAGAATAATTTACTTACTGGAATATCCTTACAGGAGATCTCAGTCCAATGGCCAGGGATGACAGTCTGAGCAACCCTCCTATTAAGTGATTTTTAGAAATTATTTTGAAATTCAAAATCAGCAAAACACAACCCAATTCAAAAGTTATCTCACCCCTATCTTTATAACTCTGCTGATAAACTTACGAACACACTATACAACAGTTCCCCATTTTGATTGTGTACGCCCCTTACTGTTGATTGGTTATACGCGTTTTACATTTTTAATAAACGTATATGACGTTATATAATTCACATCAGACATCATTAACACAAGAACATCACAAATAAAAAAAAGGAAAAAAAAGGAAAATTCTGAATGGTTTAGAACTGAACCACCATACAGCAGCTGAGAACATTTGAACAAGAACTGGAACTTCTGAACATGAACTATTGAGCTATGTAAAAGACCTGTACACTTGACTGTATTTCCCATCACTCAGACCACTCGCGCAGAGTCAATCAAGAAAAAGCACTTGTTTCAGCTTTGGACGCAAAATCTGAAAATGGTTGTTAAAAAACACAAAATATAGAAATCTATTTGACATTGATAAAAATGTCTTGATGACTTACTTACACAAAGGATCCAGTGTGACTTGATCCACGATGGAAATAGGTTGCTGCTTCTACAAAAGACTGCATTCTGTCACAAATAAATAGAATACAAAATGGTGCACAATGGTTATTTTGCCTGCTTTGAAAGAATGCTTACAACATATATGCCACATAAAATGTCAATAGCAATAATACATCAAAAGAGTCAATAAAATCCAAACTATGTATGCTAAACAATAACAAATCATAATAATAATATTACGCTGTTGAAAACAATATATAATTACTTACAGGGATATGTAACATGGGATCTGCACAAAGTGGGGGAATCAGCGTTGCATTCACATACCTGTTAGACGTCCATACTTGGATGCCCTAATAACAGAAACATACACATTTCTTCATATTAGCTTTTTGCATTTTATTCACGCTACAAGGCAAGCAATGACATTTTACCTGCAATTTGCTGAGGTCTTCAATTTTCTTGAAACAGCAATTCAGAATCTGTTAAGATATAACAGCTTTCACTTAAAACCAGGAACATTTTTGAAAAGTAAATTGGATCAAAGAAATTTAAGATGATCCTAACTGTTGCCTCCACATTGCGTTCTACTTCTGAAATCTTTTCGCATCAGGGTTGTAGAATAAACACGTGCCACATGTTCACTCCCATTTAGCTTTGTGTCCAAAACACGTGTGAGCTAAAAAACATAATCAACATACATTACAAAATGTTTCAGGCTACTAATTCCTCAGTTTTTAAGATTTCAACCTTCATAGAGCAATCACCTTTTCTTCGCTGAATGGTTGCTCCCAGCCGGTATTGTTGGGCATTACATCCCTCAGCCATGTCACAGACGCCTTGTCTATACTTGGCTCATCATCCATTTCGACTGTGCTTTCACTTAAAGTCCCTAGAAATAAAGCATGTGAGTGTCACCTAACACTTCTGGAGAAGCCAAATAATGACATTAAATTACATTATGAAAAATCAAGTTTACCTGCAAGTGCTTGGCCATGCTCATCCAGGACAACCTAGCAACCAACAGCCTTGGCAAGCTGTTCTGTAAATCTAGTGTTAAAGGGATAGTTCACCCAAAAATGAAAATTCTTTCATCATTTACTCACCCTCAAGTTGTTCCAAACCTCTATGTGTTTATTTGTTCTGCTGTACACAAAGGAAGATATTTGGAAGAATGTTTTAATCAAACAGATCTCAATCCCCACTGACTTCCATAGTAGGAAAAAATACATACTATGGTAGTCAATGGGGATTGAGATCTGTTTGATTAAAACATTCTTCCAAATATCTTCCTTTGTGTACAGCAGAACAAATAAACACATAGAGGTTTGGAACAACTTGAGGGTGAGTAAATGATGAAAGAATTTTCATTTTTGGGTGAACTATCCCTTTAATCACAATTTTGTAGTGGTGCAGCAGGTTTCGCATAAGAAACAAGTGATTTGTTGGCTTCATAACATTTAGGAAGTAATTGTTTTTTCTCATTTGAGAAAAAAACTGCTCCGCACACTGAGAATTAACTCTTCCAGCCAACTCAGGCACAAGCTGTATTTTACGAAGTTTATCACGGGGATCCTTTGTGTTGTTTTCATGGAATCTGTCAGAAAGTACATAGTGATCAGATGAGCCAGTTAATGGATGCCCATTCACATCAGCAGGCATTTTCTTCTCTTTGAGCCATTCCAATGAAATTTGAAGTCTTCCCTCTTCTGCTGCTGCAATATTGGCATAATTTGGCTCCAAAAGTCGACCCTCATGTGGGCTGAAGGGAATCATGTTTGGATTACGGAGGTTTGCATGAGTGGAAAGTCCTCTTGCATAGTCATAAATGGTTACGTTGGGAAGGTGTTTCCAGGACAGCAAAATGTCAGTGAAGTCCCTTGGACTCTCAGCTCTCACCAGGACTTTAATGCTGTTAACGACACCGCAGGGGCACATAACAACTGCCCAGCCAACTAAGTGATAGATCGTTTAAAATTAACGATTGCAGCACTTAAAGAATTTTTTTGTATTATAAATTAAGATATATCAGTGCATATAAACCTGATGCACCCCAAACCTTTTGAAAAATTTTGTCATATGATGATCTGTTTTGCATTTCACTCCTCAGTCTCATTATGAGGTCCATCTTTGATCCCTTGTTATCTAACCCACAAGATGCACATAACTGTCGAACAGCAGCCACCTATGAATTAAAACGACAAAAAAAACTCAGAATTTATTAGAAATAAACAATCACAATAGAATACTGGTACAAAAAGGTAAACAAAACATCACTACACCTTCAGTGACATCAGCTCATCAATAAGTCAAGTCAAGTCAAGTCATCTTCATTTATATAGAGCTTTTAACAATGGATTGTTTCAAAGCAGCTTTACAGAGATAAACATATAATTCAAGGTAACAGATTGTTTTGGCATTATAGCGGTTCTTGAATAATGTTATTTCCAGCTAAAGTTAACTTTGATTGATTCACCTCCGTCGAAATGATCAGACTTTTAAACGCGAACCTGTGATTAACGCTGACGGCGTACACATGCTCATTCAGAATTGATTCTATAGTTATGTGCTTTTTAAAATATGTGCGCAGGTTTATAATTCATACAACCCAGCCTAAACAAATTACTTTTCTTGCCTATAAATTTTGATACAGAATTTTGTTTTATTTTATCACTTCGGGGTACGCGAGCCAGAATTCACAACGCTTCATCTGTAGAGTGGGAAAGGGATCCTCCATAGGGAGAGGATAGTGGACACTTCAGCACTGCATTGTCATCGGGTCCAGGCGGATCTCCTTCGTCAGATCTGGACACGGCCTAGATCCGGCAGGCTACGGGAAAACCTCGGGATAAACAAAGACACTAATATTAGCGTAGATGCCATTCTTCTTATGATGTAGCGAGTACATCAAGATTTAAGGGAAGTGTTCCCAGTTCCGGCTGACCTAATCTATGCAGCCTAACATTGAATTTATAGAAGTCTATAGTGTGTTATGTGTATGCTAGGTCAAAGAGATGTGTTTTTAGTCTAGCTTTGAACTGACAGAGTGTGTCTGCTTCCCGGACAATGGTAGGAAGACTGTTCCAAAGTTTTGGTGCTAAATAGGAAAAGGATCTACCGCCTGCAGTCGATTTAGATATTCTAGGTATTATCAACTGGCCGGAATTTTGAGATCGCAATAGACGTGAAGGACTATAATACGTTAAGAGCTCGCTCAAGCACTGCGGAGCTAAACCATTTAGTGCTTTGTAGGTAATCAACAATATTTTAAAATTTATACGATGTTTAATAGGGAGCCAATGCAGTGTTGACAGAACCGGGCTAATATGGTCATATTTCCTGGTTCTGGTAAGAACTCGAGCTGCGGCGTTTTGAACTAGCTGTAGTTTATTTATTAAGCGTGCAGGGCAACCACCCAGTAGAGCATTACAATGATCTAGCCTTGAGGTCATGAACGCATGGACTAATTGTTCCGCATTTCCCAATGAGAGCATATGGCGTATTTTAGATATATTTTTAAGATGGAAAAATGCAGTTTTACAGATACTAGACACGTGGCTTTCAAAAGAAAGGTTGGTATCAAAGAGCACACCCAGGTTCCTAACCGACGACGAAGACTTGACAGAGCAGCCATCAAGTGTTAGACAGTATTCTGGATTATTACGTGTGGAAGTTTTTTGTCCAATAATTAGAATCTCTGTCTTTTCAGAATTTAGTAGTAGGAAATTACTAGTCATCCAATTTTTTATATCAGCTATGCATTCCGTTAATTTTGTGAATTGGTAAGTTTCGTTGGGTTTTGAAGAATTATACAGCTGAGTATCATCGGCATAACAGTGAAAGCTAACTCCATGTTTCCTAATGATATCTCCTAATGGTAGCATGTACAGAGTGAACAGCAGCGGTCCTAGTACTGAGCCTTGTGGTACGCCATACTGAACTTGTGATCGATAAGACATCTCTTCATTTACTGCTACAAACTGATAACGGTCAGTTAAGTATGATTTAAACCATGCTAGTGCAATTCCACTAATGCCCACATAGTTTTCTAGTCTATTTAAAAGAATGTTGTGGTCAATTGTGTCAAATGCAGCACTAAGATCGAGTAACACTAATAGAGAGATACAACCACGATCGGATGATAAGAGCAAATCATTTGTGACTCTAATGAGAGCGGTCTCAGTGCTATGGTACAGTCTAAATCCGGACTGAAAATCCTCGCAGATATCATTTCTTTCTAGAAAGGAACACAGTTGTGAAGATACTGCTTTTTCTAATATCTTTGACAGAAAAGGCAGATTCGAGATCGGCCTGTAATTGACTAATTCTGTAGGATCAAGTTGTGGTTTTTTAACAAGCGGTTTTATCATAGCCAGTTTAAAGGTTTTTGGTACGTATCCTAGAGACAAAGATGAATTAATGATATTAAGAAGAGGATATATGACCTTTGGAAACATCTCTTTCAGTAGCTTAGTCGGTATAGGATCTAACATACAAGATGTCGATTTAGATGAATTAACGAGTTTGCAGAATTCTTCCTCTCCTATAGCAACAAATGAATCAAATTTTTCCTCAGGGAGACTACAATGCACTTCCTGATGCGATACTGTGGTAGACGGTTGCATAGTTATTATTTTGTCCCTGATATTATCAATCTTATAAGTGAAGAAGTTCATAAAGTCATCACTGCTGTGTTGCTTGGACACTTCTGAGCTTGAAGCTTTCTTTTTCGTTAGTTTAGCCACTGTTTCAAATAAATACCTTGGATTATGTTTATTTTCTTCTAATAGGTTTGAAAAATAAGCAGATCTAGCAGCTTTTAAAGCCTCTCTGTAAGCAATCGAGCTCTCTTTCCACGAAATCCGAAATACCTCTAGTTTAGTTTTCTTCCAGTTGCGCTCCATTTTTCTGGCTGCTCTCTTAAGGGCCCGGGTGTGCTCGCTGTACCACGGCGTTGGGCTATTTTCTTTAATCTTCTTTAAGCGCAACGGAGCAACTGCATCTAAAGTGCTAGAAAAGAGAGAGTTAAACGTTTCTGTTGCAATATCAAGTTCTTCTAAGCTATCCGGGATGCTGAGATGATGAAACTGATTAGGAAGATTATTGATAAAGCAATCTTTAGTGGCAGAAGTTATAGGTCTAACGTATCTATAACACGGAGTCGGCTTTGCAGCCTTGGCTAAATATAATTTACATGAGACTAGATAATGATCTGAGATGTCATCGCTCTGCTGCAGAATTTCAACGGCATCAACATCTATTCCATGTGATAATATTAGATCTAGAGTATGATTACGACAATGAGTAGGTCCTGACACGTGTTGTCTAACTCCAATTGAGTTTACAATGTCTTTAAATGCCAATCCCAATGCATCTTTTTCATTATCTACATGTATATTAAAATCACCAACAATTAGTACTTTATATGCAGCCAATACTAATTCTGATAGAAAGTCCGCAAATTCTTTGATAAAATCTTTATGGTGCCCCGGTGGCCTGTATACAGTAGCCAGCATAATTCTCAAATGTGATTTATCGTTTACACTATATATTTTTACATTAAGCACCAATACTTCAAAAGAAGTATATTTAAAGCTAGATTTCATAGTGGTTTTGAAAATATTACTATAAATTACAGCAACACCTCCCCCTTTGCCTTTCAGACGAGGTTCATGTTTATAACTGTAATCTTGTGGGGTTGACTCATTTAAAATAATGTAATCGTTTGGTTTTAGCCAGGTTTCTGTCAAACACAGCATATCAAGATTATAATCTGAAATCATATCATTAACTATGAGAGATTTTGAAGTAAGGGATCGAATATTCAGCAACCCAAGCTTTATCATTTGCTCATCTGTATTATATCTGTTTTTTATTTGTTGAACATCAATTACATTTTTAACCTGACGTTTTTTGGATTTCCAAATTCGGGGAACAGACACAGTCTCTATATGATGACATCTAGGTGAAAGAGACTCTATGTGATGGGATTTATCTGACCTTGGTGACGTGAGGCCGCTAGCAGACGGTCGGTTTAGCCAGTCTGTCTGCTTCAGCCTTCAGCCTCAAATAAGCCTTTCCTCAGCTTCTGGAACCAGATGCAGGATTAGGATTTGATGAATGTACTTTCTCCCATTCTGTATTTAAGACAGAGCTAGACTTCCTAGTATTCGGTCCAATCCAGGGAGCCCAAAGGTGATAACTTGGTTTGACTGTAAAAGGATTGGGGTTTCCCAAGTCATAATGTTGTTGCCAGTGATAACTCAACTTTTAACTTCTAACTTCTAAAGTTTAACAAAATAAGTTATACATAAATATAAATAAATTCATATGTAATAACAGATAATGATATGGGGTACACTCATAGCAGGTGTTTCTGGGATGTTTTCTCCAATTTGTGTGTGTGCATGTTGCATTCATGTGTAATGTCTCCCAGTGTAAAAGTTTAGGCATGATACAAGGTAATACAAATACCCGTGTCTGTGTAGTACTTTGATCCAAATAAATAAAATAACTTACTCTCCACAAGACCTCTTGCAATAATCTCCAATCGCAGTGAATTCCAAAAAGCCTCCACATCCACCTGTCCATCAAAGTTTGCTGGTGGTTCTTGTATTTCACTGACTAAACAAAATAAAATTACAAATACAGTGCCAAGTCAAAACTTAAAGGGACACTCCACCCATTTGCATTAAGCTTTCCATTGTTAGAAACCTAGTCATACTATTGAATGGTCGTGCAACACTCTCTCATTTTCCCCTGAGACGAGAGAAATCTGCTATTTACCTTTTTCACTTCCTCCTACAATGACGCAAAAATCGTCATTTTACGTCATTGTAGGAGGAAGTGTAAGAAGGGGGGATTTCTCTTAAGACTACAAGCACTAGATCCCACCCTTTCAAACCCGCCCATAGGTTGGACCTAATGCGCTAACAGAGCTATCACAGATCAGTGGGTGGGACTTCACTTGTAGATACTGAAATCAATATCAGCCATCTTGTTTATAAGCTAAGCTAACAAGCGCTGTGAAGATAGGAAGTTATGACAATGACGGAAGAAACTAAACACGATATGGAAGAAACTAAACTTGATATGGAAGTAGAGGATTCTGAAATTCAGCTGCTCGAATCCGCTGGTCGTGGGTATCTTTACGAGCCGCAATATAGTGAAGAGCAGCTGAGGCTGCTGGAGGAACAGGAGGCGGCTGCCTGTCGCGGACGAGGAGCCCGGACGGGTTCGAGCTGGGCGGACTGCTGGTGCCTGTGCTCTCGCTGTGCGCTACGGACACAGATAGAGTCCGTCTGCTGCAGAGAATTTCAACGATAGCAATTTCTCCTGGACGAAATCTCTGAATCAGACGAGCACACGGACGTTTGTGTTGTGATGTGAACCATCCTAGTGTCGCACCGCATATGTTCTGACTGAACATCCAGGTATCAAGCAATAATTCACCATAGAAACGAAATACAAACGAGGAGTAATTCGCTAATGAGTTTGCCAATGTAACGGAGTTCGTTGTTGTGGGAAGAAGGAGGCGGGAACCGGCGAACATTTAAACATTTTAATAGTAAAATAAACAAATACAAAACAAAAGTATAAGCCAGCTGGCCACACACAACAGAAACAAAACATAAAATCAGGCCTGTTCCTTTTGTGCTTCCACTCCTCCGTGAGAGATATGAGACCGCTGCGTCTCACAGTTGTCATTCATTATCACTCGCGCCGTCCTCTCACCCTCGTCCTGCTCGCCACAGCCAACTAACTAGACATTTTGTGTGAAATTAATTTCAAACTCTTTTGGCAGCTAGCCTTGTAGACGGAAGAGGGATTTCTCTGATGTTTGCGCGCTGTTCTGGATTAGTGGGAGTGGCTTGCGGAGCTGTGCAATGTGGTGCATTGTGGGAGTTGTTGTCTTACATACAAATGCGCCCTAAAGTTATTTTCTGTCTTTTCTCGGTCAAGAGGGCACCAAATTCAAAATTTCTTTTACATTTCGACTACATATATAACCCACTTTCAATAAAGATTAATGTTGAAATGGGTGGAGTGACCCTTTAAGAAACATCACTATTTTTAATGCTTTGAAGGAAGTCTCTTATGATCATCAAGTCTCCATTTATTGGAGCAGAAATTGCAATTAATTTTTGGCATTCTATTTTAATGTACTATCAAAAATAATTAATTTCTGTGATGCAAAACAATTTTCAGTGTCAGTCATCAGTTTCACATGATCTAAATGTAATTATTTATTACTTATCAATGTGGAAATATTTTTTAGAACCCGTGATACTTTTGAGGATTATTTGATGAATAAAAGACAACAACTCAAAACTTCAATTGATGATTGATTCTAATAAGTTACATCCAAGGCAGGATATTTAAAATTCTAATTAGATCTGTATCATACCTGGCATGCTAAAAACTGCTTTTCGATGAGCATCCATGATAACAACAGATGGATGAAATCCACACTTTAAGCAGGAAAACTGGTAGTCGTGATTAGTTAATGCTTCAAAGTGCAAATAAGCACAAAGAACTGTTTTACTTGGGTAAACCACTCCATTGGATATTGAAAGAGCTTTACAGACTCTTTCAACAGCGGTGTGAGACTAAAGAGGAAAAAATAGGTATTAGACATTGTGACACTAACATTAGCAGCACTAACATTAACACTGTAAAGCAGGGGTGTCTAATCCTGCTCCTGAACAGCCACTGTCCTGCAGAGTTTAGCTCCAAACTTAATTAATATAGTCTGGTCCAGCTGATCAAGTTGGAACTAAACTGCAGGACAGCAGCACTTCAGGACTGAGTTTGGACAACCTGCAATACATAAAGCAATCCACAATACCTGCAAAAAACTCAGAAGCATAAGACAAAGTTTCAAGCTCAGTATGATGTGGTCATCATAGTTATGCACACCAGTGCTCCATTCTTGATAGCGATATGCAAGTCCACACACTGGGCATGTCTTGCAATAGGTTTCAACACCTAAACACAAAAACAAACAAAAAAAGCAGCTAATCTTAACACACATAATTGAAGTAAGAATTTACTACTAACAAATAAATACCAACCTTCAATTATTCCAACTGTTGTGACAATTTTAGCTTTATTAGAGATGAGCAAAGGATCACTAAGGGGTTCCAAACACGATGAACAGCGCATTTCATCTGGAACCAAAACTTTTGGAAATTCCTTTTCATCTAAATTGGTTGCTGAGATGGGTAGAGAAGGTGGTATTGTTTTCTTTGAAAAGATATACTGCACCATTTTCTTGAGGTCCTCATTTTTGGAGGGTACACAATGTTCTCAGTAATCTTTTTCTGAATCAGACAGTTCAGTGTCCACTGCCAATGGAGTCTTGCAGGTCAGTTCCAGCTCTGTGCTCTTCACTCTTTGGAACATTTTTCTGTTGGTTTGGAAAAGGTACCATTTGCACACAGCCTTGTGTATACAGGAGTGTCTGGGCCGAGTACAAGGGCAATGCCATGTATTGTTTTTTGCATTATAAACAACCATGATTCTTTCCAATCGGTTATAGAAAGAAACTTTTGGCTCAAAAACTGACACATAGTGCATATAGGATGGACAATCAAGCTTCACATAGGATGCAAAACACACATTTTGTTCTTCAGCTTTTTTCTGAGCATTTAAGCACTGTCTTTTGCGTTCCTCTGAAAACCATTTGTGCTAGTAGTAAATAGCCTATACCACCTGTCAAAATGATTGATTGACAGGTGGGCATGGCTATCCTTTGATCTTCCCCCGCCCCGCCCCTTCCCGCCCCTTCTGGTTCCGCCCCTTCCTGTTACCTTTGACCTAGTTCCGCCCCTTCCGGTTACCTTTGACCTAGTTCCGCCCCTTCCTGTTAAACTTTCTGTCAAAATGATGGATGATGACCTTTGGTCTAGTTCCGCCCCTTCCTGTTAAACTTTCTGTCAAAATGATGAATTGTTTGAGGTTTGTTTGATCTAGTTCCTTCCCCTTCCTGTTAAACTTTCTGTCAAAATGATGAATTGTTTGAAGTTTGTTTGATCTAGTTCCGCCCCTTGCGGTTACAGCTTCTGTCAAAAATGATGACAGTTTGTCTAATCGTTTGAAGTTTGTTTGAGATGTATTAGACTTTGTTGTTACAGTTACAAAGCGATGGATTGTTATTTTTTAGCGCATCCCCTCGCTATGCCTAAGCTTATCATAGCAGGTGTATGTGAAAGTGATAAGAAAAAACTGTTATAGTTTATCTGACACAAACGTAAAAAATAAATGTATTCAGTGAAGCATTTCCGATTAAAAAACGGAGACATTAAAAATGTATTAGAGTTGAATAATATGAAACATACAGTTTATGTAAAACCTCACCCCAAAAAAGTTGAAATAAAATGATCTCACTCTGCTTCAAAACAAAAATAGGTGCTCTATGTGTGTGTGTGTGTGTGTGTCTTTGTCAGAGCAGTAAAAGATGCGCCGTGTGCACTTATCTGTCTGTTAAGATAAAATAAAATAATCTTACATGTTTTACAGAGTTGGAAGAAAAATCCCCCGCTAGAGCCCGATCTCTCTGAAAACTATCTCCAATTATATATTTTTTTTGGACCGTAGGGAGTTAGGGAGTCGCTTGTCTGTGTGTGTGTGTGTGTGTGTGTGTGTGTGCACGCGTATGTTTCAGCGGCATGGATCTCCTCCCCTCCCTCCACATTGCTGGGGACCTTGAAAGTTTATCTCACACAGAAGTTGAAAAAGCATGTTGTTCATTTAAAATCTTACTAAATTACTGAAGTTGAAAAGCATTCTGTTCCTTTAAAAGTGTATAAATTAAAATATATCATATATAAAATAAATAGTTTACTAATTTAACTAAAGTAGAAAAGCATGTTGTTCATTTAAAATCTTACTAAATTACTGAAGTTAAGAAAGCATTCTGTTTATTTAAAATAAATATTTTACAAATTTACCAATTATGTTAGATTTAGATAAAAATAAAATCATCTTACATTTTCACCAGGGTTGAAGTAGCTCCTATCACATAGATATCCATATTGACCATTTAAAGTTGAAAAGAACCCCAGAGTATTTCTCTCTTTCTCACATCAGCGTTTGACAGTCAGAGGGGTGTGTTCAGTGATCAGAATGAGACTGTGAATGTTTTGCTAAATTTATTTCATAGTGTATAAGCATTAAAAGTTTGAAATAGACCTTTTTAAAAATATGATTTTAATTAAATTCAATGACTTCATAAAAAACAAATATGCTATATCGATGGACTCTGGGGAAAACATGACTATATTTTTTATTTATCAGGGTGCATGAAAAGAACTTTGAAATTTGCGGCTCTCACAAGTTATCTCACACATTGTGTGAAATGTTTAATAATTCTTCAAGTAGTATCTGTGAGACAATCCCCACATAGGCCTATCTGTAATGAGAGAGCAAAAATGAAGACTTTTAGAGTCTGTGATGCCTCAGGCCGAGCCCCATTGATAGCCTGCTTATAAGCTCCTTCCGATCACCAGCACATCTTCAGAGAAATACGCTACTTTACAATAATGTCAGCTTCAGGATATAGGGTGACAGAGCAGATGAGCCTCTGTGCATCATGTAATGTTAGTCTGCTAACGCCTTTCCAGAGCCAAAGTTTTGTTCGTACTAAATTTATTTCAAAGCATAATCGTAAAAGTTTAAATATGATCTTTTAAAAATTAAAAGATTGTTTAAATTAAATCTTTGCAGTTTTAATACATTCATGTCTTTTAGAAGATTACTGTAATGATTTTGTTTAACGGTGACCTAAAGTATAATTGTTATTAATATAGCCATAATGATTTTTGTACTGTAACAGCATATTCTTAGCCTGGTAATACCAGACTCTGCTACTTCACTTTGCTTCGTACACAGAGTCTGGGATAGCATAATAGAGAAGTGTTTTCTCTCTCGCTAGGGGGCGCGTACTGAAGTTTAAAATCATTGGTTACCCGTAAGCCAATCAGATAAGTTTGTTTATGACGTATGTTATGCGCCGACACAGCCGCATCGAACCACAGACATCATGCATCGAATTCAAATCTATGATCGAACTTCCACTGTAAACACTTGATGATGCGAGCGAAATACCCGAGTGACCATGGCTGTAAACGACTTTTTTGATCTGTGAGTGATGTAATAGAATGACTGCTGAGAGAGAGAGAGAGAGAGAGAGAGAGAGAGAGAGAGAGCGCGCCCCGGCCGCGCGCGCGCACTCCCACGTCTACAAACAACACGAGCGCTGTCTTGCTCTCTCTCCCTCGCGCATATTCATAAAAATCAATCGACAAGATAGTAAGAGGTCGGAAGACCGCGGTTTCACGTGGAGCATTTGGAGATTTTTAGAGATTATAGACTCTAGGAACAACATCTCAATGAACAACATCTCAACTATAAAGGCCTGTCTCATATAAGTTAGACGCCTATCTCAAGTACAAGCCGGTGCAGTTCGACGATTTGGGCAAATAAAAGCCCGGGCTATTATTTGAAGTTTTACGGTATTTAAGACCTGGAAAAGAAAAGAGACACTGACCTGTCAAAAGGCTCCCCAGTTTCTCGCTGACGATCGGTAATAGTTGATAAATTAAACTTTTCCCAAAGGGAGTAGGGCCACAACATCACCTCCATTCAAAATGTTTAATACACACTCTTCGTTTTCGGGCTTCAGTTTGCTAATGCCGGGAATATTCTCCACAACAGAGCGAATTGCATCCGCGTTTTCGATTTCCCTGACCTAATCTTAAACACGGCGCTTACCGACTACGTCACGGCTTTCAGCCCGCCCTCTGTTCGTTGATTGGCCAGGCTGTTTTCAGGCCGGTGGAAAACAGAAAGATAGGCTGCTATCTCAGACTGACTACAGGAGCGAAATGAAATTAGCGGAAGTAGGAAGTCTGACGTAGTCAGGCTAGCATATTCTACCCCGTACACCTAAAGACGACCATCACAGAAAACTGCATTTTTACATTGTTTTTTACATACTGTTTTGCACTCTCACACACTAAGTTGGTTCCATAAAATCAAATAAAGTATATAACTCATTGTATTCAAACAATTTAACCTTAGTTTTAGTTAAATTAATGTATATATAAAAATTATATATATATAAATATAAAAAAACTCCTTACATTTTCATAGAACTGAAGAAGTAGTAGAAACTAGATCTATGCAATGATAAAAAACACATAGTTTAAGTTGTAATAAACAAAAACCCTCCCAGATCCTTAAGGGATAAACTACAGGGTGAGATGAAGCTTCACACCCTCACAGAGACGAGAGGAGTGACAGGCCAGATGAGCCCCTGGGGTCACAATGCCCCAGCATATGCAATGTTAGTCTGCTTTCCACTGTTTTGTTCATATTAAACTCGTTTAAAAGCATAATCTTAAAAGTTTAAATGAGATCTTTTAAAATGAAAAGACCGTTTAAATCAAATCTGTAAAGTTTTATTAAAATCATATCTTCTGTTTATCTTCTTAGAATGATTGCATAAAGGTATTAATTTTACTAAACATCGTTTGTGCAAAAAATAAAATAAAAATGTTGTCAAAGTTTGTCACAATGTTGTTGTTTTAAAAGAAATCCCAGCACTCTACATTGTTCTTATTTAGATTAAGGTGTATCATTTAGAAAATCACCACACATGTTCAGAGACGCGATGTGCCTCTATGGTCAAGTCAAGTCAAGTCATCTTCATTTATATAGCGCTTTTAACAATGGATTGTTTCAAAGCAGCTTTACAGAGATAAACATATAATTTAAGGTAACAGATTGTTTTGGCATTATAGCGGTTCTTGAATAATGTTATTTCCAGCTAAAGTTAAACAATGTACCGCAGAGAAGTTTAAAAAATGTGAAATATATTATGGATAAAATGTCCAAGGCCAAACACTTGTCTTCATGGACAGATAACGGGGAATTTGTTTATAAAGGGGCAATCATCCCCGGGTCCCACGTGTTTGATCTGGTGAAAAGTGTGACGTCACCACAGATGATACGTGATAACAGACGTCCAGTGGGGTGGCATGCATTTCTGGAGGCTTTTCCCAATCTGCACATACCTTATTCGACTGTAGCCAATCATCATGTTAGGCACATGATCGAATCGCTTAAAAGAAAAACAACAGATGATAGCTTTGGAGATGTACCGTCGAAATCATTGAAAAAGCGAGGATATCGTAAAACACCACCGAACACCCCTGATGCGGATGTATTTAATTCTTCTAAATTAGACAGTAAACAATGGCTGAATTTTTAACAAAAGTGTTGATATAGCAGGTCGGGGGGGGGGGGGGGGGGGGGGGGGGGGTATCTATTTTACCCAATGCGTGTGACTTATCCTATTTCATAAGTCTATGAATTTCATATTTTTTATTTTAAAAGATGTATATTGTGTTGTTGCTTTGTGATGTCAAATAAAAAAAAGAGGAGAAACACATCATTCGTTTACGTGTCATTTTATTCGATACATATATGCATACACCACAAGTTAATACGTCTGATATGTTTTACCAGTCTGTACACACTGTATACACTTGAATGATTTCCTATCACAGACACGGGGTTTCAATTTTTTCACAAAAAGAGATACCATAGAGTAATTTTTTAACAGATTATCATTATGGTAAAATTTCATTATATTCTCATACTCAAAACCTCGGGAAATATGATACAGAAAAAAAACACAATGCTGTCCACAGGTCATGGGCGACTGCGGTCAAGTGGGCCGCGTGTTGAAAATACACGGTCAAGCCAGCCGCACATTTTTTTTAGTATGCGCGTCTAATCGTGTACTTACGGTATGGGTGCTGAAAGAGGTCAAACTTGATTTTTAGACTATTTTCTGCTATTTTCCATCTTATTAGGACACAAATAATATATATATTTTTTTTACTATTTTAATGTTTGTATGCCTAAATATGATTAACATTAATTACATAATTTATTCATGTTCATATTCATTTTAATTATCATACATCCTTAATATTTTTACATTTTTATTTTTATTAATGTTTATTTACTTATTTTTAATTTGAATGTTTATATATATAGTATGCATTAATTATTGTAATATATTTATTAATGTTAATGAAATCTGTAATATTGATGTTAATTATCATACATTTATTTTACATTTGTATTGTTGATTTTAATGTTTGTGTATATATAAAGTATACATTTAATTATTTTACATCATGTATAAATGTTTATTTATTTATTTACTTACATTTTTCATGTTAATGTAAATGACAAATATGATACAACAGGCTTTTGGTGGCTTTAATCTGTCAATTATCCATGAATTGCATATATGAACAATAAAAACCTGATCTATGAAATATGCTTGCATACCTGATGAATGAAACACAAATGATATTTAAAACACACGCACACACATACACACAATTTATATATACAAGTATGTAATATTACTGTATAGTTTTGGAGAAAAGGCAAACTCACCCCACACATCAAAGTGCATTCTATCACTTACACCATGTCCCATTTTCAAACACTCATAAAAAGTGTTCCTTCATAGGTTTGCCCATTGTTACATTTGATTAATGTTCAGAGTGACTCTGACTATTACTGTAATTATTGTCAAGTAATTTTACTGTATAGTTTTGGAGAAAAGTACAGGCAAACTCACCCCAATCATCAAAGTGCATTCTATCACTTACAACATGTCCCATTTTCAAACACTCATTAAAAGTGTTCCCTCATAGGTTTGCTCATTCTTGCATTTGATTACAGGTCTGAGTGACCCTGACTATTACTGTATTTATCATCAAGCCATTTTACTGTATAGTATTGGAGAAAAGTAAAGGCAAACTCACCCCAATCATCAAAGTGCATTCTATCATTTGCACCATGTTACATTTTCAAACACTCATAAAAAGTGTTCGTTCATAGGTTTACTCATTCTCTCAATATATTCCTGTTCAGAGCAACTCTAAATGTTGCTGTAATTATTGTCTAGTCATTTTACTGTATAGTTTTGGAGAAAAGTAAAGGCAAACTCACCTCAATCATCAAAGTGCATTCTATCACTTACACCATGTCACATGTTCAAACACTCATAAAAATTGTTCCTTCATAGGTTTGCTCATTTGTTCATTGGATTCCTGTTCAGAGTGACTCTGACTATTACTGTAATTATTTTCAGGTAATTTTACTGTATAGTTCTGGAGAAAAGTACAGGCAAACTCACCCCAATCATCAAAGTGCATTATATCACATACACCATGTCACATGTTCAAACACTCATAAAAAATGTTCCTTCATAGGTTTGCTCATTTGTTCATTGGATTCCTGTTCAGAGTGACTCTGACTATTACTGTAATTATTTTCAGGTAATTTTACTGTATAGTTTTGGAGAAAAGTAAAGGCAAACACCCCAATCATCAAAGTGCATTCTATCACTTGCACCATGTCCCATTTTCAAACACTCATAAAAAGTGTTCGTTCATAGGTTTGCTTATTCTTTCAATATATTCCTGTTCAGAGTGACTCCGACTATTACTGTAATTATTGTCAAGTAATTTTACTGTATAGTTTTAGAGAAAAGTAAAGGCAAACTCACCCCCATCCATCAAAGTGCATTCTATCACTTACAACATGTCCCATTTTCAAACACTCATTAAAAGTGTTCCCTCATAGGTTTGCTCATTCTTGCATTTGATTACAGGTCTGAGTGACCCTGACTATTACTGTATTTATCATCAAGCCATTTTACTGTATAGTATTGGAGAAAAGTAAAGGCAAACTCACCCCAAACATCAAAGTGCTTTCTATCACTTACACCATGTCCCATTTTCAAACACTCATAAAAAGTGTTCCTTCATAGGTTTGCTCATTCTCTCAATATATTCCTGTTCAGAGCGACTCTGAATATTACTGTAATTATTTTCTAGTCATTTTACTGTATGGTTTTGGAGAAAAGTAAAGGCAAACTCACCCCAATCATCAAACTGCATTCTAGCACTTACACCATGTCCCATTTTTAAACCGTCATAAAAAGTGTTCCTTCATAGGTTTGCTCATTCTTTTTATTGATTTATGTTCAGACTGACCCTGGCTATTACTGTAATTATTTTCAAGTAATTTTACTGTATAGTTTTGGAGAAAAGTAAAGGCAAAATCACCCCAATCATCAGAGTGCATTCTATCACTTACACCATGTCACATGTTCAAACACTCATAAAAATTGTTCCTTCATAGGTTTGCTCATTTGTTCATTTGATTCTTGTTCAGAGTGACTCTATCACTAATTATTTTCAGGTAATTTTACTGTATAGTTTTGGAGAAAAGTAAAGGCAAACTCACCCCAATCATCAAAGTGCATTCTATCACTTACACCATGTCCCATTTTCAAACACTCATAAAAAGTGTTCGTTCATAGGTTTGCTCATTCTCTCAATATATTCCTGTTCAGAGCGACTCTGAATATTACTGTAATTATTGTCTAGTCATTTTACTGTATAGTTTTGGAGAATAGTAAAGGCAAACTCACCCCAATCATCAAACTGCATTCTAGCACTTACACCATGTCCCATTTTTAAACAGTCATAAAAAGTGTTCCTTCATAGGTTTGCTCATTCTTTTTATTGATTCCTGTTCAGACTGACCCCTCATCACATGGTGATAATGAGCTGATGAGTTGAATCAGGTGTGTTTGATTAGGGAGACAAAGAAAATGTGCAGTGTTGGGGGTCGTTCAGGAGCAGGGTTGAAAAACACTGGTGCAAGTGATAGAATGCACTCTGATGATTGGGGTGAGTTTGCCTTTACTTTTCTCCAAAACTATACAGTAAAATTACTTGAAAATAATTACAGTAATAGCCAGGGTCACTTTGAACAGTAATCAATTGAACGAATGAGCAAACCTATGAAGGGACACTTTTTATAAGTGTTTGAACATATGACATGGTGTAAGTGATAGAATGCACTCTGATGATTGGGGTGTTTGCCTTTACTTTTCTCCAAAACTATACAGTAAAATTACTTGAAAATAATTACAGTAATAGCCAGGGTCACTCTGAACAGTAATCAAATGAGAGAATGAGCAAACCAATGGAGGAACACTTTTTATGAGTGTTTGAAAATGGGATATGGTGTTAAGTGATAGAAAGCACTTTGATGTTTGGGGTGTTTGCCTTTACTTTTCTCCAAAACTATACAGTAAAATGACTTGAAAATAAATACAGTAATAGTCAGTGTCACTCTGAACAGGAACCAAATGAAAGAATGGGCAAACCTATGAAGGAACACTTTTTATGAGTGTTGCAATATAGGGCATGGTGTAAGTGCTATAATGCACTTTGATGGATGGGGTTGAGTTTGCCTTTACTTTTCTCCAAAACTATACAGTAACATGACTTGAAAATAATTACAGTAATAGTCAGGGTCAGTCTGAACAGTAATCAATTGAACGAATGAGCAAACCTATGAAGGAACACTTTTTATGAGTGTTTGAACATGTGACATGGTGTAAATGCCAGAAAGTGTTTGGGGTGTTTGCCTTTACCTTTCTCCAAAACTATACAGTAAAATGACTTGAAAATAATTACAGTAATAGTCAGGGTCACTCTGAACAGTAATCAATTGAACGAATGAGGAAACCTATGAAGGAACACTTTTTATGAGTGTTTGAACATGTGACATGGTGTAAGTGATAGAATGCACTCTGATGATTGGGGTGAGTTTGCCTTTACTTTTCTCCAAAACTATACAGTAAAATGACTTGAAAATAATTACAGTAATAGTCAGAGTCACTCTGAACAGGAATCAAATCAATGAATAAGCAAACCTATGAAGGAATACTTTTTATGAGTGTTTGAACATGGGACATGGTGTAAGTGCTACAATGCAGTTTGATGATTTGGTGAGTTTGCCTTTACTTTTCTCCAAAACTATACAGTAAAATGACTTGATAATAAATACAGTAATATTAAGAGTCACTCTGACCTGTAATCAAATGAAAGAATGAGCAAACCTATGAAGGAACACTTTTTATGAGTGTTTGAAAATGGGACATGGTGTAAGTGATAGAAAGTGTTTGGGGTGTTTGCCTTTACTTTTCTCCAAAACTATACAGTTAAATTGACTCTAAAATAATTACAGTAATAGCCAGGGTCACTCTGAACAGTAATCAAATGAGAGAATGAGCAAACCAATGGAGGAACACTTTTTATGAGTGTTTGAAAATGGGATATGGTGTTAAGTGATAGAAAGCACTTTGATGTTTGGGGTGTTTGCCTTTACTTTTCTCCAAAACTATACAGTAAAATGACTTGAAAATAAATACAGTAATAGTCAGTGTCACTCTGAACAGGAACCAAATGAAAGAATGGGCAAACCTATGAAGGAACACTTTTTATGAGTGTTGCAATATAGGGCATGGTGTAAGTGCTATAATGCACTTTGATGGATGGGGTTGAGTTTGCCTTTACTTTTCTCCAAAACTATACAGTAACATGACTTGATAATAATTACAGTAATAGCCAGAGTCACTCTGAACAGGAATCAAATGAAAGAATGAGCAAACCTATGAAGGAACACTTTTTATGAGTGTTTGAATATGGGACATGATGTAAGTGCTACAAGCTGAAGTAAAATGGCAAAACTCCCATTATATATAAAATGTATATGTGTGTGTTTGTGTGTGCGTGTGTGTTTTCAGTATCATATTTGATACTTCAGGTATGAATGTATATTTCATAGATTGTATAAAGGTGTTTATAGCTTATATATATGCAATTCAATTATAATTGACAGATTAAAAGCCACCAAAAGCCTGTTGTATTTATTTGCCAAATATTTGCCATTTACATTAACATAAAAAAAATGTAAGAAAAGAAATAAATAAAAATACATTATGTATAATAATTAATGTATACTTAATATATAAAAACATTAAAATCAACAATAAAAATGCAATATAAATGTATGATAATTAACATTAATATTACATTTCATTAAAGTTAATAAATAAAGTACAATAATGTATAATATATATATTATAGCAGAAAATAGTGTCTAAAAAACATTAAAATTAACAATAAAAATGTAAAAATTATTAATGTTAATTGACATTACTATGAACATGAATATATTATGTAATAACTAATGTAACTCATAGGCCTACACATTTTAAAATAATAATAAAACAGTCATGCTTTTAAAAAAAAATAATGAAAATGTATTATTTGTGTCCTAATAAAATGTAAAATAGCGGAAAATAGAGTCTTAAAAACAATTTTGCCCGCTTCCAGCACCCATACCGTAAGTACACGAATAGACGCGCATACTAAAAAAAATGTG
The DNA here is from genome assembly GCA_030578255.1 of Tiaroga cobitis. Lineage (NCBI taxonomy): Eukaryota > Metazoa > Chordata > Actinopteri > Cypriniformes > Leuciscidae > Tiaroga > Tiaroga cobitis. The sequence goes on from CM060591.1 coordinate 25,486,315, forward strand.
CGGCTGGCTTGACCGTGTATTTTCAACGCGCGGCCCACTTGACCGCAGTCCATGACTGCGGTCAAGTGGGCCGCGTGTTGAAAATGTACGGTCAAGCCAGCCGCACATTTTTTTTAGTATGCGCGTCTAATCGTGTACTTACGGTATGGGTGCTGAAAGAGGTCAAACTTGATTTTTAGACTCTATTTTCTGCTATTTTCCATCTTATTAGGACACAAATAAATTTTTTTTTTTTACTATTTTAATGTTTGTATGCCTAAATATGATTAACATTAATTATTACATAATTTATTCATGTTCATATTCATTTTAATTATCATACATCCTTAATATTTTTACATTTTTATTTTTTATTAATGTTTATTTACTTATTTTTAATTTGAATGTTTATATATATAGTATACATTAATTATTGTAATATATTTATTAATGCTAATGAAATCTGTAATATTGATGTTAATTATCATACATTTATTTTACATTTGTATTGTTGATTTTAATGTTTGTGTATATATAAAGTATACATTTAATTATTTTACATCATGTATAAATGTTTATTTATTTATTTACTTACATTTTTCATGTTAATGTAAATTACAAATATGATACAACAGGCTTTTGGTGGCTTTAATCTGTCAATTATCCATGAATTTCATATATGAACAATAAAAACCTGATCTATGAAATATGCTTGCATACCTGATGAATGAAACACAAATGATATTTAAAACACACGCACACACATACACACAATTTATATATACAGGTATGTTATATTACTGTATAGTTTTGGAGAAAAGGCAAACTCACCCCACACATCAAAGTGCATTCTATCACTTGCACCATGTCACATTTTCAAACACTCATAAAAAGTGTTCGTTCATAGGTTTGCCCATTCTTTCAATATATTCCTGTTCAGACTGACTCTGACTATTACTGTAATTATTGTCAAGTAATTTTACTGTATAGTTTTGGAGAAAAGTAAAGGCAAACTCACCCCAATCATCAAAGTGCATTCTATCACTTACACCATGTCCCATTTTCAAACACGCATAAAAAGTGTTCGTTCATAGGTTTACTCATTCTCTCAATATATTCCTGTTCAGAGCGACTCTAAATGTTGCTGTAATTATTGTCTAGTCATTTTATTGTATAGTTTTGGAGAAAAGTAAAGGCAAACTCACCTCAATCATCAAAGTGCATTCTATCACTTACACCATGTCACATGTTCAAACACTCATAAAAATTGTTCCTTCATAGGTTTGCTCATTTGTTCATTGGATTCCTGTTCAGAGTGACTCTGACTATTACTGTATGTATTTTCAGGTAATTTTACTGTATAGTTTTGGAGAAAAGTAAAGGCAAACTCACCCCAATCATCAAAGTGCATTCTATCATTTGCACCATGTCACATTTTCAAACACTCATAAAAAGTGTTCGTTCATAGGTTTGCTCATTCTTTCAATATATTCCTGTTCAGACTGACTCTGACTATTACTGTAATTATTGTCAAGTAATTTTACTGTATAGTTTTGGAGAAAAGTAAAGGCAAACTCACCCCAAACATCAAAGTGCTTTCCATCACTTACACCATGTCCCATTTTCAAACACTCATAAAAAGTGTTCCTTCATAGGTTTGCTCATTCTCTCAATATATTCCTGTTCAGAGCGACTCTGAATATTACTGTAATTATTTTCTAGTCATTTTACTGTATGGTTTTGGAGAAAAGTAAAGGCAAACTCACCCCAATCATCAAACTGCATTCTAGCACTTACACCATGTCCCATTTTTAAACCGTCATAAAAAGTGTTCCTTCATAGGTTTGCTCATTCTTTTTATTGATTCATGTTCAGACTGACCCTGGCTATTACTGTAATTATTTTCAAGTAATTTTACTGTATAGTTTTGGAGAAAAGTAAAGGCAAAATCACCCCAATAATCAGAGTGCATTCTATCACTTACACCATGTCCCATTTTCAAACACTCATAAAAAGTGTTCGTTCATAGGTTTGCTCATTCTCTCAATATATTCCTGTTCAGAGCGACTCTGAATATTACTGTAATTATTGTCTAGTCATTTTACTGTATAGTTTTGGAGAATAGTAAAGGCAAACTCACCCCAATCATCAAACTGCATTCTAGCACTTACACCAAGTCCCATTTTTAAACAGTCATAAAAAGTGTTCCTTCATAGGTTTGCTCATTCTTTTTATTGATTCCTGTTCAGACTGACCCCTCATCACATGGTGATAATGAGCTGATGAGTTGAATCAGGTGTGTTTGATTAGGGAGACAAAGAAAATGTGCAGTGTTGGGGGTCCTTCAGGAGCAGGGTTGAAAAACACTGGTGCAAGTGATAGAATGCACTCTGATGATTGGGGTGAGTTTGCCTTTACTTTTCTCCAAAACTATACAGTAAAATTACTTGAAAATAATTACAGTAATAGCCAGGGTCACTCTGAACAGTAATCAATTGAACGAATGAGCAAACCTATGAAGGAACACTTTTTATGACTGTTTGAAAATGGGACATGGTGTAAATGCTAGAAAGTGTTTGGGGTGTTTGCCTTTACTTTTCTCCAAAACTATACAGTAAAATTACTTGAAAATAATTACAGTAATAGCCAGGGTCACTCTGAACAGGAATCAATAAAAAGAAGGAGCAAACCTATGAAGGAACACTTTTTATGAGTGTTTGAAAATGGGACATGGTGTAAATGCTAGAAAGTGTTAGGGGTGTTTGTCTTGACTTCTCTCCAAAAGTATACAGTAAAATTACCTGAAAATAATTACAGTAATAGCAAGGGTCAGTCTGAACAGTAATCAATTGAACGAATGAGCAAACCTATGAAGGAACACTTTTTATATGAGTGTTTGAAAATGGGATACGGTGTTAAGTGACAGAAAGCACTTTGATGTTTGGGGTGTTTGCCTTTACTTTTCTCGAAAACTATACAGTAAAATTACTTGATAATAAATACAGTAATAGCCAGGGCCAGTCTGAACAGTAATCAAATGTAAGAATAAGCAAATCTATGAAGGAACACTTTTTATGAGTGTTTGAATATAGGACATGGTGTAAATGCTAGAAAGTGTTTGCCTTTACTTTTCTCGAAAACTATACAGTAAAATGACTTGAAAATAATTACAGTTATAGCCAGGGTCACTCTGAACAGTAATCAAATGAGAGAATGAGCAAACCAATGGAGGAACACTTTTTATGAGTGTTTGAAAATGGGATATGGTGTTAAGTGATAGAAAGCACTTTGATGTTTGGGGTGTTTCCCTTTACTTTTCTCCAAAACTATACAGTAAAATGACTTGATAATAAATACAGTATAGCCAGGGTCACTCTAAACAGTAATCAAATGAGAGAATGAGCAAACCTATGAGGGAACACTTTTTATGAGTGTTTGAAAATGGGACATGGTGTAAATGCTAGAAAGTGTTTGGGGTGTTTGCCTTTACTTTTCTCCAAAACTATACAGTAAAATGACTTGAAAATAATTACAGTAAAGTCAGGGTCAGTCTGAACAGTAATCAATTGAACGAATGAGCAAACCTATGAAGGAACACTTTTTATGAGTGTTTGAAAATGGGACATGGTGTAAGTGCTAGAATGCAGTTTGATGTTTGGGGTGTTTGTCTTTACTTTTCTCCAAAACTATACAGTAAAATGACTTGATAATAATTACAGTAATAGCCAGAGTCACTCTGAACAGGAATCAAATGAAAGAATGAGCAAACCTATGAAGGAACAGTTTTTATGAGTGTTTGAATATGGGACATGATGTAAGTGCTAGAAGCTGAAGTAAAATGGCAAAACTCCCATTATATATAAAATGTATATGTGTGTGTTTGTGTGTGCGTGTGTGTGTGTGTGTGTGTGTGTGTGTTTTGAGTATCATATTTGATACTTCAGGTATGAATGTATATTTCATAGATTGTATAAAGGTGTTTATAGCTTATATATATGCAATTCAATTATAATTGACAGATTAAAAGCCACCAAAAGCCTGTTGTATTTATTTGCCAAATATTTGCCATTTACATTAACATAAAAAATGTAAGAAAATAAATAAATAAAAATACATTATATAATAATGTATACTTTATATATAAAAACATTAAAATCAACAATAAAAATGCAATATAAATGTATGATAATTAACATTAATATTAAATTTAATGAAAGTTAATAAATAAAGTACAATAATGTATAATATATATATTATAGCAGAAAATAGTGTCTAAAAAACATTAAAATTAACAATAAAAATGTAAAAATCATTAATGTTAATTGACATTACTATGAACATGAATATATTATGTAATAACTAATGTAACCCATAGGCCTACACATTTTAAAATAATAATAAAACAGTCATGCTTTTAAAAAAAAATAATGAAAATGTATTATTTGTGTCCTAATAAATTGTAAAATAGCGGAAAATAGAGTCTTAAAAACAATTTTGCCCGCTTCCAGCACCCATACCGTAAGTACACGAATAGACGCGCATACTAAAAAAATGTGCGGCTGGCTTGACCGTGTATTTTCAACGTGCGGCCCACTTGACCGCAGTAGAAAATCCTCTCTGTCTATGGCCAGCGGCTGATTCTTCAAATGTCTACCGGTCGCAGACACCAGCTGGTAAAATTCCCTAACGGCGTTACCTAGATTATATTGTGGTTGAAGAGGTCTGTTAGGATTCGACACTCCATCTGAGGTGAGATTGAGATACTCTAAATTAAAGTGTAAGCTTCACCAGAGCGTGGGCGCACTGAAGCATTTTTTTTTTTTAAATAGTTCAAAGTTACTATCAGATTTAATGTTATTACCGTGACAAACTATACATCATTAAAAAGATATAAGACTCAAGTTTCAGTATTTGACCACTATTGTATTCTGATAAACTTATAGTGACAGTTATGTCTTAATTTGTGTCAGGAGTTATGTAATTAAAAAATGAGTCGTTACCTTTAATATGAATTATGAGCGTCAGCCGCTTCCATTCAGAAAAAAACTCCTGTGCGATCGTCATGACAGAGCTTGACAAAACAACGTCCCTCAGGGCAACGTCCCCCAACGTCCCATGTGCAGATTTGGAGAAATATTGATATATTCTCATAGGTTTACATCAGATATCTATAGACAGGAATAATATTTATTGAATTTATACCCAAATGCTACGATGTAATCATGAGCGCTGGATACTCTGATGTACTGTGTTTTCAATCCATACTGGCCGCCTGAGAGCGCCGGCGCTCTATGCACAGTAATAGTCCATATATGGAACACACGAAGAAGTGCCATAACCATGTGACATTCCAGGAAGTCCCTGACTTTACAAAGCTAACAGAGATCGCTGTAACTACAGATAAAGCTGTTTTGAAGACAATAAACATGATTGCAATGATATTCGATTTACCTGTGTTCTTCGAGCCATGTCAGGTATTTTCATAATAATAGATTATATTTATAATGTAATGCTAATCGATATAGAGTTTATCATTGCAGAATACTATAAATTAATATATTTTCTGTCTTATTTTTTCATCTGAAGCCAAATCAGATCACAGAAGGTTATTTAAAACACTCGACTTGCGTTATAAAGTAAGTTTGGAGCACAAACTTTTTTAATCACATAAATTGTCGTGTATTGATGGTGTGCTAAGCTAACATGCTAGCTAACTCTGTGCACCTGCCAGCACATTAGCTGTTATTTTTATGAATTTTTCTAAATAGGAATGCTTACTGAAATTTTTCGTTTTTCAAAAAGGGCATTTGATACAGTTTCAAATGTGAAGTGAGAACTTTGATAAAAGAAAAAAGGGATTGAAACAGTGTGAATAGCCAGTCGTTAGTGATTATAATGCAGACAAAAGAAAAGCATATTTAGACCCATAACCAGGCCGGAGAGGTGTGAATGTGTGCAGGGGAGACTGACACTGAATGGGGCTCGTTTGCACCACAAAACAATAGAGAAAATAGTCTAAATAGATGCTAGAAGATGACAATAAACACCAGTTTGCATTTTAGAGTCTAATCAAAATAAATTCATATGACATGATCTTGAAAAACATTTAACTAAATGCAGAGTTTTAAACTTATCTTCTTCAAATTTTAAATATAACATGGTCAGACATGTGGCTTTAGCTGCAGTGCATTTCTAGATTGATACAATGCCAACTTCAATTTTATTTTCATGAAGATGTTTCATAAGAATACATTTCTAATAACTTTACAAAACTTTGAAGACATTTTTCATAATTTTTTTTTCAGTATCACTAATTAATTCCACATTTACAATAAACTGCCAGGTGTCAGCTTTCAAATGAGATCTTACTTGTGCTTTTAGTACAAAGGGTTCATGAACTGTATCTGTTTCAGTTTGGGTATGCCATTTCTGGGGATTTTTCAAAAGTGGGGTTGAAGCTTAACAGGTTAATACTTCAGATACGATTGCATCGTCAGGACCTTCGTCAGCTCTATCTGATGCATGAGCGATCTCACTGGTCTCGGTCTCAACGGGTGGGTGTGTGAAGGTCAGCGTGCTACTTTCCATATCATTGTGCTTCACCACGCTAAGATATCGCTGTAAAGCATTGGTGTACAGTTTTGCCTTCTCGTACGTGTTCAGATCGTGTTTCTGCAATATCTCTCTAATAGCTGAATCCAGATGATCCTCCACAAGCGTATGGATATTTTCGCGAGGTGTTTGTGCAGACCTTAGTCTGTCCAATTGATGCCTTGGCACTAGATACATTTTATCAGTATGATCCATTCTCTTCAGATTTAGCTTCTAGTTATCAAACTAGATATGTAAGGCAATGCGATGGATAATAAAGGCAAGATAAACCCTCCTTTTTGATTAATCATACGCCTCTTTCTGGTTATGTTGATCTTTTTATTAGCGACATACTTTATCTCAGTCTTTCTCCTTTTTAAAGATCCGTGTTGTTTCGCAGTTAGAGGGATCTTACTGTGAAGAATATTGAGAGCGACTTCGCAGAGAGCCAGTATAAGCTCGTCAGGTGCTGAATGGAGAATAGCGTTTCGTTGTCTGGGTGCACGCTCTTGTATAATAACTTTAAAAGGTACAGATTTCTGGAAAGTCTCGAACTCATGTTAAACCCCCTTTCTGGACGTAGACCGCCGGATAGTCTGACAGTAAATCTGTTCTGAGACGAAATCTTTCAGGTGTTTGCGGTTTATAATCTATCAGTAAATAGCTGTAAGGCCTCTCGGTTGCATCCTGGTACGCTTCGATGAAAAATTTTGTATTACCAGGAAACATCTGACGACCCAAAACACCGATCTGTTGCTTATCTCGGGGGTTTTTAAATATTATTAAATAATTTGTGTTAAGCCCTATAGTTCTGGTAGATTTACCCTGGAAAAAAAGATTCTGCACCAATAATAAGCAGCTAATCCCATTGTGATGTGTGTACTGCGTAAAAACCCTCTCGACTTCAGAATTGCATGCTGCTTGAGACATGACATCATCCAGGATTAAAAGGGATCTTTTATCACGAGGAAATAAAGATTCGTCAGACAGCTTCTTAGGAATGTTTTCAATGAATTTAATATCAAAAGCATGCAACAATTCATCGTATAAAGGCTGCCAGGATGTATATATGTACACAAAATTATCAAACTTCACAGAACACATTCTGTCTAAGTTATACATTAGAATCTTCACAAAAAAAGTATTGCCACTATTGCTTGGCCCACTAACAACCCCGGAGAAAGGATGCCGGAGTCTATAGTCGAAATCATCTGTTTCACACATATTCACAAATATTGTTAAAACCCGTAAGGCAGTGTTGTGTAGTCTGGTAGAAGGACACGCTTGTCATACACGATTCTGAAGGTCTTCACAACTGTTTTATTATGCAGCGTGAAGCGCGACTTATTGCGTGTGATGGTGTCCGTGCTAGCGAGCAGGTGCGTACTGACACCTGTCGCAACATACGAGCGCACAAGACCTATCAGACTCTGCAGCGTGACTATTTGTGCGTTCTTAGCATGAAGCGTTATCCCTTTATCTTTGAGACACGTATGACCATTTTTAGTGGCATACCCGTAAGATTTAGGTCCTGATGCTGAAAATACAACCAGATAGTCTGACGGTTCTAATTCGCTCGTGAGTTCCCCCAGATTGTTGTAAAGGTAAAATCCAAGATGGCTGCGTGAGCGACGTGCTCGTCAGGTGTAGTCTGCTAAACTATATATTTTTGGCCTTCATGCCCTAATCCTAAATCTTATTATTTCGCAACAAATTGATTTCGAACTGATCCTTTGTTTGTTGCAAAACTTCCAATCATTCAAACCGGGATCAGCGTGTCTTGAGTTCGCTATGGAGCAAACACTGATTTCCAATCAATCAATCTGGGATGCTATACAGCAACTGAAATTGGATATGTTTTCCCATTTTGACGCGAAAATGGATAATATCCAATCGGGCTTACAAACAATACAAGGCTCGCTCTCCACACTTGGTGATCATGTGTCTGAACTTGAACAAAGAGTAAGCTCAAATGAAGATAACTTAACTGAACTACAAAAGCATGTCAAAACATTAGTGAGTGAAAACTCTTACTTGCGTGAAAAAGTTGAGGATGCCGAGAATCGCAGCAGGGCATACAACCTGCGCTTTCTGCATATTCCGGAAAAGTCGGAGGGCCAGGACATCATCGGCTTCATGAGAGGTCTTATCCAGCTACTTTTGGGGGAAGAGAACTTTATAGTTCCTCCAGTCATTGAGAGAGCCCACCGTTCTCCCACTGTGTTACAAACAAATAAGCCGAAAGCTGGGACAAGGCCAATCCTGGTGAAATTCCTCAGCCTCCAGGATAAACAACTAATTCTACGTCTTTCACGTGAGAAGAAGGAACTAAAGTATAAAGGCAACCGCGTCCACATTTTCCCTGATTTCAGTGCTGGCATTATCCACAAACGTCGGCAGTTTGATGACATCAAGAAAAAGCTCCGCGAGCTGAAGTTTGAATATTCTCTTCTATATCCTGCCATACTGAGGATCATCGCAGCGGGGAAAGTAGTCCTTTGTAAAAATGCTGGAGATGCGGAGTCTTTCCTTCGGGATCTCGAGGCTCACTCCCAGAATGACTGATTTCATTCGTCTCATTGAACTTGAGGTATAAACCGAATGCATCTCGATGCTGTTGTTATTTTGTGGCATGAAAGGCAATATATTTATTGAAGTGAGCTACCTGTCTCCCGGGCCGATTCGCCTAATTTTTGCCGTTTCCGGTCTTGTATGTTTTTATTTGACTTGTTTATGAGATCGGCCAATACATTATCCTATTTTATACCATTAATGGCTGGGATTCAGCTTGACTCAAATGTTTATTTTTGTATGTTTTTATTTTATTTCTTCTCAACATTAACCTTTCACTTCACATAATTATATTGAGAAATTTAGCAAACTGTATCTGTATTTTGTTATGTTTTGGCCTAGCCAGTTCGTGATTGTGTGTGTGTTAACGTGTGTGTCTGTGCGCGCGTTTGTGTGTGTGTGTGTATGCTGCTCTCTTTCACTTTCGCTTTCTCCCCCCAACCTCCAACCCTTCAACCCTTTTTCCTATGTCCTTGAATAGTCAACATGGGTAAAGGCTTATTTGTCATTCATCTGAATATAAGGAGCTTGCCACAAAAAATTGATCTCTTAAGGGCCTGGTTGGTCTATAATAAACCAAATGTTATAACACTGTCTGAGACCTGAGACGTGTTTATTAGATCCTATACCAACTGAACTACTGAAAGAAGTGTTACCTATAGTGGAAGAGCCTCTTCTCAATATTATTAACTCATCTTTATCTTTAGGTCATGTTCCAAGAACGTTCAAGCTGGCTGTTATAAAACCTCTTATTAAGAAACCACATTTAGATCCAAATAACCTAGCAAATTACAGACCCATTTCGAATCTTCCATTTATGTCAAAAATATTAGAAAAAGTTGTGTCCAGTCAACTCGGCTCTTTCTTGCAAGAAAACGACATCTATGAAAAGTTTCAGTCTGGATTCAGGCCACATCATAGCACTGAAACTGCGCTTGTTAGAATCACAAATGATTTACTTTTAGCTTCGGACCAAGGCTGTATCTCAGTACTAGTTTTACTTGATCTTAGTGCTGCGTTCGACACTATAGATCACACAATACTCTTAGATCGACTACAAAATTACACTGGTGTTCAAGGACAAGCATTAAGCTGGTTCAGGTCATACTTATCTGACCGCTACCATTTCATCTATTTAAATGGAGAAAAATCGATCACAACTTCGGCAAACTATGGAGTGCCGCAGGGATCTGTGTTAGGCCCTTTATTATTCTCAATATATATGCTGCCACTTGGTAATATTCTAAGAAAACATGGAATTAGTTTCCATTGTTATGCTGATGACACTCAAATATATATTTCATCACGGCCAGATGAATACGCTAAATTATCCAAATTGACAGATTGTGTTAAAGATATAAAAGATTGGATGACGCATAATTTTCTTTTATTAAATGCAGACAAGACAGAGGTAATACTTATCGGTTGTAAAAACCGTCCACAAAACCTTTCACAGCACGACTTTAACATAGTAGGATGCCCTGTTACTTTATCCGCTACAGTAAAAGACCTGGGTGTTACATTAGACTGCAACTTGTCTTTTGAAAAGCATATTTCATATGTTACAAAAACAGCCTTTTTCCACCTTAGAAACATTGCTAAGCTACGTAACATGCTATCAGTCTCTGATGCAGAAAAGTTAGTTCATGCATTCATGACCTCGAGACTAGATTACTGTAATGCTTTATTAGCTGGTTGTCCTGCATCTTCAATAAACAAGCTACAGTTAGTCCAAAATGCAGCCGCTAGAGTTCTTACTAGATCAAGAAAATATGATCATATAACACCGATTTTATCATCACTTCATTGGTTACCTATAAAGTTCCGTATTAATTACAAGGTATTGCTTTTGACTTATAAAGCTCTAAATGGTTTAGCTCCAGTTTATTTAACGGATCTTCTATCGCCCTACAATCCATCGCGCTCTTTAAGATCACTAAATTCGAGGCTTCTGGTCATTCCTAGGATATCCAGATCCACCAAAGGAGGCAGAGCATTTTCACATTTAGCTCCGAAGCTCTGGAATAGCCTTCCTGATATTGTTCGTTGCTCAGACTCGCTCTCCCAGTTTAAAACTAGACTGAAGACGCATCTATTTAGCCAGGCATTCATATAAATTTTTTATCTTACAGTTACTGTAAATTCGGCCTCTAGTTCATAAACGCCAGAGGAGAACTGGCCCCCGACTGAGCCTGGGTTCTCCCAAGGTTTTTTTTTCTCCATAGGGTCATCTGATGGTGTGCTAGGACACCTTTAGGTCACTGGATGGAGTTTTTCGGTTCCTTGCCACTGTTGCCTTTGGCTTGCTCAGTTGGGGATATTCAAATTAATTAACCAATCATTGATCAGCTCTACCAAACTTGGATGTCTTTTTTTTCCAGTAATAAACAAACATTGTTAAGTTGTTTTGATTGATACTGTGAAGCAGCTTTGATACAATCTGTATTGTGAAAAGCGCTATATAAATATATTTGACTTGACTTGACTTGACTTGGTTGAATAAAAACATATTAGATGAGGAAATTAAACTGGATGGTTATATTTTGTATAGAGCTGATAGGGGTACTCGTGGAGGAGGGGTAGCCACTTATGTCTCTTCAAATTTATTATCTGAGTTTATAGCCCCTAAGGAAAACCCTGTATACTTTGAATGTCTTTTTGTTAAAATTAGTTTTCACGTAAATAAACTGCTGATTATAGGGAACATCTACAGACCTCCAAACTCTCCTACAGAGTCAATACACTGCATAGGCACTACTATAAAATCTGTGGGTAGCTCAAACGAGATGATTATCCTTGGTGATTTTAACATTAACTGGTTAGATCGTTCATCTCTAAATGATAGAAATTATTTTGAAAGCTTAAATCTGACTCAACTAATTAGAGAACCTACTCGGGTTGACCATAGATCCAAATCTTTGTGATTAAGTTTATTAAGCTCGCATCTCATGTACTGGCATTTCCTTTATCAGATTTATTTAATTTATCATTATCCACCTGTGTGGTTCCATTAATGTGGAAGTCTGCCAGAGTTACACCAATACATAAGGGTGGCGATGCACTTGATCTTAACAACTATAGACCTATTTCTATCATCAGTAGTATAGCAAAAGTCTTTGAAAAAATCATATTTAAACAACTATTCAAATATATTAATGATTTCTCTATTCTGTCTCCAAATCAATCTGGTTTTAGACCAAACTTCTCTACAACTACTGCTCTTCTAAAATTTACCAATGATGTTTCATCTTCCTTAGACAATAACATGTCAACTGGTGCAATATTTATAGATCTCACTAAGGCCTTCGATATGGTCGATCACTATTTGCTTCTCGACAAATTATATGCGATTGGCCTTACCAAAGATTCTCTTCTCTGGTTTAATTCCTACCTCCACTGTAGACGACAGCGTGTTTCTTTTTGTGGTTGCGTATCACAGTCCTTAATAATGGACAAAGGTGTCCCTCAAGGCTCTTCCTTAGGGCCTCTTCTATTTTCTTTATTTATCAATGATCTTCCTCTAATTTGCTCAGACTGTTGTATCCATCTATATGCAGACGACACAGCGATCTACACATCTAATGTGTCTGTCTCTAAGATTCAATCCTCATTGCAATCTCATTTTTATGCCATTCAACTTTGGTTCCAATCCAATCATCTTCTATTGAATAAGAAAAAGTCATATAGTATATTGTTCCCCACCAGATCAGCTTCAATGAATCAAGATAACAAACTTTTACTCAAATTCCTAGATGATACTCAACTTGTACAAGTTGATGAACTTAAATATTTGGGCCTTTGGCTTGACTCACAACTCTCCTTTAGGTGTCATATTAACTCTGTTGTTAAAAAGATTAATTGTAATTTACGAATATTGTATCGCTCTATTAACTGTTTCACTCAACTGATTAGACTAAGAATTGTGTCACAGTTAATATTTTCCATATTAGACTATGCGGACATTGTCTAACAAAACACATCAGAATCAAATTTGAAGGAATTGAATGTTGTTTTCAATAATATATGTAGATTTGTGCTGAGATGTCCTTTTACTACTCACCACTGTGTAATGTATGACTCGCTGAATCTATTATCACCAAAAGCCAGAAGACAGTATCACTGGTATCAGGTCATTTTTAAATGTGTGTATTATAATTATCCTTCTTAGCTGAAGGAATATTTACTTCCATATAGACCCAGCTATAGATTGAGACACACTGAATATCTCTCCTTCATTGTGCCAAATATCTCCAAAGAGAGTGGTAGACGTGCCTTTAAATTCAAAGCCCCCTCAGACTGGAATAGCCTGCCTGGGTCTCTAAGATCTGTCACATCATTGTGTTCCTTCAAAATATCTCTCTTTACTTACTTGCAAGCAAACTGTTGCTGTAAATGTTTTCCTCATGCATGACTGGACTTTTGTTTTTTATACCCTTTATATTTGGGATACTTTATTTTTTTTTTTTATTTTTTTTTTTTTATTATGTGTACTTATGCGAGTATGGGTGTAGGTACGTGTATACATAATGTTTGTATATATGTATGTATAGACATATGTGTATGTAAGCCAGGGCTAAATGTTGTTATGCATCTTAATACTGCAATATGTTTTACTCATGGATTTGTTTCCAATAAGGAGTTGGTGGGTCGGGCGAGGCGGGATGAGGTAGAGCTTTAGTGTGAGTGAATGTATATGTGCTGCATTATCTTTGTCTTTGTCTCGAGGACCCCCTCGAAAACGAGATGTTTCATCTCAAGGGGTTATCCTCAACAATAAATTCAATAAATGTTGTGAATTCAATAAATATGCACCTGTTTTGGGAATCCAATCCCCGTTTTTCGATACAAAAATAATGCTGTCTGTATCTGAATAAAGGACTCTCTTATCTAATTTATTCAAAAGATTATAGAGCTTGAGTCGTGTGTATGCGGTGGTGCATGCTCCGATAAATACATTAACATCACGAGTCGGGGAGGGATCTTGCTGTGCGTAAGACCATTGGATCTGACTCCGTGGATTAAAGCCACGGAGTCAGATACAAAAGAGAAATGTTTTATCACATACGCGTTGCTAAAAAGACGCTGTGTGAACTCTTCAGGTTCTGTCAGAAGCTCAGGGGTGGGGAGATGACTGCGAAGCGAGAAGCGACCCCATAAAGTATTCATAATTAGCTTCGTTATGGATCTTTTTGCAGAATTGTGTGAAATATTAGAAATGTCCAGTTGAACCCCTTGGTTTTCAAGATAATCGTCGACATAAGACTGCTTGTCTTCGTCTGTCACCACGTGTGAGGGAAAGCCTGAGGCTTCCTGCTTGAATTTTAGAAATGTATTTACATAATCACTGAACAAGCTGTCAGATGTCTGTTCAAAATGCCAGATTTCATCTATTTTCAACACCTCATATCCATGTTGAATAGCTCGCTGTAATTCGACGGAAACCCACGAGCCTGTCATGCACCTGTCCTCATCCGTGTGACAGCACTGAGGGGTCTGAATCTGGTTCTCTGCACAAGTCCTACACAAGGGAAACATTAGCTTACCACCGCATCTGTAAGGCAGTACTGGATGATACAGCTTGCGAGGAGGGAGGACGGTGGCTTTGACAAGCCCAAAATAATTCTCTATAGGTTCGAAATCCTTTAAAATTATTTTTGGGTGGCATATAGAATAAGTTTTACATGATTGTACATACGGATACAAGGATGTGAAATCATAATAATCCACCCGCTCATCCTCGGCTGTTTTGTGGTATAGTTTGTACGCATTAGTTCTCCCGCCGTAAAGAGCGGCACGAGGTGTCAATCTCTCGGGCGCTTCGTAAGATTTCATAAATTGTATCACTGTATCTGTACCGTATCTGTTTGTTTTGCAGCCTCCCATTCACAGGCCCACATAGAAATAACGCGCAAGGAATACACTTTACGAAGGGCTTCTAGTTTATCATCCGACTGTCTCCTGAGTGCCCCGAAAGACACTCTTGATAAGGGATTAATCTCTTCAGCCTTAAATCTGCAACAATGCCCGTGAAAAAAGCAGCCCAAATACTCTAAAGCTGTTTTGACACCCTCACTGCTCACGTAATACCCGTCAACATGATAGGGTCCGAACCTGAATTCCCCGTGGTTCAATGCGTGTTTCACGTCCACGTTCTGTTTCTTTTTGTAATACTCCAACCATTGTATAGACGCGTTTGAGAAAGTTTTATACTGATTAATGGATGCGTGACTGTGTGTGAGAGCCAGAGTGTCACGTGTAAGGAAATTAGTTTTGAATACTTTCATGCACGTTCCAGCGAGTGTCACTGATTTAAACGGATCAATGTTTGTACATTCGATGAACTCTTCACGATATTTTATAGATGCTTGGCGTAAAATAATCACGTCATTCCGACAGTAAAAAGCGAGCTCCTTTTTGAAGTCAAAAACCCCTGATACACCTGCGTACCAGTGATCAAATCTAGAGCGCTCGACTTGACTCATGGTGTCATAACCGTAAAACTCTTTTGCCGGGTAGGGTCTGTAGACTTGGAATTAAAGCCTCTTTTGTTTCCCCGTTATTATTTGATTTACGGGACCGGACACCAGTTATCTTGCCAAGAAAGTTTTTATTCTTATATGTCAGGAGAGAAACTTCAAGATGTTGTATTCATGCCAGGTCTATGCGTTTCCGTGTTTCTCTGAGGTAGTACAGTAAGATTGAGCTTTTATACATCACAGAGAGTCTTACAGCTTCCTTGTAAGGTAACAAAACATGTTGCTCTGAGCTTCTTAAAATTAGAACGTATGTCATACGTACACGTTATGTTTAACATGTCACAATTCACTTCCATATTAAGAACTATCCTTGTTGTTTACATCTGTGATGCACTTACATCAGTCGAACATGTTACATTGTACACACCCCATAGCAAAATATAGCTTCCCCCTGTCTGACATATGATCATCCCATGGATCCATGCTATCTATAGTTCCCTCATGCATTCAAACTCATGCTTTTGAAACTTCATAAGATGATACAACTGATTATGAATATTAATAAAGAATAATAATACAGATACATAATATTTAATAATAAAATAATATTAAAAGATGAAATTTTGAATCTTCAGGGTCCCACGTAATTTGCAGTCTCCAATCTATTGAAGTGATGGGGGAAAAAACCCTTGTCACACACACCTAGATTTAATGCTGCGGGTATTTTTGCCAGAGCCATTGGGATAAATTGAAAAGAATCAATAAATCGCTGTCTAAACACAGGATCGTACATGTATAATATACGACATCCTTGCATAATAATTTTCGGTGTTAAGCCTTTGTTTGCGAGGTCTTCCGCCAGTATAAAATTGTCAAAGCCCGACGAGTTGTGTCCTATGAATGTAAAGCATGCGTATTTCTTACGTCTAAAGTGTTTAACCAGAAGCTCTACACATTCTGTACCGTCTGCTTCAAACGTCTCACCGTCGTGTGTCATCGCACATACATAATTAGCGGTATGCCTGCCATTTTCAAACATAGTTTCAAAATCGTAATAAATGTATTTTTTATCATGTGTTTCAGGCTTAAGAGGTTGAATATAGCATTCGTGGCTGCCATCATCTGGCAAGACCTCTTTGCAATGTACGCAACACTTTGGAGAACAGGTGTGGGGTTTTATCTTATCATCGCTTCTCACAACCCTATAAATAGAGTGACATTTTAAGCAGAAACGCAGGGTGTTACACTGCGATCTTTCATTAGGTACTCGTGATTTTTTATGCGTATTGTAGCAGAAGGTATTGCTACAATATCTGAGACAATCTGGATATTGTCTAGAGTTTGTAGCATGTGTTCGGCATTCGGCCGTATTGCACACTTTACATACATATTTACATCTCTGTGTGCGTATATCGTTGTGTCCTTTGTTGCAGAATTGGCAGACATAGCTATTCCCTATAAAACCTTTCAAATTTTTTATTAGGTGGTAATGCCCCTCATGATTATACAAATGCACAGTCTTTGGATGAATTTCATCCATGTTTTTGTACACTTGTAGCGCCCCTGAGCAGTCTCGATGAAATACCACAATTTTTAGATCATATTTTCTTTCGAAAACAGCCAAATTGTGATACCCTATTTCAGTACTTCTCAAAGTCCGGACTCCGGTCCGGATCCGGACCCAGAGGGAATTCAATCCGGACCCACCTCCATTTCATATTTCAAGAGCACTAATTGTGTGTAAGGGATTAAAACTGTGGATGCACGCAAGCGCGAACCACTAGTGTTTCTTCTTGCTGCCTATCTTTTACTAGGGTTTCCAAATTCCAAAACGTCGCTCTCGCGGCCTGATTGGAGGTAGCTCGTCAAGGGGCCATTCACATATCATGTCTTTTGCGCGCTCCGGTTCGTTATTTCAAATGTAGGCGAGCGGCAAGCGCGCTCATATTTGAAGCGAGGCGCTAATTTTTTTCAGGCGCAGCGAGATGTTTCGAAAACGCCTCAACTTTTTAGAATGCCGCAAGTGCACTGCAGTTCATGTGACAAGAACAATCAAATCAGCTTCGTCCTTTCCGTAACAACATTGTTCAGTTCAGTCAACATGAAGGATGGGGGTGCACCTAAACACTACGGGTGTTTTTCTTTTCTCCATAAATAACGTTAAATCTTGTAGCAGAGCTACATCAAGCGTTTTTCGGTGGTGGAAATCTATTAGCTACTAAAACTTCTTTGTCGTCGAGAGCACAGTGCATGGTTGCATAGCAACGACAGACGCCACGGGAAAATCGGACCGAATTTTACTATTATTAATAAAAGATTATTATGTAATATTGTAAATGTAAATGTCAAGTAATTTATCTTTTTGGACTGATTTAAAGGCTGAAATATGTAAGGTTTATCTTTTTATAAAACCTTTTTTGTGAAAAATGATTTAAAGGCTGAAATATGTGAGGTTTATCTTTTTATAAAACCTTTTTTTTTTGTCAACTTTGTTTGAATTTAATTTTATTAGCCTACATGTGCCTATAGGGGTGGACCGGGGATGGCAGGGGTTGGTGGCAATGTAAGTATCTGGATATTTTGGATACATTACCGCGGGGTGAGGGGTTCGATTACCTCTCTCTTTTTTGACCATAGGCCTACATGTGTTTGCATCCCTGGAAACAAAACTCAGACATTTTGAACGGCAATAACCACAAAATACAGAGGTACGGACAGCAAAACTACTGACTGCACATTTAGGCCAGTGTCTCCGTCTAGCAACCACACCTTTTGTGTCACGGTTTCGGCAGCTGATGGGAGACAGACAGTGGCATTTCTCACATTAGACTGCTCTGTATTTTGCACCATGTTACTTTTGGCCTACCTCTTGTTGTGTTTTATTAAGAAAAATACTGACATTTAAATTAATTGTTTTGCCACTTTTGCACTTGTTATTTATGTATTTTGAATGCAAAAGGCACCTTATTTTTTCATAAAAGGAGTATTGATTTGTTATGCATGTTTATTAAAAAATAAGTTTTGTAATAACCAATAGTTCCGGACCTTTGACATTGATGAAAATTCAGATTTGGACCTTTGAGTGTAGACTTTGAGAACCCCTGCCCTATTTTATCATGTGGTGTGAAGCCACAACTTGTATGGATTTCGTACGCCGGTCTTTGTAATTGTTGATCGGTAAGCGACGGGTTAAGGAAATAGGCTAGACAAAAACTCAAACACATATTATTTTCTAAATTTGTAGGGCTGGATAAATGCATTTTATTCCTCTCTACACTCTCGCTGATCGCAAGAGTTGTAATTCTTCTGCGACCCCCTCCAGGTCTGTCCATAGCTACTGAAATCTGTAACGATAGTGATGTGTCTGTGCAGATCTCGCTGTTTCTTGCATTTTGGCAAGAAAATACATTAAACAACCGCTCACATGTGGCACTGGCAGGGAAAGAACTATCTGGTGTAGTTGCAGTAGGCTGAAACCTCATCCAAAACATTAAACTCCAAATGGTCAAAATGTTATAAATTGTAATGTTACAAAAGCCTCAACTGAAGAGTAAGAACGCTTGGAAAATGTTAAGTATTTTAGTTGAACTGGAATAGTTAGTCACTGTTATTGTTATACCACTCAAGCAAAACAGGAATGGTTTCACACCATCAGTCGAGAATTGAGGTGCAGTGTCCTTCTAATAAGAGCAGGCAATAACAAAATGTATAGGCAACTCAATTTGTTCTCTTAACTAAACTGAAGCAGAAGTGCCTGACCTGTTAATTCGACACAAGAGAAGTTTCTCAAAATGACTGTCGGAAAGACGGTTGCGTTTTGGCAGGAAAATGTCCTTTCCAACACTAAACAACCGCTCACATGCGGCACTGGCAGGGACACCAGTATTGCACTTAATGAAGACTCTCTTCATTTTTGATAGATGCTGGAAAGCACTATCAGGTGTGTTTGCTGTAGACTGTAGATAAATGTTCAATTCATCCAAAACATTCTCCTGGTTTCTGGAGAAGTAGTCTGTGATCTCATCGCTTTCATTTTCTGGCTTCCTTGAAACAATTGTCTCTGCAACATGTGGACTGTGTGCGGCTGAAAGCTCCTGTTTTAGTCTTAAGATGATGTCATCTTTTTGTTCATTTGGTATGTAAGACATACGAAACATAGGATGTGAAGCCGTTGCCATGAGATACTTTTTACCGGAAAGGTAACTGAACCTTCTGTTCACACCACTGATGATGGCATTAACTAATGGCCCACAATATTGGAGGTTTTCTTGCTTGAGTGACTGCAACTTCTCAACAAGAATGTTGATTGTGGGGACCAAGACTCCGAGGTATGCCATTTTGTCCGACTGGAGAACATCTAGGGCCTTGGACACTGGTGCCATCACCTGTGAAATTACACATAAAACATGGCTGTATGCATGGGTGCAAAAATACATGATGAAAATCACAGGATGCATAAGTCATGTTGATTATTATATTCTTAAGAGTTATTAATAGGTAATTAACTTTAAAATCATTTACTTAAGAATTAGGCTACTAAAGTCATTGGTTTTAATAAAATTTGTATTTAACGTACAGTATATACCAAAAATATTTTTATTTTACAAATATGGGATTCTATGAAACACTAAAAATATTTACATAAAATGATTGATTCAATACATCTTAGACAGTTCAAACTCACCATGACATATTCTTTGATGAATGTAATCTCTGATGGCTTCAGTCGTGGAATGTCCATTTTCTCACAAACTTCATGGAGCTCCTTAAGTTTCTCTTCAATGCAAGTTTTCATACGATCCATTGCATTATATGTAGAGTTCCAACGTGTTACATTAGGCACAACCAGCATGCATCCAAGTCTGTCTTTAATGTTGTCAGAAGCTTGGGTGCTTCTACTCTGCTTATTCCAAAGGCTTTGACATTTGGCGAAAGCTGCCCTTGAAATCTTTTTAAATGAAGAATCTTCCACAGCTGCCTCAGCATCTTTGGTTGCAACCAAGTGGAGAGAATGGCAGGCACAGCGTTGATGGGCTGGCAAGTGGTAGTCATCATTTTTGGTCTCTTGTAGAAATGCTGCAACATCAGTGAACTTCATCATTTTCTTCATCATCTTCAGTCACTTTTTCTTCAGCTGCGAACACACTAAATGCTTTTACAAAATTTTAACCGTTGTCTGTAGTGGTTAACACAACTTTGTTTTGAATGCTGAATTCCATGTGGACACTTTCAAGCATCTCTGCCAGAGTGTCATAAGTGTGCCTTCCCTTGATCCTTCGGCAAGCTAAAGCCCCGGAAGAGATGGTAAGTGTGTCTGAATCTATCCAATGGACAGTGACTCCCAGATAGCTCTTGTGATTTGTA
Source organism: Tiaroga cobitis (assembly GCA_030578255.1). Classification (NCBI taxonomy): domain Eukaryota; kingdom Metazoa; phylum Chordata; class Actinopteri; order Cypriniformes; family Leuciscidae; genus Tiaroga; species Tiaroga cobitis. Next base: position 25,507,296 of record CM060591.1, read on the forward strand.
GACCATGCATCTGTGGTTGTTGCTACAAATTCCTGCTCAGACAAAACTTTACACATATCTGCCTTCATGGAAATGTATTGATCCTCTAGCATTCTGACTAATGTCTTTCTAGACATCACATGCCTTGAAGGCAGTACCTGCTTGAATAATTCTTTAAATTCTGCCCTTTCAACAATACTGAGGGGATGAAGCCCCTGAATAACAAAATTCAGAACAAGCTTGTTGAATTTTTCCTGGGAAACTGGTGCCACCTCCCTCATGAAATACTGAATTGGTCTTGATGAGCTTGAGGAACTCTGTTCTTGAATGGAGGGTGTCGTTATCTTTTTACTGAATTGTTGCTGCATTCTCAGTAACTCATTCAGTTTAGTTGGATGCAGTCTCTGATAGGCATAGGATAAAGGAAGAAAAAAAAATTAGAAAGAAAAACACATTTTAAATGCCATACTTTTAAATTATTATTATGCAAGACAGAAATATATAAGCCTACTAATAATACAACTGGGCAACAACATAAAGGAATGTTTCCTTTTTATATTAATTTTCATTTTACACTAAGGTAGCTAAATGATAACACTAGGTGACGAGACCTTTACGTTTCTATAACATTAAAAACGCTTTTATATTACAAATCGAGTGAAATGCTGTAATTATCTGGCTGCCCACACAAATGTTGGAAGTTATGTGAACGTTAAACAGCATAACTGGAATTTGAAAAATGCACGTTAAACTCGCTCACATGCAGTGATGGAGCTCGCAGAATTGACTGTGTGAGCACAGATCGGTTCGCTCTGAAACTAGTCACAACAAATCTATACAGCAATTTAATTAGATCAAAGCCTTTGTCGTGCGATAAACAAACTAAGATTTCATTTTTTGTTCAACTGACAAACACGATGGCGCAAACGTTAGTGGTCTTTTATGTTCATTACCAAACTGACGGACAGATCATGGCAGGTCATTGTAATTAAATCAGAAATAGAATTTGATGTAACATAGAGAGCAATAAAGCAGGATAATTAATACATTTTAAATGGCCATTACTCACCTGTATGTGCGTCTTTAATTTGTGCTTGAGGTCTTCGACGTAGACAGCGTTTTAAACTTTGGTTTGCAAAGATTGCATACAAAAGTGTAACCTTTACCTGTCGCTTCTTTGAGAGACATGAACTTGGACAAATAAGGCCATGGATTATTAACGTTAGTAGTTGTTTCTCCATCCTCAAAATCTGCCGCCACGTCTTGCTCCATCATGGGGTGTGTCAACCCACTTCTGTACGTCAGTGAACCGTTAGCCGCAAGATGCGTGATTAAACAACAGGTGGCGGTAATGGCAAAAAAATTAGTTTGTAATCTAACAAGAAGAAGAATATATACTTGCATCGCGCTGATTCGCGCAGGCTCGACAAAACGCAATGTAGCTTTTGCTCGCGCTACACAGCTACTTGCGGCAAAAAGTAGTTAGCTACTGGAAAAGCTACAATGTTTAAAAAGCAACTGAGCTACTGCCAAGCTACTGAAAAATGTAGTTAAGTTAGTAGCGTCGCTACTTGTAGTTAACTACTCCCCAACACTGCCCGTCACTGGATGAAGGCTGCTGATGCGTATCCTCATCCGAAGTCGTATCGCTTTCGTGGGGTATGGGTGTCGACACATAACTGGACAACCCTGGTGTTCCCCAAGGTGTGACGTTGTCGTACGACCCACTAGTCTCATCCAATGGCTCGGTCGCTACATTCACCAATACCTCCCCTGAGCACTCTAGCATGTGACTGGGGGTGGGTGATAATATGTTTTCGAAGTTATTCACTTCTAACGAATTTTCATTATAAGTATGTAAAAAATCACCAGGTGAAACACCGTCTGGAAAGGACTCCACATCTAAAATCAGACAGGTGTATATTAACAACACTAATATTTTCAATAAAATGTATAACGTTTGGAAAATTTACTCACAAAGCTCGTTCAAAATCTTCGTCAAAATATACACCTTCGGACCCCTCTGCTGTTTCATGTTTAAAAGGAGAGAAGAAAAAATACATACACACACCTCTAACACATTCATCGTGTTATAATATTTTTGTAAAAAAAAAAAAAAAATGAAATAGACTATACCCTACCGTATTGATCTTCGGACATGTTTTCGAGGATATCGAATCTGTAGACGATCTCGCGCAGTGTTTATCAAACGAATGAGCTAGTCTGGTGTGTTCGTAAGATCCCAAATTCAAAAACACGTTTTTCCCCTCAACCCCCTAAGTAAAACGACCCCCGAAACACGTCTTTCTCGAAACACGTCTTTCAACTCAGCATGGGATCTGATAGCTGATTTTACAACTAGAAAAACATATGGTGAATCTCACGATAGAATGGTCAAACATTGCTGATAAGCCATGCAATAAAATAAAAATCACGCTTCGCCAAAACTTCAAAAGAGAAAAATAAAAATAGCTGATTTTACAACTAGAAAAACATATGGTGAATCTCACGATAGAACCGGTCAAACATCGTTGATAAGCCATGCAATAAATAAAATAACCCATGCAATAAAATAAATCTTCACCAAAACTTCAAAAGAGAAAAATAAAAAACAGACCCCTCATGGTTTCAAACACACCAAAGGGGGGTCAGACATTATGGAGCCAATAGTATGTGATAGTGTGTGTGTGTGTGTGCGTGCGTGCGTGCGTGCGTGCGTGCGTGCGTGTGTGTGTGTTGGTGTCTAGCGGTGACACTTAAATTCTTTGGTCTAAACATTTAATTATGCATTCATCTGTAGGCTAGTCATTGCTATGCTTAACAAATTATACGACCCTGTAAAAATAGCTGATTTTACAACTAGAAAAACATATGGTGAATCTCACGATAAAAATAAAAAACAGACCCCTCATGGTTTCAAACACACCAAAGGGGGGTCAGACATTATGGAGCCAATAGTATGTGATAGTGTGTGTGTGTGTGTGTGTGTGTGTGCGGAGTTTGCGCTCATCATTGCTGTCAGAACTCTTGAACGATCAGATGTGTTTTTTATTGTGCACCTCGGAGATTACACTCTGCGCTCTTTCACACATGTTTAAACACAAAAACTGGTTAAACTTATCTTCCTCTTTCAACGTTTTGTACAAACGAATATTTGTCTGATGACATTTTCACACTAACACTTATAAGAAATACAATTTATACTTTTAACATTTATACACTGTTTTAAAGCTGGTTTTGAATGTACAACGGACTCTGATAAAACAATGAACTTACCTCGTCAACCTTACGGTCAACCTTCTTAAAAAAGCTTTGAAAACACATTGTTTGAATGTTTTTCAACATTTTTGAACGTTTTACATTTTTAAAATCATAAAACTCTCTCTGACACACTTCAAATCCTCACAACCCTAAGGGGGTTGAGGAGGAGGGGGGCCGGGGGAAAACCCCCACGGTCCAGGTGTTCAAACCGGAAGTGGGTGGGTGGGGTAGAAAGGGGCGTGGCTTGAGCGTGGGAACCATTTTATTGGGCAATAAAACTGTCAGTTTGATGGTTTGTGCCCTTATAACTCTCTCTCTGATGTCAATTACAAACATTCAAAACTGCTCACGAATGGCTTTTCGTATTTGTTGGGTCACGCTGAATTTACTTTTTAGCAAGTTGACCTCTAGCATTTACTTTTGTGCAATTTTAAACACCAAACTTTGTTTAACAGTCTTAATGAATACGCCTCTCTCAGTGTGTCAGATGTGATTCTGTTGTAATAGTTTACGTGTAAAACAGCATGCGCTTACTTTTCGTGTTAATACTTACTTATAAGTAAGTAACTTAAGTAAGTATTAACAGCATGTTAATAAGTGTGTCCATCTGATGATGAGGGTTTGACAGGATCAAGTGAAGCCTTTAGCACGGGCTTCGCAGGAGGTGAGTCAGCAGATGGGAGGGCCTCTGCAACACTCCCTTCTACCATAAGAGGCAATTTGGGTTCCGTACTGTCCAATGCTTGTGTGATGGTTGACTCTGCCGTTCTTAGGTGCACTCGGTTTCGTCTATATAGGGATCCACCCACATTCACGAGATAAGAGCGCGGTGCCACTTTCTGAAGGCAGGTGCCGACTCTCCATAACGCAGGTTTTTCCCCTGGAAGGGGCTTCATGCGGATCCTCGCTCCTATGTTCAGCTCTGGCAGATCACGAGCTGATCTATCATAAAAGGATTTTGCCAACTGCTTTCGGTGGTGAAGCCGCTCCACAACCCCAGTGACAACACTTGGCTCCAGAAGCTTGCTTGTTACTGGAAGAGACTTTTTCAGTCTCCGCGACATTAACCTTTGTGCAGGGCTACTGTCCATGTATTCGGTAGGGGTGTTTCTCCAGTGAAGGATTGCTTTCCAAGGGTCAGTTCTGTCGTGCATAGCTTTCCGCAGAAGGTTCTTAGCAATCTTGACGGCTGACTCAGCCTTTCCATTAGATTTAGGATGTCTTGGAGAAGAAGTGACATGCTCAAATTCCCAGCTGGAGGCAAAACGCTTAAACAGAGCACCAAACTGAGGGCCATTATCTGTGATCACTCTATCTGGCTGACCATGTCGAGCAAACTGAGCCTTGCAGCGCTTAATGACCGTCTCTGCAGATAGATCAGTAAGCAGTTCAATCTCCCAAAAATCTGAGAAATGATCCACAATTAGAAGGTAGTCCTTTTGCCGGTGACTAATCAAGTCCATGCTGACAATCTGCCATGGCCTGCCGGGGATGTCATGAGATAGCATGGTTTCCTTCTGTTGGTTGTGCGCAAATTCATTGCAAGTCGAGCAGTTACTCACAAAGTCTTTGATTTCTGCTTGCATACTAGGCCAATACAGTGTGTCACGGGCTTGACGATAACATGCGTCACCTCCTATGTGGCTTGAATGTATACGCTTGAGCATCTCTGGACGTAGTGACTTGGGGATAATAGCTTTCTGTCCACGGTACAAAATACCATCCTGCACACTGATTTCATCTCGATAAGGCCAGAATTCTCGGATGATGTATGTTGTTTTTTCTTTCTCATCAGGCCAGCCTGCAAGGACAGTGGCCTTAAGGGCCTGTAGTGCATCATCCCTTTCAGTATGCACCCTGATTGTCTTCAGCCGCTGGTCCGTCACATTCAAGTATTCCGCTTGGTTGATGAGTTGTGCATCATCTTGCTCTTTCTGCAGATGGCATATGGCGTGCCGCTGATAAATTGACCCCTTGCCTGTACAGTCAGAAGTAGCCCTGCTCAACATGTCACTGATGAACATTTTAGGCCCCGGCTTGTAGACAATCTTGAGACTGTAGTTTTGAAGTGTCATGAGCATGCATTGAAGTCGCTTGGGTGCACTGAGAAGCGGTTTGCTGAAAATAATGATCAAGGGTTTGTGGTCAGTCTCTGCTGTGACCAACTCTCGTCCATACAGGTACTGATGAAATCTTTGGCAAGCGAAAACGATACTGAGACACTCTTTCTCGATTTGAGCATAATTTTTTTCTGTGGGAGTGAGGGCTCTTGAAGCGAAGGCGACAGGCTGTCCTTCTTGCATTAGACAGCACCCAAGACCACTCTGGCTGGAGTCACTTTGTACTGTGATGGGCTTAGTAACATCATAATAGCGCAGCACAGGCATCGATGTGGCCATGGATTTAAGCTTGCAAACTGCATCGTCATGTTTGGGTAGCCAGTGCCAAGGTGTGTTTTTGTCAAGCAAGCGCCGAAGTGGCTCGCAAACAGTTGACAAGTGAGGCATGAACTTGGCTAAATAATTAGCAAAGCCGATGAGACGCTGCACACCTTTCGCATCTGTGGGGTTGGGCATGTTCAAGATAGCCCTCACCTTCTCTTGGTCGGGCTTCAAGGCTGTGAATGAAAGGATATGACCATGGAACTTCACTTCAGGGACCTTGAATTGCAATTTTTTTAAGCAGAGTCGTAGCTTGACCTCTCTGCAACGCTCCAACAGGGCCCGAAGCTTGAGATCATGATCACTTTCAGCTTGCTGGTCTGTGTCACCGCAGCCAATGACAAGAATATCATCAGCGATGGGCTCAATCCCCTTTAAACCTGTTAAGAGTTCATGTTGTTTCCGCTGATACACCTCAGGTGCCACTGAGACACCAAATGGGAGCTTTAGCCACCGTTTCCTGCCCCATGGGGTCCAGAATGTGGTCATGAAGCTGCTCTCTTGGTCCAGCTTGCACTGTTAGAATGCATGTTTGGCATCAACCAAGGTGAAGATCCTTGCTTTAGGCAATTTGTATAGCACATCCTCCAGAGTTGGCATTATATAATGAGAGCGTTTCAGGGCTTTGTTCGGGAATTTTGGGTCCAAGCAAATCCTCAGCTTGTCTGGTTTTTTTACGATCACCATGTTGCTGATCCAATCTGTTGGCTCTGTAACATCTGCAATATGACCCTCTGCCTGATACGCATCCAGTTGGGCTTTGACGGCTGCTTTCATAGCGATTGGAACATTCCGGGGGGCACACTGTACTGGTGTAACACTGGTATCCAGCTCAAAGTGGACCTCACCAGGCAGAGATTCCACAGGCAAGTTGAAGACATCACTGTATGTGTCAATTAACTGTTCCTTAGTCAGAGGCTTACACCGTTCATGTTCCATTTTGAGCACGTCATCTGGGATTGTAAACTGCATCAGACCTAGCTGTTCACAAGTAGATCCTGAGAGAAGTGGACTTTGATTTGTCTCTACTATCTCAAATGACAGTTGATATCTCTCTCCTTTGACCAAACATTCTGTTTCAAAAACACCCATGGAGTCCAGCGACTCGCCTGAGTACAGCCGTAATTTGGCGTTACTAGAGCGTAGTGGTGTGTGCGGTGCCACCTTAACTTTATCCTTGTAGCTCATCACATTGCATGTTGCCCCGGAATCTAACTGACAACGCACTGACTTGCCATGCAATCGCAGGGAAACAAACCATTTCTTTCCTTTCATGTGCACCGTGCTAATGGACTCAACAGTGTAAATATCCTCATCACTGTCCCCAATCGGCTCCTCCATGGAATATTCCATGCAGTGAAGCTTCCCCTCTGTAGATCTGCTTTTGCTTTTGAGGCACACTTTAGCAAAGTGATTATCAATTCCACAGAGTCTGCAGTTTTTGCCGTATGCTGGACAATGATCCCTACCTCTTGAATGCACATTACCACAGTACCGGCATTTCTTGTTTGTGTCTAAGAGTCTTGGTGAATTACTCTGCTTCCGCTGGTTAGGCTTGAATGGTTTCCTAGCAACAGCGTGAACCGTTTCGGCTGGAGGCATGCACGCGGTATCCATCGCTCTCATATGCATAGCAGTCTGTTCAGCTGTGCGACACATCTCAATGGCTGTGAGCAGTGTTAATGTTTTTTCACTTAACAACCTGCGTCTGGTCCCTTCATTTGTAATGCCCAGTACGATTTTGTCGCGAATCATTTCATCCTTCAATCCACCATAATCACAAGTTGCAGCTTTTTCTCTCAATCTGGTTACAAAATTGTCTATGGATTCCCCTTCCTCCTGTTTACAACAGCCGAACACATACCTCTCATAAATTACATTCCTGGCAGGCTTGAAGTAGGCGTCCAATGCATCTAGGATGGTTTTAATGTCTCTCTGTTGCGCGTCTGTGAGATTCAAATTGTGCCGGTAAACATGTCTGCATTCAGATCCCATCACACTTCTCAACGTGGCAGCTTGTACCTCCCTGTTCTTTTCAGCCAGACCCGTGACCAGCGCATAATCCTCGAACTCTGCTCTGAATAAGTCCCAGTTAGCGCTCCAGTCTCCGTTCATGTTCATCGGTGGCGGCGGAGGTATTGTAGTGGCAATTTTAATGATATTCATTGATCTTTAGTTAAATGTAGATGATTCAAAGAATGTCACATGTGTGTCTCTCACTTGTAGTGAGAGGATTCTGTTTATGTACCTGGGGAGGCAGAAGAGGGAGACACTCCAGAGAACAGACGAACAAGGACCTCTGACCTAGATGTCAGAAGGCCATTTGGTGCAGGGGAGCTTAGTGGGCCAACTAGTGGCGTCTATGGAAAACTACTGGGAGGAAGGCTCTGGGGGGAAGAAAGGCCTTGAAACTAAGATAAAAGCTAGTTCAGTCTGTCTGGGGGGTGTGTCACTCTTCTGCACAGGGTAACAACTGTGTATTAGACTGCTCCTATTCTTGCAAGAATAAATACTTCTATTTTATATCATTTGACTCTGAGTGTCTCTTACGCAGTGATGTTTGTTTGAGAATTTTTGCCACAACAGTTTTGGTGTCAGAAGTGATATTCCTTGGACGTGCATCCTGGACCTGAGATCGGACGGTGTTTGGCCACCTGGACTAAGTAAGTTCCAGCTCTACCTCGTAAACTTGAGAGAGAGGGGCCGACCGATATCAGGGCCGGGAGAATCGACCACTGGAATCTAAAGAACCCGCAAGTGGCACGAAACAACGTCTCTGGTAAGGGTCATTTAAATTCGGTTTAATTGGGGGAAGAGTGAAATTGAACCATATTGGCTGAGGGCTGTTTCTGTGGTGCGTAATCTGAGATTAATTGAGATCTATATATAGATCAAGAAGTTTCAAACAGATACGAGAGAAAATTATCTGAGATTAACTGAGATTTGTAGCGGATCAAGAGGTTTCAAACAGATACGAAAATTATCTGAGATTAACTGAGATTTGTAGCAGATCAAGAAGTTTCAAACAGATAGGTAACCTGAAAATCAGTTGTTCCACCACGGAGCAAATTGTTTTTTAGGTGCTGAGGCTAATTAGGGGGAGCCAGAAAAGATTTTTTTTTGGTAAACCTTAATTAGGAGGGCACTAACAAGTGCAACCCGACCGATTTGGGTTAAAAGAAAAATCGGATCTGTGTGGGGACGCCTGACAGATCAAGAGAACGCGCGGTGAGAAATCCACAGAGAACAGAAAAGCAGCCAGTATGGGGAAGTCTCAGAGCAAAATTATGAAATTTGGTACACCGGTGTTTTGTCAAATGAGGTATTGAGCGCCACAACATTAAAGATGGTGCGGGAATCAGTTGAACAGAGCAGTGAGAAACAAAAGTTGTGTCTGCGTTCAACATGTGTGTAAAAAAAATGTGAACAGATAATGGATTGTTGGCTTGAAGATAAAATGTCAAACTGCCAGGAGAAATAATGTTTTTTTTACTTCTTCATCCAGTAAATGGATGCATGACATTAGATGTCTATAGAACTTAAATTTATATGACAAGGATTGTAGCAAGAAGCAATAAGGCTGTCTGTGTGAAATAGAGGGAACTGTAAGTGAGACTTGGTGGAAGAGGGAAGTGAAAAAACAAAAAGGTTGGTGTGTAAGATATGTGTGTGTGGGGATTGTTCAAACAATCATGTACTGGTTAGATAATGAAGGAACTGGCATGTTTGAGAAAAGAAAGGAGAGGATAATGAGGGAACTGGCATGTAGAGAAAAGAAAGGAGAAATATAGTAGAAAACTATATGTGATGAAAATAGACATGGTCTGACAGAATTTATGGAAGTCAAATTAACTGTTTAAATGTTGAAATGAAAAGTCAGTTTTAGAATAAAATAAGGCATTGTATGATTGACAGGGATTAACATGATATGAAGAATGTTTTAAGCAGAATGGGGAACAATTCTAGATTTTGATAAAAAAATGATTGAAATGATGATATATCTGCTTTATTTTATTAATGTTAAGAAAATAAGGGTATTGAAGCAAGTAGCTATAATGGTTGTCTGTGTAATTTACGGACTGAGTAATATAATCTGCTTTGGAGAAACAGTAGAGATAAGACTGAGACAATAATGATAATATTAAGTTGAATCTGCAGACTAACCATGTGATGGAAGGGAAAAGGCTTCAAACCAGTTGTAATGAAAATAATGTACAAATTGTTACACTTTATGAAGAGTAACGGAACAGTCCGGGAAAAATAAATAAATAAATAAATAGTGAGACAGAAGAGAGCAAATGCTGTAAACAGCTCTGCTCAGAAGATCTCACTTTGAAGAGATTTGCAGATGATGTTTTGTAAAAGATAAGCTGGGAGAAATGTGTAAAGACAGAAAACAAATTCGAATATTTTGAGCATTTTCTGTGCTGCTCATGAAATTATGTTCCGCCAATAAAATGATGAAGATTATGATTTGGCTATTGTGATTAAATCCGCGACTGGTGGACTGTAAAAGAATACAGAGGACTGCTTATCAGTGGCTCTGTTTACATTCCTGAAATGGGACACACACTGCTTCAAGAGTGTGCAGTAAGTTGGAGCCGTTTGCAAGCTCACAGTGATCAAACTATAGTCAAGGACAGGTGTCTGATGCTGAAGTTGAGGCTGAAACAAATTCACTAGATGACAGAGAGTGTTTTAATGGTGGTCATCAGGACAATTTAATAGGCAACTAAATGCCCACCAAGAAGGTGTTTGAAAATGTGATAGTGACACATTTCTGATAATAATGTGGGGTTTGAAAGTAGATCAGTGTTTAAATGACGACAGTAACATTTTTCGTCTGAGAAATAAGAGATAAAAACAAGGTCAAAAGATTGAAGTCTTAAAGTGAATCTTTTTGAAGAAAAGATCTATAATAGTGAATTGATGAATACAGGTTGATGTAAATTTAATGACTCCAACAAATGTGAGTTGCAAAATATATCAAAGTAACTAACAGGATGATTGTGTTTTAATTAAACATTTTAGAAAGGGTTTAGATTAAGGAGAGAGACTAATCTCACGAATGATTTATAATAATTGCAAAAGATGTATCAAGCAGAGAGTGCTAGCCTTGTCAAAGTTAACGTAATTGAGAACTTGACAACTAAAATGCTGATTGAGAAATGTGAAACGTTATTGAGAACTGGAATAATTATTTTTATTTAAGATCAAGTAAGCAGAATCAATACTGGATTAACAGTTGCTGAATGCTGATTAAACAAACAGCTTGAAAAGTTGGCCATGAAAGAACTAGAAGCTGATGTTTTTGCTTTCAAAAGATAAGTTTGTTATTGGCTGTAATGAAACAGTTTGCTTATCTAAATCTGATGTGTGCTGTGGCTGAAACTGCCAGTGCAACAGAGACTCAATCTGAGTGGAAATTTGTAATGTCTAAATAAAGACAACTATAAAAATTATGTAATTTCTGGCAAATATGCCTTAAGCTGGGATAGAGTTATAGGATGGTAGATAAAAGTTTGATGTTAGAAGTTTATGAGAGTGCAGTGTGCCAGTCCTGAATGTCTCAGAGTCTCTCTCATTCAATGTCAGCTAAAAGCTGTTATCTGAGCCTGTCATTAGTGATAATAAGCTATTTGAATTAAAACACAGTGTTTCAGTTGAAGAATCATAGACACAGAGATGTTTAAAGAAACAATTGCCATAAAGGGCAATTTGTATTTGTAAATGTTTTAAATGTAAAACTGAATGACTTTAAAGAAGTCTTTAAAATAATAATGCAGAACTTGAAGACATTTTATTTTATTTTAGGACCAGTAACTTCTTTGTCTCATTTAGTCTCCACCATTCAGGACCGATGGCTCCGTCTACAGGTAAAGTTCACTGAACGTACGGATGATCCAAATTCGCTGAGTATAGTCTAAGCAGCTAGGTTTTCTGCTTTTAAGATAAAATAATGGATTTAAGTGATTAAATACTGTTGTTATTGACCTGTCTCCCTGTGTGAACACTATTAGGCAATCGGAATGGCCCTGGTGACTCTTGATTGTGTCTTCCCTAAGCTCCAGAGAACAACAGATTTTGTTGAGGTCAAAGATTCTGTGATGGGAAAAAAGCGGTCACCAGTGGGCACGAGTGACCATCTCTATGACGGGTAAGACCTTCTTTGGCCAGACAGGGGGCAACCTAAGGCAGAGTGGATTCACGCAAAGTCACTGGGCATTTCCTGAATGGAGATGTTTTATGTGAGACAGGTTTGAGAGTTGAGCAGGAGCTGTGAGGCCAGCAGCGTCCTTATACCGTTAGGGGGAGATGAAGCTATGACGAGTCACGCCAGTCTTCCCCATGATGCAAAGCTCCTCTATACCACTCACCAGAAGAAACCGCATTAGTTGTATGGCTTGTTTTTCATTGTGACAAGTGTCTGCAACTATAACAGGGGGACAACACCCTGAGAAGAAAATTATAGACAAAGAGCTAATGGCAATGGGCTTTCAAGAGCCAGCTGAGACCGTAAGGGGGATTGCCATTATTAATTGTTGTGGAGACAGTAATAAAACTTTTTGATGTCGGTTGCCTTATGGGCAAGGAAAATGTATAGAAGTTTATAACATAGTTCTAACTCCTGAAGGTCGTTAGACATGGTGGTGACTAAAGATGAAGACAGCTTTTGTAGATTTAAGTCTGGATAACAAAGGTGGATGGTCAAAGGTTATTGTAATGAATTTAATATTACATTTTGTATAAGAAATGTATTTATAGTGAGAGAGACTGCTTGAGCTGAAGAAGGAATGGTAACTGTGTCTGTCTTTCTGTTATCGGCCTGCTAGAGCAAGCTGAAGAAAATAATGATAATGAATCCAAAACAACCCAGCTGACTTGTCTAAAAAAATTAAATGAATAATGAACAAGACATGCTTTGAAAGTGGTTAAGAGACCATGTAAAATTGGCTACAGGAAAATGTGAAGTTTAAAATCTTATTTAAAATTTAAATCCTTTTAACGATGATATAAGGAAAGGGCAAACATTGAGAATGAGCAGTTAACATATGTGTGTCTAGTATGAGTGTGTGTGTGATGGTGACAGCACTTTATGTCTTGTATGTATTAGTTTGGGGTACTAATATTAGAACAGTATTGAAATTAGAACAGAACAGTTTTATCATTACAGATGGGTTAAGGCAAATGACAAATTTTAAAGAAGCCGATAATTCTGAGTGGAACGGTTGAAAAGACAATACAGAACATGGGACGAGCTTTAAGTTGATTGGACATCAAGCTCTGTCTGGTAGTAATACTTTTGTCATGCAGGATGTCGATTTGAATTATGTTCTGGATCAGTTTAAGTATTTGTGTAAATTGGAATTGTGTAGTTGTAGATCACCATCTGGCATGGGCTGAGATAAATGAAAATGTTGTAGATTTGATGGCAAAAACAAAATGACATATTGGCTAAGTTAATTTCGAAGTATCAAGAGAGCCCTTAACATTTATGATAATTGTGAACAAAGGGGGAGAAATGATTGACTGACATTGACCAAGTCTGTACAGCACGACCTGACCTGACCAAACAACAGGCCTGAAAAGCAAGATTCGCTGTGAGACTCAGGGACGTTGCCCTTCAAATACTTCGATAAGAAGATGAGATTGGGCTTTAAGTGAAGAATGTAATATTTTTGTTTCAGAGGCAGAGAAGGATGTCTGGGCAAAATTTGGCTGAAGGACGCCGTTTGGGTTAGTGTTGATGGCAAACTTTATAAAAAACACTATGTTAAATGTTATGTTAAATTGATGCTCGAGTTGTCTCGTGCATCAAGAGGGAGATGGTATAACAATTGCCAAATATGGTTTACTTATATGGTTTACTTGGGTCCCAAACAAAATTTGCTGTCTGTACATGTATTTGCAGGACTGTTTCAACAGGAAACGCTAGGGCAGATGCAGCAGCGAAGGCCATGGCAGCACAGCAGACAAAAGAAACTACGTATTTTACTATCTGAAAATAACCTCGACATTTGTTTTTCTTTACAGAGCATGCAGACTTTTGGATACAGGGGAGAATGTCCCCTATAAAATGATGGCTATGGATGAATTTGACTAACTATCCTGGCCTGGATTGTTTTTGTAGCAGAAAGGTGCCACACCTGCGCAGCGCATAACTTAAATTTTCCTTTTACAGAATGTCAGGATGGGTTGCAGAAAACAGAACTGATTCTGTTCCAAATGTATAAATATTGTTTTTCAGGGGAAAAGGATCCTGAGTGCTATTAAGTGAGCGAGAAATTATCCGGTGATAATGTTTCAGGTTGATTCCACAGGTCACACCAAAAGGGGACGAGCGCCTAGACAAGCGGTCACTAACAAAATACTTAAGGTCTCCATTCACAGGTGACAGTTCACTCCAGTGGGGGTGCGGTCGTGATTTAAGGGAAAACCTTATAAGGATCAGAAAATGGTTGGAGAATGTGACACCTGGGTCCAAGCCTCTCACCTTAGACAACACCAACAGGCCACAACCATCCCATAGTCCATGGGGCGAACGAGATTATCAACACGCCTGGAGGAGGAACCAACTGCCAACTGATGGTTTAAGTTTAACAGAAGAATGGGGTTTTGTGATTATTTTGAGGATTTGATTTGATTAAATCAAAATAGGGCTTAGTATTGATATACAGTCGATCAAAAGATTTGATTGGTTACTTATTCATTAGGAAATATTTAAGGAAAATGTTTTTGGGAAGAGATCTATTAATTAATGTAAATTATAGGGATAATTGTTGAAGCTTATTAAGTAGAACCACAGCATGTTTGAATTAAAAGTATTGATTTGATTGTAAATGAAAATATATTGATTGTGTCCGTAATGGAAATATTAGAGTTAATATTGAACAACTGCATTGGTTAGAGGAATGGGAAAAATACGTTATCTAAATGGGTTAGATTTTGTTAAATATGGCATTAAATAGAGCTTACTAAATTGAATTAGAAGTGAACAATATGGTTAGGAAAACCGAGGTGAAATATGGAGATGGGCGTAGATTAATGGAAAAGGCTTAATGATAGGAGTTAGGATTGTTATTCTAATAATTTTGTTATTCATGGGTGAATATGATTACAGACAGGTGAAACATGCTGTCTGTTCAATTGGTGAAAATGACAGTCTATCCCAAGGATGAACAAAATTATGTGACGACACAGGTAGTGGGAGCTACAGTGAGATATGTGTTAAATGTATGTTCTGTTTGTTTTTCTTCTATTTGTTTATTTTCTGAGAAAGATTAAGGGCAAAAGATTTAAAGAGGGTTAAAAGCAGCAGTCATCCGTGTTACGAGATGGCGTACAAAGATAGGGTTTGAAACTGAGGGATTTTTATTTGACTTTTATCTGGTTGTTTCCTTGCTATGTTATAACTACCTTTTCCTTACTGTCGTGACTGAGGGTCTGTTTACAGGAGCGCAGGAACAGAGATTTCTCGCTTAGCCCGACGCAGTGAAATGTTTAATTGCTTGCTAAAATATTACGGGGCCTTTCCCCCACAAAAACAGCCTTATGCTTCTTCATTCTAAACTTTTCTTCACAGGTTCAAGGAGAGTGATCATTTATGCAAAAATCAGAGATGAAAAGTATAAGTGTGATGATATGACTTAAAATTTGTCTTATTGTTTATTATTGTGATTATGGGTAATCAGAATGATAAAAAGTGAGGAGTTGTAGTGGCAATTTTAATGATATTCATTGATCTTTAGTTAAATGTAGATGATTCAAAGAATGTCACATGTGTGTCTCTCACTTGTAGTGAGAGGATTCTGTTTATGTACCTGGGGAGGCAGAAGAGGGAGACACTCCAGAGAACAGACGAACAAGGACCTCTGACCTAGATGTCAGAAGGCCATTTGGTGCAGGGGAGCTTAGTGGGCCAACTAGTGACGTCTATGGAAAACTACTGGGAGGAAGGCTCTGGGGGGAAGAAAGGCCTTGAAACTAAGATAAAAGCTAGTTCAGTCTGTCTGGGGGGTGTGTCACTCTTCTGCACAGGGTAACAACTGTGTATTAGACTGCTCCTATTCTTGCAAGAATAAATACTTCTATTTTATATAATTTGACTCTGAGTGTCTCTTACGCAGTGATGTTTGTTTGAGAATTTTTGCCACAACAGTATGTTAGCAGAGATGTGGGCTGGTACGCCGCCTGACGGGCGAGGTGCGGCCTCAGCATTATCCGCGTCCATAATCGAAGAAATGATCGGAATCAACAGTTACAGCGTGAACTTAAGGACGAACACACTAGGCATCTTCTGACACCATGTTTATGCAGCTGTATTGTAATAAAATAAGAGGCAGACAAGCGAGTGCAGCTCAGTAACTGTATTCACAACAGAGCGGCCAGGGAAACGGCCGGCAAAAGCAATCGACTGCCGATTGCATGATTCATTACATTCCGTAACAAAGACCCTCTATAGTTTATAATCATGTATTGATTTTATTTATATGACCATAAATGACGGAATATTTTAAGTGTATGTTGCTGCTATGTGAAAAAAACCCAGCAAAACGCGCGGGCGCGTTTTTGGTCCCCAGAGGGTTAAAGTAAGATTACCCTTTGAAAAGTGTAATACAAATCGTATAGAGTATTTGATTTTGGGGGAACGTTGCAAACTAGTGTCATTTAGCTTAATCTTTGTTTTTTAATCTTTTGGTTTGAAGTTATGACTTCTGAAGACCTCTCATGCGTAGATTCACTCGGTTGAAAAACTGAGTTTTGTAATTTACACATCTGAAATTAAACTTACGGTAGTTTTTTATAAAGTATTTTAATAGCTAAAATCAATGTCTTTATTTATAAATATTTTCTCATTGGTCTAAAATTACCTTTGCCAGCGAACTGACTTTTCCTCGTAAGCAAAGAATTTCTTATCTTTATTTACATGATACGGGTAAGTCCATGGAGGCCTCCGTGTCGTTCCGCCATCTTGAAAAACTATAATAGCAGAGAGGGACAAAAAGCACTAGCCTACCTCAACTAGCCAACCTTTTCGTTCAGAGCCGGCTGACTGAAACCATCTGAAGCGGTCAGTGAGAGGCGCTTGAAAGGCTGCACTGCACAGTACTTCATAATGCAATCCTCGTGGTCATGATAAAGCATAGAAATTCATTTAAAGGGGGAACGTGTCCGGCAAATTCAAAACGAGGGTAAATATGGGGATAGCTTTTCCCAGGTGGATAGAGCTAATGAAGGAGAAAGACTTTGAAAGGGACACTGAAATCCTGCTTTCTCCTCGACAGTTAAGTCAGTGTTATGGTCTAAATTACAAGCTTTTTCATTCTGTGGTTGTGTAATTCATTATATAGGCAGCATAACAGTAGAACGTGTATAGTTAAACTCAATGAAGTGCAATTGGACGACATGTCGTAGCTTCTTGGCACATAACGGTTACCGTAGTTGCAACATGCATTTGAAAAAGCGAAGCGCTATGTGTTTGAATCCAAAATACAATTTCACCGCTAGATGGGGAAATTCCTACACAGCGTACCTTTTAAGGACTAAGCTATAGGGTATTTAACAAAAAGCCTACAAAAATGGAGGAGGTCAAAGGGGCATGTTTCCTGCTATAGTATCATCAGCTCTCTCCAAAGTCTGTTCATGAGGCCAACAGACAGCCTGTCGCATCAACAAAGACTAACATTTTAAAATTCTACATATATATTTTGAGTAGATAACCGATAGTATATTCTCAGTGAAGAGTTTCACCCTGTGTGCTTCCACAATGAATAAGGATAGTTTGAGAGATGCAAGAAAAGTAAATATGATATATCTTATACGTACAATAGGTCATAGCTACCGCAAGATCATGCTTTGAATTAAGACGAGTAAAATTAAATATTCGCTCAAGACAAACTTTACTTATGTAGCGTCATTAACCATAGAGGCACATCGCGTCTCTGAACATGTGTGGTGATTTTCTAAATGATACACCTTAATCTAAATAAGAACAATGTAGAGTACTGGGATTTCTTTTAAAACAACAACATTGTGACAAACTTTGACAACATTTTTATTTTATTTTTTGAACAAACGATGTTTAGTAAAAATAATACCTTTATGCAATCATTCTAAGAAGATAAACAGAAGATATGATTTTAATAAAACTTTACAGATTTGATTTGATTTTTTGTTTATCACAACTTAAACTATTTGTTTTTTATCATTGCATAGATCTAGAATCTAGATTCTACTACTTCTTCAGTTCTATGAAAAAGTAAGGAGTGTTTTATATTTATATATATATTAATTTAACTAAAACTAAGGTTAAATTGTTTGAATACAATGAGTTATATACTTTATTTGATTTTATGGAAGCAACTTAGTGTGTGAGAGTGCAAAACAGTATGTAAAAAACAATGTAAAAATGCAGTTTTCTGTGATGGTCGTCTTTAGGTGTACGGGGTAGAATATGCTGTTACAGTACAAAAATCATTATGGCTATATTAATAACAATTATACTTTAGGTCACCGTTAAACAAAATCATTACAGTAATCTTCTAAAAGACATGAATGTATTAAAACTGTAAAGTTTCAATTTAAACAATCTTTTAATTTTTAAAAGATCATATTTAAACTAGTGCTGGGCAACGATTAAAAAATTTAATCTTGATTAATCGCATGATTTTCTTGCGATTAATCGCATTGTTACGCTCAAAATTGAATAATGAATTCTAAAGTAGTGTATTGCGCACTTTTGATTTAAATGTAGGCCTACTGCTACAAAAGTGCAATAACATGTGGTTTGCAAAAACTTTAAACAAATAAGGTGCTTTTATACCAGCAGTTTTCCTTTACACAGTAGCAATAAAATATTTCTTGTAAATCTCAACTTAAACATTAATGTAATCACAGGTGCAGCGACAAGCGGGTGCGTTCCCTTGAAGCTGTTGCGGTCATGCTCGCCTCACACACGCGCCCGCGCGTTGCCGAAGTTGAGCCACGGCCTACCTGAGCATTGTTTCTGACCATGTCCATCCCTTTATGGCCACCATGTACCCATCCTCTGATGGCTACTTCCAGCATGATGCGCAGCACAAATCATTGGAAGAGAGACTGATCCTCGGCTCGCTGTTTGTGAGTTTCCGGAATCTAAATAGTTATCAGGACATCAACAGGAGGGAATTCACATGGCAGAGCATCCCCGCTAAACTAAACGCAGGCCTATCAGGTAAAGTTATGTATAATTTTAATTTAAGTTAAAAAGGCTACAGCTGCGTAGCGCACAGAAGCCGTTGCCATGGTTACTATCCATAGAGCGCCTGTCATTCACTCGCGGAGCGCTGTCTCCCTTTCTGTTCACCTGAGAGAACCTGCCGAAGCCTCTCCACTGCTTGTTTGGGTGGGTTATTTGCTGGCTGACCAACATCCCACCCCTCCTGTGATCATGGTTTGACTGTAGGCCTATGTGTATTCAGATCCAGTGAGCAACGGACTTTCAAAATAATAATAATTTAAAAAAAAAACTGCGTTAACGCGCGATAAAAAAAATTGTCGGCATTAATTAATAAATGCGTTAGCGCGATAATAACGCGTTAACTTGCCCAGCACTAATTTAAACTTTTACGATTATGCTTTGAAATAAATTTAGCACGAACAAAACTTTGGCTCTGGAAAGGCGTTAGCAGACTAACATTACATGATGCACAGAGGCTCATCTGCTCTGTCACCCTATATCCTGAAGCTAACATTATTGTAAAGTAGCGTATTTCTCTGAAGATGTGCTGGTGATCGGAAGGAGCTTATAAGCAGGCTATCAATGGGGCTCGGCCTGAGGCATCACAGACTCTAAAAGTCTTCATTTTTGCTCTCTCATTACAGATAGGTCTATGTGGGGATTTTCTCACAGATACTACTTGAGGAATTATTAAATTAAATTCCTATTTCATGCACCCTGATAAATAAAAAATATAGTCATGTTTTCCCCAGAGACCATCGATATAGCTTATTTGTTTTTTTATGAATTCATTGAATTTAATTAAAATCATATTTTTAAAAAGGTCTATTTCAAACTTTTAATGCTTATACACTATGAAATAAATTTAGCAAAACATTCACAGTCTCATTCTGATCACTGAACACACCCCTGTGACTGTCAAACGCTGATGTGAGAAAGAGAGAAATACTCTGGGGTTCTTTTCAACTTTAAATGGTCAATATGGACATCTATGTGATAGGAGCTACTTTAACCCTGGTGAAAATGTAAGATGATTTTATTTTTATCTAAATCTAACATAAATGGTAAATTTGTAAAATATTTATTTTAAATAAACAGAATGCTTTCTTAACTTCAGTAATTTAGTAAGATTTTAAATGCTTTTCTACTTTAGTTAAATTAGTAAACTATTTATTTTATATATGATATATTTTAATTTATACACTTTTAAAGGAACAGAATGCTTTTCAACTTCAGTAATTTAGTAAGATTTTAAATGAACAACATGCTTTTTCAACTTCTGTGTGAGATAAACTTTCAAGGTCCCCAGCAATGTGGAGGGAGGGGAGGAGATCCATGCCGCTGCAACATACACGTGCACACACACACACACACACACACACACACACACACACACACAAACGACTCCCTAACTCCCTACGGTCCAAAAAAAATTATAATTGGAAATAGTTTTCAGAGAGATCGGGCTCTAGCGGGGGATTTTTCTTCCAACTCTGTAAAACATGTAAGATTATTTTATTTTATCTAAACAGACAGATAAGTGCGCACGGCGCATCCTTTACTGCTCTGACAAAGACACACACACACACACACATAGAGCAACTATTTTTGTTTTGAAGCAGAGTGAGATCATTTTATTTCAACTTTTTTGAGGTGAGGTTTTACATAAACTGTATGTTTCATATTATTCAACTCTAATACATTTTTAATGTCTCCGATTTTTAATTGGAAATGCTTCACTGAATACATTTATTTTTTACATTTGTGTCAGATAAACTATAACAGTTTTTTCTTATCACTTTCACACACACCTGCTATGATAAGCTTAGGCATAGCGAGGGGATGCGCTAAAAAATAACAATCCATCGCTTTGTAACTGTAACAACAAAGTCCAACACATCTCAAACAAACTTCAAACGATTAGACAAACTGTCATCATTTTTGACAGAAGCTGTAACCGCAAGGGGCGGAA
Source organism: Tiaroga cobitis (assembly GCA_030578255.1). Lineage (NCBI taxonomy): Eukaryota > Metazoa > Chordata > Actinopteri > Cypriniformes > Leuciscidae > Tiaroga > Tiaroga cobitis. Next base: position 25,528,168 of record CM060591.1, read on the forward strand.
CTAGATCAAACAAACTTCAAACAATTCATCATTTTGACAGAAAGTTTAACAGGAAGGGGACGGAACTAGATCAAACAAACTTCAAACAATTCATCATTTTGACAGAAAGTTTAACAGGAAGGGGCGGAACTAGACCAAAGGTCATCATCCATCATTTTGACAGAAAGTTTAACAGGAAGGGGCGGAACTAGGTCAAAGGTAACCGGAAGGGGCGGAACTAGGTCAAAGGTAACAGGAAGGGGCGGAGCCGGAAGGGGCGGGGGAAGATCAAAGGATAGCCATGCCCACATGTCAATCAATCATTTTGACAGGTGGTATAGGCTATTTACTACTTGTGCTTTACCATTTCTCTTAAAGCCTCTTCATGCTGGACAACATTTCCAGCATCAGATTTGCAGTAATCCACTGATTTTAAGTGTGTACACTGACAAGATCGCATGCCACTTCTTCTTTTAAATTCCATTACAGAATTACAGATATCAAGTCACCTTGTGTGAAATGCCCCATGTTTTTTTGATAACATGATTGGGTATACAAGGGCCTTCAGACGATTTTGCAACAGCAAAAACTGCATTTTTCGGGTCAATACACTGACTTTGAAGATGAGACTGTGAGTGATATCAGGTTCAATATTCAAGTGTGCCCTTTGTATATGTTTCTTGAGATTTTTTTTTAAAACGCACAGATTAGAGTGGGGACAACATAATCTTTTCCCCTGTTTTCTACGAACATAATTCAAGCGGGTTTTATTGGTGTCATCACAACGAGGTGCAAAAGACACCGTTTTGGTCACTTGTGGTGCGGTGTCGTCACTTTGAGCAGGAAAACTATCTGACTGGACCACCTTTGGAGCTGTGTCATTACTGGGAAGAGACAAAGACGCATACTGGACCGTTTTTGGAGCTGTGTCATTACTGGGAGGAGACAAAGACGCACACTGGACCACCTTTGGAGCTGTGTCATTACTGGGAGGAGACAAAGACGCACACTGGACCACCTTTGGAGCGGTGTCGTTACTGGGAGGAAACAAAGACGCACACTGGACCACCTTTGGAGCTGTGTCATTACTGGGAGGAGACAAAGATGCACACTGGACCAAGGAGGAGATGTATGTTTGACTACTTTGCACATATTTATGTGCTTTATAAAATCACACTTTTTAATTAGGGTTTTTGAGCAGTGGAAGCAGTGAAAGTGTTTGGTTTGTCTGCATTCCAAGTGGCAGTCAAAGATGATCAAATCTATAAGAATCATAAACATAAAACACAATTTAAAGGGGTCATATAATGGTACATGCACTTTTACAAGTTGATTGTACTGAAATGTGTGTTGGCAGTGCCTGTACACAACCATCATATAATGATAAAAATCCATCCAGTGTTTTTGTTTTAATCTCCTTATATGTTTTCCCCTGCCTCAAATTGAGCCGTTCGTTTTTGTGACGTCAATAAAACGGACGCCCCTCCCACGATTGTTGATTGACAGGAGTCCGCACAGGAGTTTCAACACAGACGTGTTGTCCTCGCTCGTCCTGTCAATCATAGTCTGCGCGGATCGGCGCGGTCATTGTTGATATGCTGGAGCACTGTCTATGAGCAGAATGGCGTCTAAGCGATTGTGGTGTTCTGTTCTTGGGTGTAATAACGAACACAGCAGTCATTTTAATGTTCCTAAATCCGAACCGCTGAAGACGCAGTGGCTGAGTTTGTTTTCGAAGGGAATATTCCCCACGATCAACGTCAATGCTCTCATGTTTGCCGAATCATTTCTCAGTGGACTTTATAAACGGGGATCAGTGTAAAGCTGGTTTTGCTGAGAAGCTGCACCTGAATAAAGGATCGAAACCTATTCGTGTTCCTGCTGAACCTTCAGAAGAACTAAAGTGAGTGTAACATTTTATTAATCTTTATATTAATATTTATATAATCTTTGCAAATCGCCAGCTGCACGCTTCACGATGAATGCGGTACATTACAGCATGTTTTCTATGTACAACGTTCTCAATATAATTCATAATCCCACGTTTATAATAAACAACGCGTGGTTATTGTGTTATTGTGTTACAACGGTGTATGCGCAGAACAGAGAGGCGGGGTGAGCAAAGCTCATTATCATTTAAAGTCATATGCACTGAAACGGCGTGCTGAAAACAGAGCTGTTTTTGACCAGGTAAAATAAGTGTTTTCTTACAATACTAATGAGAATTTTTAATTAAAGTATATTACAAACTTTTAATTTAGACCCTAAAGAATCATATTGGCTTGTACAAAAATGGCATTATATGACCCCTTTAAAATAGGAAAATTAATATATAAAGCAAAATATGTTTGTCATAAGTTTCCAATTTATACGTAACACCACCGTTCACGTCATTATCTATAACCTTAACAAGTTATCTGTAACAGATGTTAACGTAACAGGCATGCATATCACAACTGAACTCATACTTACGTTCATGGCGAACCGCGCGAAGTCTGTGGCTTTGCAAGTGACTATGGATCTTGTTATATTCACAAGGTCTAAAAACACTGGGTCTCATTCATGAAACACGCGCAGAACGAATTTTTATGTAAATCGTGTGTAAAGTGGTTCTGGCGTAAATTTTCGGATTCATTAAAATGTTCGTATTTTCCAAATATCAGTTGGTACGCTAGAAATCTACACCTGCTCCCAGCCACGCGTAAATAGTGCGCTTAACACCCGAACGTTTTGCTCATTAATAAGGCTGCATTTTAATTCACCTTAATCAAGCACATATTTACACAGCATTTTGAAAAAATATTATATATAGTAATCACATACGTTTTTTCTTATTATGAGAGCCAGTAATAGCATCCTTTTTTTTAGGACCCGATACGCCACTATGTACGCTTGAAAATAAAATGTAGCGTTTTGAATGAACTTCTGATAATAAAACTTAAATTTCTGCATCTGCGAATTTTTTTTTTCATTCGCATTCATGTCATAATATGATGCCCATATATAGTTGTCAGTCGGATTTAATGGGCGGGATTTATGGTAATTGAGAATAAACGTGCACGCGCATCCCATGTACGACTGATTGGAATTCATTAACACACACACACATTTCACTATCACATTTGATGTTTACGAAGTATTTGTGAATCAGGAGAAGAGTTTTCGGAAAGGTCTCTTTACGCGCAAATCACTCGCATATTTACTCGTATATTTACAAATGTTTCATGAATGAGACCCACTGAGAGCACAGAACGGACATCGATATAAATCGCCGACTCTAATGTCCTCGACGCAAATGGAGTCGTTAATCCTTCTCACTGTAACATGTGTCTGTCAACAACAATTAAATAATTGCCAAAGCTGAAAGATGTAAAGCAAAGAGAACAACAAATTATATCGCACATGTGAATTACCTCCACCATTTTCTTTCCGTCTAAAGGAAATGACGATTTTTTTAAGCTAAAGGAAATGACGTGTAACTATGGTTACTGCTGATTGGCCACCGCAGTTGCCAGGAGGAAACTCCTTTGACCAATGAGAAACCTCTTGCCACGCCCCTACCTCCTGCCACGCCCTACCTCTTGCCACTCCCATTACTCCAGGCTGCAGCTACCCCTGTCTCTCCAGAATGCTTGCTAGTAAGGACAGCTTATAGCTTCATATAACATGCTAAATATAACATATTTCAAAATCTTTTTTTGACTTGAAACCATTTTAAAACGCGACCGGAATATGATACAAATACTCGATGGTGTTTTAAAGTGAGCTTTAAGTAAAAGTGTAATATTAATCAATTGTGTCATGTAGCTTGATGCTACTTGTTGTGCTAATGCACCTGCTGAATTCCATAATATATATATATTTTAAAAGTATTCACATATTCAAGTTGGTGGTTATTTTTGAGATAATAGGTGGACTATTCATGTATAACAGAAGAATATTCACTTGCATGACAGAAGTGTAAATTAAGTTAGATGGCCAAGAAGCATAATGCCAGAATAAAGGCTATAATGGCTGAATTCAAACAAAAGAATAAGGACAAAAGAATGATGAAGATTAAGTCTCATACCGGCAGAGGTGTGAAATGTTCGCCGATTTACACCAATAGACCATGAATGGGCCAGTTCGCCTCGCCAGACATTAGTCAAAGACTGTAAATCGGTGTTTACAGGGCAATAAAATATTTGATATGCATCTTATCAGCCTTCTCTAAAACTTATCCAAATTTTACCTTGACATGGTTTTGAAATAGGCTTCATAAAACACATAATTTTAGAGATATCATCCTCAGATTTGAAATGAAGCATGACCACAATTGTGGCTACTCTTTAGTTTTGGTTATAAGTTGCAATCCTACATTCACATACTATTTTAATACATTTAATAAATATATTATTAATATTTGTTGTTTTTGTTTTTAAGTTTTGAGCTTATATATCTCAATATTAATAACAGTCTGTTTAATTTTGAGTCTTGAACTGGAAACTTTCAAAGGGTTGGATTTCTAAATATATGTGTGTTATGTGTCTATTCAGAATGACTTATGAGCAGAAACATTTTTGTTTTGGGTATGTCATGAATGCATCACTTGCCAAAATTGGGGCTGACTAGGGGTTAAAGTGATTTTTTTTATTTTAAAACGGCATTTTCCAAAAATGGGCAATTTTTTTTACATTAAACCATGTAAAATTATCCATGTTATCCCCATGAATGAAAGTTTGAAATCTGGGTCTTTTACAAAGTGGATTTTACATAAAATGCTGTTTTTTGTAAAAAAAAAAAAAAAAAGCCTATTTAAATACATATTTATTTATAGAAGTTTAAAAGATATCATAAATCCTCCAAAAACTGCACAAATGTTGAGTTAAAACATTAATAAACAAAGTAAAATTACATTTGTAAAAAAAAAAAAAAACTATTATTCTGTTCTAAAATGCAATGTTATTGTCTGGGGTCCCTGGAGACCCCAAAGATAATGAGTGTAGACACAAATGAAGATAATAGAAGGGTTAATAATGTATAACGAATTGTGTATGTTTATTTATTTTTATAACTGTTGGTCTATTAAGCCTCATAAAAAAAAAGTCTGTCAGTGAAGTCCATTCTGAAACGCGTCCTAAGATTAACTGTAACTACACGATTACTTGTCACACAGGCACGAGAGATTTTTCTTTATGAAGCTTGAATTCTCTTCTTTTAAATGAATTACTTTATATAAAAAACAAATTCTCAGTTTATGCAATCCGTTTGAAACCAAGGAGAGGTCCAGTTTTTTCTTTCTCCCCTCATTATTTTTAACGAGTTGAGGCCGCCACGCCCCCGGCGCTATTCACATGTAAATAGTTTAGATGATCGCACACACGCCCCCGATCAATGCCATAAAAACACAAAGATTCTTCATGAGATTCACTGATAGTTCATCGCGTTTTGAGGATGGCACGCTACTCCGGTGAAGAAGCCCTTCAGATGATTCTGGACAGCGAGGATGGATTCACCTTTTCCTCAGAGGAATTTGAAGCTCGGACGATCAACGGCTGCATTTTGAAGAACGAATTGACCCCGCCGAGGATACAAGTTCGGAGTAAGTTGTTTAGTGTTATATAATTCCTTTTCTGATTATAGAGCTCAAATGAATTTTCAGACTATATTTTTGCCTAGTTTTGGCTAGCTTTTGACATAGGAAAGATTACCCCACCCACAGTCACAATATCCCTATACGGTCGTGTAAACTTTTTAAATGTGATATTAGCCTACTACATATATTTCACTCAGTTTTGAGATTAGTTTATGACACTGATTATCATGCTAAAATACTGCCTTATGCGTAATTTATTTTGTTTGCGAATAACTGCTTAGGTTATAATGATTTAGTGAAATATATTTCAGCCTCCGGTAAAATATGTGATACTGTCTAAATACAATATATTATTTATGTATAAATATAGGCTAACTGAAATAAAACCATGTCTATATTGTGAAGGGTAGTCAACTTTAGCATGGGTGTGTTCACTTTTTCTAAGCACTGTGTGTGTGTGTGTGTGTGTATATATATATATATATATATATATATATATATATATATATATATATATAATATATATATTAGTGCTGGGCAACGACTAAAAAATTTAATCGCGATTAATCGCATTATTTTCTTGCGATTAATCGCGATTGTTACGCGCAGAATTGAATAATGAATTCTAAAGTACTGTATTGCGCACTTTTGATTTAAATGTACTGCTACACAAGTGCAATAACATGTGGTTTGCAAAAACTTTAAACAAATAAGGTGCTTTTATACCAGCAGTATTCCCTTTACACAATATCAATAAAATATTTCTTGTAAATCTCAACCTAAACATTAATGTAATCAAATCAGATATTTAAACAAAGCTATTTGCCTCTGCCAGGGCATTACTTTTTAGCTAGCTTGTTAAAACGAGTCCAGTTTTCTTTTTTTTTCTTTTTTTTCTGAACAGGTATCTTGTATCAGGGAGCAGCAGAAACAGTCTAAAAGGGTCATGATCACTACAACAGATATAAATCGACCAACGTTACTTCTCTGATAGCAGCTTAGGTTTGGTCATGGCATGCGATGGTTTCCCACGTAAGATTACATTAAACAGAGGTAAAGCCCGATTTATATTTCTGCGTCAAACTCACGCCGTAGCTGTGTAGTGCGCGTACACTCTCCCTCTGCATGTGTAATTGCGCGTCAACGCGGACAACGACGCAGATATATAATGAAAACCAACGCGTAGTCTATAGCGTAGAGGCTCCGGCGTAGGTCCGACACAGAATTATAAATCAGCCTAGAGTGAGGTGAAGTGGTCGAGCACAGGTGCAGCGACAAGCGGGTGCGTTCCTGTGAAACTGTTGCGGTCATGCTCGCCTCACGCACGCGCCCGCGCGTTGCCGAAGTTGAATTATCTAACTTTTTGTACACGACACGCAGCACAAATCATTGGAAGAGAGACTGATCCTCGGCTCACTGTTTGTGAGTTTCCAGAATCTAAATAGTTATCAGGACATCAACAGGAGGGAATTCACATGGCAGAGCATCCCCGCTAAACTAAAGGCAGGCCTATCAGGTAAAGTTATGTATAATTTTAATTTAAGTTAAAAAGACTACAGCTGCGTAGCGCACAGAAGCCGTTGCCATGGTTACTATCCATAGAGCGCCTGTCATTCACTCGCGGAGCGCTGTCTCCCTTTCTGTTCACCTGAGAGAACCTGCCAAAGCCTCTCCACTGCTTGTTTGGGTGGGTTATTTGCTGGCTGACCAACATCCCACCCCTCCTGTGATCATAGTTTGACTGTAGGCCTATGTGTATTCAGAGCCAGTGAGCAACGGACTTTCGAAATAATAATAATAAAAAAACTGCGTTAACGCGCGATAAAAAAAATTGTCGGCATTAATTAATAAATGCGTTAACGCGATAATAACGCGTTAACTTGCCCAGCACTAATATATATATATATATATATTAGTGCTGGGCCGTTATCGGCGTTAACGTGCTGCGTTAACGTGAGACTCTTATCGGGCGATAAAAAAAATATCGCCGTTAATCAAAGTTGTTTTGGGATCATAAATAGCTTTTTCGAATATCGTTATATTTTCGCGCAATTCTAATGTGTAGTAGGCTATGACGCCGCGCCTACTGTCACAGATCGCGCAGTAGGGTATTTTCCTGTCAGGGACACAAGGTGTACTTTTACTTTGTTACGTTGGCGACGTTCCTCTCGTTACTTTATTTTAATGCAATACGTTGTTAAATGAGTTTATTCCAAGCGCGCTGTGTCCTTTGTATGGGCATGAGCGATGCTCATTTACAAATGAATCACTCTTTTGAGTCGATTCTGTTCACAGACTTCATCAAACAAGTTGTCAGATGATCTGTCTAAATCGGTTCGCGAATCAGTTGATCTGTTCAGTTCCTCGCGCACTGAATCGTCTGAAGCGCTTTCAATTCACACTCGGAGTCGAAACAGGAAGATTTAAGAGCATCACGAGCGTTGGATGAAGTGGCCGATCTACAGTCTAGTCTAGTGTATGCAAATCTGCAAATGCATCATGTTTTTGCCAGCGATGAAGATCTTTATTAGTTGAACATCTTCGTAAGCTGTCTGTGAATGAATGATTCCACAGGACGATACATTCGATTTCATTTCATTCAGGTAATACATTGTGTGTGTATTGCGCGTGTATTGCGCAGTGGCATAATCACACGAATAGTTTACATTGATTGAAACTAATTTGTTTAAAAAATGAGGCTATTGCAGTAACAAGGCAGGTTCACATAAAATTCTTATGACATATGATGACATTATTTTTTGATCTAACGAGCATTGGCGATGCAAAAACGGACTGTCGTGCGTATTGTTTTTTTCTTCTTCCAATTAGCCTACTATGTTTAAAAAAAAGGACGAAAACATGTTACTTGTTCAATTAATAAACAGTTTGTTTGATGACAAATCGCTAAAGATGAAATTGGCCTCCCTTTCTGTCATTGCGGTTTTTATTTTATTTTATTTTTTTACGATATTCGGCTTTTGCTCCTCGATTGTCGAATGGCATTTTTGGCAGAAATGCACATCCCTACGCGAGGCAAACTATTCTCAAAGACTTACTTTTAGTCATTATTTGGGTAGCACACATATTCTGAATGCCTTCGGGAGAATTCAAATGAGCCATTTTAATCTAGATTAATCTAGATTAATTTCAATATTAATCTAGATTAATCTAGATTAAAAAAATTAATCTATGCCCACCTCTAATATATATATATATATATATATATATATATATATATATATAAATTAAATCGCAATTTTTTCTACAATGCATGCCCAAAGTCGTGCAGCCATATAGTTTCTCTTGATATCAGCATGTTCAAAGGTGTTTTTTATTTTATTTTTTACAGGGAGAGATGCCACTGATGAGTCCTGCTGAATTCAACATTCAACAGTCTCTGTACATGAACATGGTAAAATGAAAAATCAAACACCTTGGTATGTACTATGTTTCAATGGCACAAAGTTGTGTGACTGTTCAAGCCTCTGTCTTTAGATCAGTGTGTTTACTAATGTGCTTTTTTTGTCCTTTGTTGTGTATCTTTGGATTATGTTGTGCTGTAAATAAATCCAAACAATCTAAAAGCCATTCTTATGGGAGGGTCTTTGTCTTTCTCAGGTGTGAAATGCATACATATTAATGAGAGATCAAGCCTCCTCGCATAAAGCTTTCTGACACAAAACACGTCATTAAAAATGTAAAAATACTTTATTGTCTTATCTGAATGAGTAGTCAGGATGATTCTCACATAGTTTTGAAGCAAATATTCTAGGCTATGTGATACAATTTTCAAAAGTCTTGTGAAGAAATAATCAATATGTGTTTTGTGGCCTTATTTCAACAACTTTCATTTTTATTTTTTTCAATAACCACGCATAAACATTATTCTCTTAAAAATACAAACATGTACATACATGTTGCTTAGATATTATGGTAGCCCAGTGTGTGCTATATAGAGTGAATTTACACCTGTGCCATTAACAAGTTTATAAATAACTGAAAAAAGCACAAATGTAAGGGCATATCAGAACATCCCAATGGCCCCAAAAACATCTCAGACCCCAGAGGGTTAATACACAGCAAAATCCCCAGTGTTAAATTAACACTGCTCAGTGTTTATGCGAGTCCACACTCAGAGATGAATTAAATGAACAATGAAGCAGTGCTAAAGTTAATGAGATAATTAAGTGATTAATTGAGTGATAATGGAGCATTATCAAAGACACCTGATGTTAACAAGCAGAATCACTGAAGGAGAAAATCGTAATTGGTATGTTACCATTATGGAGATCAGTATATGCTTTAGTTGGGCTCTTGACCCTTAAGTCATTAACTTTAGATTTTGTTTGGCTGCTGTACCTAAATTATAACAGCCAGATGAACAAAGAGAAAATGTGATTTGATGGTGTTGAGTTTTTTTTACACGCGAAACATGAACACATGTTATATTGCACACTGTAAACACAATCAAAGCTTCAAAAAAACATGAAGAACAGGACCTTTAAAATCAGATAAAGATAAAAAGAAGACATTAAATCTCTGAAGATCTCAGCAGAGTTAAACAACTCCACAAACAGCATTACCAGCTTCACTTATTACTAACCAGAATGACTTTATTTCAGTCATAAGTCTATGAACGGAGGTTTAGATGTCGATGTTTTAAAATGTTTGGTCACCAGTGTTTCCTTTAGTTGGGCAGTTTGACTCTTGGCATTTTAAGTACAATTTTGGTCTTTGTAACAGTGTTTACCAAAGCACATAATTTGTTACAAAGGAAACCAAAAACAAAGGCGTTCAGGTGTTATAGTTTTAATATCAAAAAGTAGAATTATTCACTAATCTTATCCCTGACCAAAAGTTGTAATGTGTTATTAATAAATAACTTTGACCTTACTTGACACAGAGCAGACATTCTGAATTTTATATACATTGCAGACATTTTTTGAAAATCATTGTTATTTTTTAGAAACAAACAGACATCAAGAATCAGCATATGAATCTCAACAATGGTGACATGCTTCATGCTACAATGCATGCAGGGAACAAAGAGTTTTAAACTTTGGTGCCTCCCAGAATGCATTGCAGCATAAAGCATGTCACCATTGTTGAGATTCATATGTGGATTCTTGATGTCTGTGTGTGTGTCCAAAGATTACATTCCCAATATTTAAAAAAAATTCAGCTTGATGTCTGATCTGTATAAAAAAAAAATATTGTTGAAAAAAATCTATTAATAACAAATAACCACTTTCGATCATTTTTTATTCTTTATTATGTTGTAAACTATAGGCCTATCACCAGACAACCTTTGTTTCTGGCTTTCTTTGCAACAAATTATGTGTTTTGGTAAACACTGTTTCAAAGACCATAAAGTCACATAAGAAGTCAAGAGTAAAATTGCCCAACTAAAGGCAACACTGTTCACCATAATGGTGATTTTTTTTAACGTTTACTTCCTGCTCAGCTACTGTTCGGACGCTCTTGCTTACTGCTCCGCGCTTTGCTCTATCGCTTTTATATTTTTTATTGCTCTATCGTTTATATTTTTATATTTTATTTCCTTTTATCACCTAATTTTAACTTCAGCAAATCAGTACAGTGCTCAAACGCTTGATTACTAGAAAAAAGCAGAATTCTTTTCTCCGACCAGCCTCCCACTGAAAGCTTACAGTCCGGGGAAGAGAAAACACAACTCCCTACATTCATAAGGATAAGAGAAAATGCCTCTTCTGGAATCTACTTGCTGCACTAACTGCTAGAGACTTTTACAAAGGATTGGAGTTCTTGAAACAAAGTTACTTGTGGGACCACCAAACCAGACGGAACACACAACAGAGCTTCATCATGGACGCCCTCAGCATACAGCCGGTGAGTCCCATGAATCTAGTGCTCCTCGACAGGCTATACTGAGTGTAGAGAAACAAGCCGATCGACTTACAAATCGATGGCACAAACAGGGAGCGAGACCCAAAGGCACTCGAGACATCAGATTGTCACGAGCATCACACATTGCCGCAGTAGCATCCTCTACCCCAGATACGGCTCTGACAAGGATTGCAAACACTGGTCTCCTACCACCGCCTATACATCTTGAGAACAGATTTGAAGTATTAATGAATGAGGAATCCCTGAATGTAATGAATGTGATCGAACACAGAATGAATAAGCCAGTAGCTAACACTAATGCTAACTGGCGCTCAAGGTCGAGCAGACAGCGGCACTCAGCTCAGAGTGCAGCCGAGCCCAGGACTCTGATAGTGGGTGACTCGATAATCAGAAACATTATTAGCAGGGACACAACTACATGCTGCCTTCCACAAGCAACGACTTCTGATGTAAACAAGGAACTTCAGAACATTCGGATGAAACATAGGACTGCAAATCGACTCATTGTTCATGTGGGTAAGAATGATATTCATAAAGAGCAGTCAGAACTCCTTAAGAAGGATTTCAAGGAACTTTTTGAAACACTTAAAAGACTGAAAGTTCAGACATTCATCAGTGGACCACTCCCAGCAAGAGGAACAAACAGGTTTTCACGGTTACTTGTGCTTAACACATGGCTGCAAAAAAACTGCAATATAAAAGGAGTGAACTTCATTGACAACTTCAATCTTTTCTGGAGTCAGAGGCAACTGTTTCAACAGGATGGGCTCCACCCAAACAAACTTGGCTCAAGAGTCCTAAAGGACAATATCTACTTCTCCCTCCATCATACTTCTGCAGTGTGTGCCAATCCACTCAACCTGAATGGCACACACACACCTGGACACAGTATGAATGACCACAGGACTTCACTTATGCACCTGAATGGACATGCGGCCGACACATCACACAAGGACAATGATAACACCACTCAGCCACAACAACCTCTGCTCACGGACACAATCTCAGCTGAGCCCTGCCCACAGAGCTCACCACAAACAGACTGTGACATATTAAAACTGCTAGAAGATTCAGCACCCAAGGACGACTTTCTGGAAAACAGCCAGGGAATACAGGACAGCATATTACAGCCTCCGATAACACCAGAACAACAGCCCCTCTCACCAGACACGTTATCCCTCTCTCCAGCAACTCCACTTCTGTGCTTCTCAGAGAAAATGGAACAACTGGTGTATGCTGGAACCAAACTATCCCACTCTTTTGCTGCAAGCCCCCAGATGTCAACCAAAAAACGGCAGGCCCCACAACCACCAAAGCCTGCGGGCCCAGCTCGCCCTCCTCCTCCTCCTGTGAGAGCTCTTCGGCCTCTGCCACAGCGCCAGGGCCCACACCATCCTCCAGCGGCTCGCAGTGAACCAAAAACAACTGATACCAACTCTCAGTGATATATGTCGGGTCCCCGCTATGATAACAGTAACTTTCTTAAATGTTTACAAAACAAGCGGGAACCCAGTGTGCCTGTATCTTTCTCTATTGCTGTTCAATTACATGATAGAAAATCTAAGGCCTTCAAAAGCCATACAGCAAACACATCTGGGTTGCCCCAGGACTGGTTGCCCACTAAACCTAAGCAGGGCTGAGCCTGGTTAGTACCTGGATGGGAGACCTTCTGTGAAAACCAGGTTGCTGCTGGAAGAAGTGTTAGTGAGGCCAGCAGGGGGCGCTCACCCTGTGGTCTGTGTGGATCCTAATGCCCCAGTATAGTGACGGGGACACCATACTGTCAATTGAGCGCCGTCCTTCGGATGAGACGTTAAACCGAGGTCCTGACTCTCTGTGGTCACAAAAAATCCCAGGATGTCTTTCGAAAGAGTAGGGGTGTAACCCCGGCATCCTGGCCAAATTTGCCCAGTGGCCTCTGTCCATCATGGCCTCCTAATCATCCCCATGTATATATATACAAATTGGCTTCAACATTCTGTCTCCTCTCCACCAGTAAGCTGGTGTGTGGTGGGCGTTCTGGCGCAATATGGCTGCCGTCGCATCATCCAGGTGGATGCTGCACATTGGTGGTGGTTGAGGAGATTCCCCCTTCTATGTGAAGCGCTTTGAGTGTCCAGAAAAGCGCTATATAAATGTGATGAATTATTATTATTATTATCTAATCTGGTGCCTATCACACGGCAAACTAAGATCGCTGTGGGGACAAAAAGTAAGACTGTTAAGCTAGCACTTTTAAACATCCGCTCACTTAAAAATAAATCACTTCTAGTCAACGACTTAATAACCACATACAACCTGGACTTTATGTTTCTAAATGAAACTTGGCTAGAAGACAGCTGCAGTGCAACAGTCCTCAATGAAACATCCCCTCCTAACTTTACTTTTATGAGTGTTTGCAGAGCGGTAAAGAGAGGCGGGGGCGTAGCTGCTCTTTTTAAAGATGTCTATCAATGTAAGCAAATATCATTTGGGAATTACCCGTCTTTCGAATATCTGGGTATTGTGTTAAAAGGTGCTCCACGTATTTTACTTATCATTATTTACAGGCCTCCAAAATACTCTCCAGCCTTTGCTGAGGACTTTACAGAACTGTTATCAACAATTTCCTCTGAGTTTGACTGTTTTGCCATTGCTGGAGATTTTAACATTCACATAGATAATGCAGAAACTAATATGGCAAAAGAAATCAAAACTGTTTTCAAAACTTTTGATCTGACTCAGCATGTACATGGACCCACACATAATCGTGGACACACTCTAGATTTACTTATCAGTAAGGGTCTAAACATCTCATCGATTGTTATCAAGGATGTAGCACTGTCTGATCATTTCTGTATTTTCTTTGATATACTGATCTCTCCTGCCATTGAAGCTAGATCTGTGTCTGTCAAGAAGAGATGCTTAAATGAGAACATTAGTGTGCTATTTATGAAGGCTATATCTTTAAAACCAAGCATATCTGCTGACTCTGTCGATTTTCTCCTTGGATCTTTTAACTCAAAAATTAAAAGTGTAATTGATGATATTGCTCCTGTGAAAGTCAGGAAGAGTGGTAGACAAAAAGCACCTTGGAGAAACTCAACAGCAGTGCAAAACATGAAAAGACAATGCAGAAGAGCAGAGCGCATGTGGCGGAAGACAAAACTTGTAGTCCATTATAACATCTACAAAGACAGTATCCATGCTTTTAATATGGAACTAGGCAAAGCTAGACAGACTTTCTTCTCGAATATTATAAACAGCAACTTAAACAACACACGTACTCTTTTTGCTACTGTAGAGAGACTGACAAACCCCCCAAGCCAGATTCCCAGTGAAATGCTCTCAGACATCAAGTGCAGTGAGTTTGCTTCTTTCTTCTCTGAGAAAATCAATAATATCAGAAAGGTGATCAGCTCATCCTTGAGTTGCGCTGGGGTCAAACAGATCAGACCACTAACTGAGAAAGTAGTTACTATGTCTGTTTTCGAAGAAATTGATGGCAAAATTTTGGAAGAAACCGTACAGCACCTTAAAACATCATCCTGCGCCCTTGACACACTTCCCACATCTTTTTTCAAAAGTGTGTTAAACAGCTTAGAAGCAGATCTCCTAGAAGTGGTAAATGCCTCACTTCTTTCTGGGAGTTTTTCAAACTCCCTGAAAACTGCAGTTGTCAAGCCCCTCCTGAAAAAGAGCAATCTGGATAAGACCATCTTAAGCAATTATAGACCGATCTCAAATCTTCCTTTCATAGGCAAGATCATTGAAAAAGTTGTCTTCAATCAGCTGAACAAATTCCTAAGCTTGAATGGATACTTTGACAATTTTCAATCTGGTTTCCGATCGCATCACAGCACAGAGACAGCTCTCATAAAGATAATAAACGATATTCGCTTAAATACTGATACAGGCAAATTATCAGTGCTGGTACTACTCGACCTCAGTGCTGCATTTGACACTGTCGATCACAACATACTTCTTGACAGGCTGGAAAACTGAGTGGGGCTTTCTGGGATAGTCCTAAAATGGTTCAGGTCATACTTAGAAGGGAGAGGTTATTATGTGAGTATAGGAGACCATAAGAAGCATTAGAACAACAGGAGAGAACATCAGTCTGTGAGTGTTTACTTTCTCATTTGATTTTAGCGCGGCTCTTCGTTACTGTGTTTACCCTGGTAAAAACGCGCGTGTGTTTGTTTGTGTCATGACTGAGTTTCGCTGGCCAAAGAGTTGGGCGTGGCCAAAGCCAGTTAAAGTACTTAATCTAGGCATTTGCTAATAGTTGTTAGAAGAAGCATTAGAACAACAGGAGAGAACATCAGTCTGTGAGTGTTTACTTTCTCATTTGATTTTAGCGCGGCTCTTCGTTACTGTGTTTACACTGGTAAAAACGCGCGTGTGTTTGTTTGTGTCGTGACTGAGTTTCGCTGGCCAAAGAGTTGGGCGTGGCCAAAGCCAGTTAAAGTACTTAATCTAGGCATTTGCTAATAGTTGTTAGAAGAAGCATTAGAACAACAGGAGAGAACATCAGTCTGTGAGTGTTTACTTTCTCATTTGATTTTAGCGCGGCTCTTCGTTACTGTGTTTACCCTGGTAAAAACGCGCGTGTGTTTGTTTGTGTCGTGACTGAGTTTCGCTGGCCAAAGAGTTGGGCGTGGCCAAAGCCAGTTAAAGTACTTAATCTAGGCATTTGCTAATAGTTGTTAGAAGAAGCATTAGAACAACAGGAGAGAACATCAGTCTGTGAGTGTTTACTTTCTCATTTGATTTTAGCGCGGCTCTTCGTTACTGTGTTTACCCTGGTAAAAACGCGCGTGTGTTTGTTTGTGTCGTGACTGAGTTTCGCTGGCCAAAGAGTTGGGCGTGGCCAAAGCCAGTTAAAGTACTTAATCTAGGCATTTGCTAATAGTTGTTAGAAGAAGCATTAGAACAACAGGAGAGAACATCAGTCTGTGAGTGTTTACTTTCTCATTTGATTTTAGCGCGGCTCTTCGTTACTGTGTTTACCCTGGTAAAAACGCGCGTGTGTTTGTTTGTGTCGTGACTGAGTTTCGCTGGCCAAAGAGTTGGGCGTGGCCAAAGCCAGTTAAAGTACTTAATCTAGGCATTTGCTAATAGTTGTTAGAAGAAGCATTAGAACAACAGGAGAGAACATCAGTCTGTGAGTGTTTACTTTCTCATTTGATTTTAGCGCGGCTCTTCGTTACTGTGTTTACCCTGGTAAAAACGCGCGTGTGTTTGTTTGTGTCGTGACTGAGTTTCGCTGGCCAAAGAGTTGGGCATGGCCTGCTGTATTCATTAACAGGGTATTAGGTGTGTATAAAACTGGTTAGTGCACCGCGGCAGCGGTCGCGGCTGCCCTCGTGTGAAGCCCTCATCGTGTGAAGACCAAAGAGTGTAAAGACCAGCGACTCTACCTGTGCGACTCCACCGAGCAAGGACACCGACAAAGCACTTGAGTATTACATTCTTCTTGTTTATTTTTTGTTGTTTCCTTTCTCTTCTACACACTTTTCTTTGAATCTTTCTGTTTGTAAGCTCCTTTTCACTATGTGTTTTCAAATCTCTACTATTACTAACATACGTAAATCAAACGTCACACGTCAGAGGCGGTGCAATCCTAACAATCTCCGTACCCTTCCGGTGTCTTCTAATACTTTATTCTCTTTTCCTATTGGTCTCTGGAACTGCCAGTCCGCTGTTAACAAAGCTGATTTCATTACATCTTTTTCAAGTCATTCAGGTCTCAGTCTATTGGCCCTGACTGAGACCTGGATCAGACCAGAGGACACTGTCACACCTGCTGCCCTCTCCTCTAACTTCACTTTCTCACACACCCCCCGTCTGACCCTTAAGGGGTGGTGGTACTGGTCTGCTCATCTCAAATGACTGGAAATTTGATCCTTTACCACCTCTATTTGACAACAGCTCATTTGAATCACATTCAATTACCATCACTAGTCCTATAAAAATCCATTTTGTAGTTGTATATCGTCCCCCAGGTCAACTTGGCAGTTTTTTGGAGGAGCTTGATGTGCTACTCTCATCCTTCCCAGAAGATGGTACTCCTCTTGTAATTCTTGGAGACTTCAACATCCACCTAGAAAAACCTCAGGCTGCTGATTTCCACACCCTGCTTGCATCATTCGACCTCAAACGAGTATCTACTGTGGCTACTCACAAATCAGGTAACCAATTGGACCTCATCTACACGCGCTACTGCTCTACGGACAATACACTGGTCACTCCACTGCACACCTCAGATCACTTCCTCCTCACTCTCAACCTCAACCTGCCTCAGAACACAACACACACTCCTCCACAGGTCACCTTTCGACGAAACCTACGCTCACTTTCACCCTCTCACCTATCCTCTTTGGTCTCATCCACACTTCCTCCACCTGATCAGCTCTCAACACTTGATACTAACTGTGCAACTGATACTCTTTTCTCCACTTTAACATCCTGCTTGGACAACTTCTGTCCCCTTTCCTCCAGGCCAGCCCGCGCCACACCCTCTGCCCCCTGGCTAACTGATATTCTTCGCGAACATCGTACTAAACTCAGGGGTGCAGAGAGGAAGTGGCGCAAATCGAAAGATTCGACAGACCTGGGTCTTTATCAATCCCTTCTCTCTTCCTTCTCTGCTAATATCTCTACTGCTAAAATGGCTTACTATCACAACAAAATTATCAATTCTTCTGACTCTCGCATGCTTTTCAAAACCTTCTCCTCTCTTCTTAACCCTCCTCCTCCTCCTCCTTCATCAACCCTAACAGCTGATGATTTTGCCACATTCTTCATAGAAAAAACAACCACCATCAGCGGCCAATTTACCAATCCACAAACTGACACACACATTTTACCAACAAACGCACACATTCTACCCTCCTTCTCTCTACTTTCAGAGGCGGAAGTCTCTAAACTCCTCCTTTCCAATCGCCCGACTACCTGTCCGCTTGATCCTATCCCCACTAATCTACTTCAAGCCATTTCTTCCTCAGTTGTACCCACACTCACGCACATCATAAACAACTCTCTTCACACTGGTACCTTTCCCACAGCTTTTAAGCAGGCTCGAGTAACCCCACTGCTTAAGAAACCCAATCTAAATCCAGCACATCTAACAAGTTACAGACCGGTATCTCTTCTTCCATTTGTCGCGAAAACACTTGAACGAGTTGTTTTCAACCAGATCTCCTCCTTTCTTACACAGAACAACCTCTTGGACGACAATCAGTCTGGTTTCAAAAGCGGACACTCAACTGAGACTGCCCTGCTCTCAGTAATTGAAGCTCTGAGACTGGCAAGAGCAGCTTCCAAATCCTCAGTCCTCATCCTGCTGGATCTGTCTGCTGCTTTTGACACAGTTAACCACCAGATCCTCCTGTCAATCCTAAAGATGAAGGGCATCTCGGGAACTGCACTCCAATGGTTCGAGTCTTACCTCTCAGGTAGGTCCTTTAGGGTGTCGTGGAGAGGTGTGGCGTCTAAGACCCAACATCTAGCTACTGGGGTGCCTCAGGGCTCAGTGCTTGGACCACTCCTCTTCTCCATCTACATGACATCACTAGGATCTGTGATTCAGAAACATGGCTTTTCCTATCATTGCTACGCTGATGACACGCAACTCTACCTCTCATTCCAGCCTGACGATCCGACGGTAGCTGCTCGTATCTCAGCCTGCCTGACAGACATCTCTGGCTGGATGAAGGACCACCACCTTCAACTAAACCTTGCGAAGACAGAGCTACTTGTGGTCCCGGCCAACCCAACACTTCATCACAACTTCTCCATTCAGCTAGGCTCGTCATCCATAACTCCATCAAGGTCAGCTAAGAACCTTGGGGTTGTAATTGATGATCAGTTGAAATTCACAGACCACATTGCTAGAACTGCCCGGTCCTGCAGATTTGCTTTGCACAACATTAGGAGGATCAGGCCCTTCCTTACAGAGCATGCCACACAACTCCTTGTCCAAGCACTTGTTTTATCCAGACTGGACTATTGCAATGCTCTCCTGGCTGGTCTTCCAGCTTGCTCTGTCAAACCTCTACAATTGATCCAGAATGCTGCAGCCAGAGTAGTCTTCAATGAGCCGAAGAGAGCACACGTCACTCCTCTCCTCACACAATTGCACTGGTTGCCAGTTGCCGCTCGCATTAAATTCAAGGCACTGACGTTTGCCTACAGAACAACCACTGGCACTGCTCCCTCTTAACTAAACTCATTACTTCAGACTTATGTGCCATCCAGAAACCTGCGCTCCGCTAGCGAATATCGTCTTGTGGTACCATCTCAAAGAGGCACAAAATCTCTTTCTCGGACCTTTACAATGGCTGTTCCCTGTTGGTGGAATGATCTGCCTAACTCAACCAGAGCTTCTGAGTCAGTAGCCACTTTCAAGAAACTGCTGAAGACATATCTTTTTCGGCAGCACTTGATTCAGTAGAATTAACACTTTCTCTTCTCTTCTCTTCTCTTCTATTCTATAAAAAAAAAAAAAAAAAAAAAAAACTGCACTAAAATTAAACTGAGAGGGGTTATAGCACTTACGTATTGTTGTCCTACTGTTAGTTTAACTGCTTCTATTGTTCTCATTTGTAAGTCGCTTTGGATAAAAGCGTCTGCTAAATGAATAAATGTAAATGTAAATGTAAATAAGTCTGAGTGGACTCCCATGACATGCGGAGTCCCTCAAGGCTCAATTCTTGCACCACTCCTATTCAACCTGTACATGCTCCCAATGAGCCAAATAATGAGAAAGAACCGAATCTCTTACCACAGCTATGCAGACGACACACAGCTCTACTTAGCCCTATCGCCTAACGACTACAGCCCCATTGACTCCCTGTGCCAATGCATTGATGAAGTAAACGGTTGGATGTGCCAAAACTTTCTTCAGTTAAACAAAGACAAAACTGAAGTCATTGCGTTTGGAAACAAAGATGAAGTTCTCAAGGTAAATGCATACCTTGACGCTAAGGGTCTAACAACTAAAAATCAAGTCAGGAATCTTGGTGTGTCTCTAGAGTCAGACCTTAGTTTCAGTAGTCATGTCAAAGCAATAACTAAATCAGCATACTATCATTTGAAAAATATTGCAAGAATCAGATGCTTTGTTTCCAGTCAAGACTTAGAGAAACTTGTGCATGCTTTTATCACCAGCAGGGTGGATTATTGTAATGGACTCCTCACTGGCCTTCCTAAAAAGACCATAAGACAGTTGCAGCTCATACAGAACGCTGCTGCCAGGATTCTGAGCAGAACCAGAAAATTTGAACATATCACACCAGTCCTCAGGTCTTTACACTGGCTCCCAGTTACATTTAGGATTGATTTTAAAGTATTATTACTGGTATATAAATCATTCAATGGGCTAGGACCTCAATATATTGCAGATATGCTCACTGAATATAAACCCAACAGATCACTCAGATCATTAGGATCACATCAGTTAGAAATACCAAGGGTTCACTCTAAGCAAGGAGAGTCTGCTTTTAGCTATTATGCCAGCCGCAGCTGGAACCAGCTTCCAGAGGAGATCAGATGTGCTCCTACAGTAGTCACATTCAAATCCAGACTCAAAACACAGCTGTTTAGCTATGCATTTACTGAATGAGCACTGTGCCAATGTTCGTCCGACTGTTTTTACTGTACTTTATTTTATTTTTTATTCTAAACTGTTTTAATTATTTCCTCCTATGTAAAGCACTTTGAATTACCATTGTGTATGAAATGTGCTATATAAATAAACTTGCCTTGCCTTGCCTTACCATTGTTGTGTTTTTAATCCTCTAGGCGCCACGGTCGAGTTTACTCGACAAGATGCGGCACTGAATAAAACGACCGATTTTGTCAAATTGGGTGTCAAATTTCATTCGACCTCCCCTCCACTGGATGGCAGACATGTCATACTTCATCGCCGACTCAAAAAAACATCATGTTTCTATACAAAATGTTCGAGTTAGAGCGCATTGAATCAGTGCGATCAAAAGCGGAGCTAGTGTGCGAGTGAGCCATTTTATCAGAGCCTCTCTGCAATCGCGGCGACAGTATTGTGGTGGGGACTTTGTCTAATACCACTGGGTATGTTAGATGAGGTTGAAGTATTCATAGGATAGTTAGGAGGCAACGTGGAGGCAGGGTGGGGAGTCGCAATGACAATGACAGTAGTCCGAGCTGTGGACACTCGGCGCGCGCGGGAGGCAGATCTGGCCGCGCTGCTCATATCATCTCACTCATGATCTGTGCCTTGCCGTGGCGAGTGAGCTTTTGAACTAAACAGGTCTTGTCTACTTGTGTTTGTGTGTCATATGAATAATATATGTGCCCCATACATGGAATCAGAGTGCCTACTGTATTTAGTAAATGTAAAAAATCTCTACAGCAAAAGGTCAAACACTACATGCATTCGGTTTGTTTCTACCATTTATTAGTAATGATTTACACAGTTTGTGTACTACTTACTATATACCTGAGCATTCAGCATTGTGCAATATAGCATACAGAAGGTGAGGGACATTTTGGGGGGAAAGAAGTGCTGCATTTTATCATTTAAACATGTGACTTTTCTTGAAAATTCTATAATCCAAGATTGCCGCCACCATATGACGTCATAATATGCAAAATAGATGGGAATCCCTACATAAACTTTGGGTCATCCTTGTTACCCGGGTTAAAAATGCATAAGGTTATAAGTGATGTTTGTAGTAGGTCTATCATCTAATAATTAGAGCATATACGTAGTGTGATTTAAAAAAGGTTGAAATACATTCAAAAAGAAAAGTTATAATAAAAATGTTAAAAGCAGTTTTAACCCTCTGAGGTCTAAGGATTTTTGGGGTCCTTGAGGTGTTCTGACATGCTCTGACATTTGTGCTTTTTTCAGTTATTTATAAACATGTTAATGGCAAAGGTGTAAATTCACTCAATATAGCACAAACGGGGCTACCGGAATTTCTCAGCAACAATTATGAAACATGTTTGTATTTTTGAGAGAATATTGCTTATGCATGGTTATTGAAAAAACTAAAACTGAAAGTGTCTGAAATAAGGCCACAAAACACATACTAAATATGTGTCCACAAGACTTTTGACTAATCAGTGTTGTTGCCTAGAATTTTCGCTTCAAAATGATCTGAAAATCATCCTGCCTAATCATTTACACAAACACATACACTGATTTAAATTTTATTAGAGACCTTTGGTTTGGAAAGGCAATATGCGTGGAGGCGTGTTCACACCTGAGAAGACAAAGGCCGGATAATGTGCCGCATAATGAGCTGCATATTAATTAGCCCTTTCACACAGGTGTGTCACAGGATCCCAAAGAATGCAAGGACAAAAGAAATGATCTATATAGCCTATACATATTTTACAATTAGAAATTGTAACCAATTACAAATAGGTTACAATTACAACAATAATTACAATTTTAACAATATTTCAAGTGTATTTCGTTGTAAAAACTATACATTTTATCATACGTATTAAAAAAGGGTAAGGATTCATTAGTTTGAATATTGGAACAAACACTATAATAACATCTTAGTTGATAATTCAATATACCTACTTTATTTTTGACAAAACATCATACTATAGTATATTTAACTATGAGCAGAAATTGGTGAACAAAAGCGTACCTATTTAATGTGACAGTAGTCTTTGTTTTTTTTACAGTCAAAACTTTATAATCTATCCAAAACTAATCACAAAACCGTGTCTAAATATTCATATTTAGTCTGTAATATATTGTGTATGATATATTAGTATATACTTGTGAATTTGCAGCTTGTTGCTTATTCAGACATTTTATTTCAACATATTTCAGTCTATTTTTACTCATCTTAGTAGGCTATACCAATATAGTTTGTATGTGTTGTTCATGTAAACATAACGTTTACTAATATAGGTGCGAGAGTGAATGAACGGCACAGACACGCGCTGTATAACTGTAGTAAACAAAGCGCGCGCGCCTTTGCCGTTCACTCATCATTTAGCCTACACACAGACACGCAATTCATATTTAAACAGTCTTTTTGCGGTTTACAGTCCGACAAATTCAATATCACGATTAGAACAAAGCACTAGAATAAATGACTTACTACATCAGCTGGATCCGTTGCTCCTCGAAATGAAACTACCAGCACTTCTGGTACATTTTCCAGGATTAGATAGTATTATTCCTCACAGTGAAAGGATACACTGTGTCCACAGCTGTACAAGATACTTACTAAACACGATGTGTTTTATAATCCAGCTGGTGGGCGTTGGCATGTTTGAACGGCTCGTCTTAGATCATTTGCGTTTGAATAGCGCGCGCTCTCCGTGGGCGTGGCACATTAACGCGTAATTAGGTGTAATGAGCTGGAAAGAAAGATACTGACATCTCTCTCTTTTCATACAGATTGCATAAGCTGAGAATATTTGTTTTTTTATATAAATTCATTCATTTAAAAGAAGAGAGTTCAAGCTTCATTATGGAAAAACACTCGTGCCTGTATGACAAGTATTCGCGGAATTAAAAATAATCTTAGGACGCGTTTCAGAATGGACTTCACTGACAGAGAGAAGGCAGAACGCGCATCATGTTTGTTTTTCTTTATTTGGCGAAAAGCACAACACTTTGTTTTTATTGTGAGTATCCACAAAAAAAATAGACACTTATCAGGATCTAATGATGTACAACACTTAATATGTTAGATCAAAATCAACAGAGTGTTTTGAGTTTCTTTTGCACTGATAAGAAAAAAGCGAGACTATCGCGCCGGCGCGATAGCCGACCTCAGAGGGTTAAAATTGTTATATGTTTATTGTTTTAGTCAAGAGATAATGTATTTCTGAAAACTGTCTAAACCAGCATTTATGGGGTTAAGAGCAGGTGGGTGGAGTCAAGGACGAGTGGGAAAAAAGAAAGAAAGTACGAGAGAGTGAAACAAACGAGTGAGCGTGACAGAGATTTTCTGAGTTATATTGTGAATTAGTAGTGTACAAGCCAGTGTATAACTTGTGTCTTATGATTGTTTGCACAACAACCAGTGAGAAGAGTGACAAGCTGTATATTGAGAAGTGTGACAAGTGAGTGTGACAAGTGGTATGTGAAATTATAGTTCATAACTCATTATTGCTTTTACAATAGTCTATTATATTAGAATGCGTATTAAGTTTTGTTTATATTAATGGTTATAGAATGCTTATGAAGTTTTGTCACTGTTTAAAATTAGACAACGAGTTATATTAAGAAGTCGATTGCAGGTAAGGCTGATCTTCGTCTGTATGGGTTAATTATTCGTCGATCTGTTGGTAATGCCTTGGGGTTTCAGCAGGGGGATTCCGGCGCGCTTCCCTTCCTCATTCAATACAGACGAGTGAAGGCGAGAGCTGCGTGTGCGTGTTTCTTCAACCTTCTCCCGTTATTTTTCCCCTTTTTAACCCTCTGGGGACCAGAAACCCGTCGGCGCGTTTTGCCGTTTTTTTTTTTCACATAGCAGAAAAATAGACTTAAAATACTCTGTTGATTTTGATCGTACATATAAGTGTTATACATCATTCGATCCTGTTAAGTGTCTATTATTTTTCTGTATACTCACAATAAAAACAAAGTTTTGTGCTTTTTGTCAAATAAAGAAAAATAAACATGATGCGAGTTTTGCCTTCTCTCTGTCAGTGCAGTCCATTCTGAAACGCGTCCTAAGATTAACTATAACTCCGCAAATACTTGTCATACAGGCACGAGAGATTTTTCTTTATGAAGCTTGAATTCTCTTCTTTTCAATGAAGTAATTTATATAAAAAAACAAACATTCTCAGTTTATGTAATCTGTATGAAAAGAGAGTGCTGTCAGAATTTTTTTCCCCAGCTCATTAAACTTCATTACGCGTTAATCTGACACGCCCATGGAGGACGCGCGCTATTCAAACGCAAATGTTGAGGCAAGCCATGACAACGCCCACATCAGCCGTTCCACCGTGGCGGTAAAATGTGGGGTGTATTTGCTGCCTTTTACCGCTAAGAGGCGCTACAATCATAGACTCTGATCATAGACTCTAAAAAGTGTTCGTTTATTCTTTCTAATGCGTAATCTGCCGCTGCGCCATTGAAAGCTGGTAGCAGATGAATTCAACAAGTGAAACGTAGTTAAAATAATTCATAATCACAATACTGAAATCAGGCTACTGAAATGAAATTGAATAAATACAAACATTGCAATAAAACTATTTACAGACGTACGGACGGTAGCTCAGTGGTTAACGCAACAACACGAGCTTCAAGGAGCTTCAATCGACCCGAGATCGAATCTCAATGTAGCATACATGATGTTAACCGATGTTGGCCAACAGCGTTTATAGGTTACCTTCTTGATGCTTAAACAGCTAACTGTTTATAACTGTTTGCTTATTTAAAGTCAAGAGTTTTGTTTAATTATCATTACAACATTTGCTACATTCCTGTAGAACCGCAGCCGCTGCACAAAGGACACAAACTGATGAAGGAAGATTGTCAGCCGATTGCATCAGAAAATGAAACTGAAGAAGCTCGTCTTTAGTCTGCTAAATTATTGTGTAATGTAAAAGAACAATAAAATTACTTAGCCTAAGTTTGAAACCAAGTTCGAACATTTCAAGGTTTAAATAAAGTGTCGGGACAGTTTTTTTTTTAAATTTAAAACAGGGTTGCATCGGGTTTAGAGTTTATTTCTTTTGCGATGCAAAATAAGAAACACTAGGCTAATCTTATTCTTGCGACATTTTAAATTTGTATTGCCAAAGAAATGACAGCTATAAACAGTTAAAACAGTAGGCCTACAAAACGAAAATTGTCCAAAGCAACATAATTAAATTAAAAACATGCGTTTGTCTTTGCCTCTCTCGCGCTGGATCTCTTTTTAACACGTTTATTTAGTCTCCCTCGCTGCGCGCGCCAGGTCTCTCTCTAAATTAAACATTTCAGGGTAAAAACACATCATACAGATGATAATACTGTCGCTGCGTTATCCGACACTCTCCATATGAAAGAGGAACATTAACACCTAGGCCTATGTCCTGCGCGCACGATACAGCACTAAACTGTCCCTCCAACCCCCCAACAGGCTATCGGAGTCTGAGGCTGACTTAACACAAAGAGAAGTCGCAATTCACACTTAAATCGCTATTCTAGACAGTGTTGATAATGAAGGAATTAAATGTTTCAAGTTACATATAGCCTAGTGATATTTCTGTCATAAAAGTTTATTACAAAATATTTCATTAGTTCAATAATTGATGAAATAAAACTGGTTTGGGCCAGCCTTTTCCAAGCAAAACTAAATATAATCTGAAAAAACGCATGTTAATTTGTTGTCATGAACAAAATGTTCAACTCAATATTAAATTCTACAGGGATCTTTGGATCCTTACAACCAGGCATGCAATTTGTGAATTAAGTTTTTTTTATTTTTTTATTATTCAAATAAATATCGAACCACGGTGCTTCGTGGTAATGCTGCTAAATTAAATAACATGTATAGAATAATTATGAACTTAAATGAAACAATATCGCAACATTTCGACAAATACATCATTTGATCTGTTTTTACATTTTAATTCAGGGCGATTTAGCCTGCTACATTTAATCAGAGCGAGATTTTCACCCTTGTCTTGTCATTTTCTCATTGGGAGGCGCTTACATAGGCTACATGTTTGAGTAGATCCTCTGTACCTCTCGTTTTCATATGGATTACATAATCAGATAACATTTATTAGCCTGAATATTTAGACATTTAAAGGCTTTAGACATAGCCGATTTCTTATAGTGACTGAGCTGAAGTGGCTTTCGGTTCATTTTTGTGACGCGAAGTTCCCGGTGACAGAGACGACAGATATAAACTTTTGTCGTTAGCAAAAGTTCGAATAAAACCCGACTTTAGAAATATGCATAGGGCCACTCGGCGTGGTCTGCCAAAACACTTAATTATAAACTTCAATATTTCATTCAAAATAATCTCAAAACGCTTTGTGAAATTTTAAAATCCGTGCATGCATTAAGGCCACTTGAACTAATGAACAACTGAAACGCTGGTTTTGATTTTATTGTTTGTCGTTTAAACGTGCTTGTTGCATCTCTATTTTATATTTGATATGGTCTATTGGTGAAGTAGCCTATTGATTACTGTGGAGGGAGGGATGTGGGGATTCAAATAATTCAGCAGAAGCAGGGATGCTTAGACCAGAAGGAAATCCCCGCCCCCCCTGGCAAATCACACTTTACTTAAAACCATGTTTTTTAAAAACTCTAGGTTGTAGGGAATCAAAAAAAAATAATAATAATAGGCCTAATTAAAAAAAAATATATATATATAGGCTATATATAATTACTTTTTTTACAAAACTGCTTTTGAAATTACGATTGGTAGCCTATTATTATACAGATGCAAAGTCGTTCTGTTGGATACTATTGTTTGTGTAAAATGGAAATGCATAGTAATTTTATTTTATAAATATAAGCAAAAAACTGTACATATGGTGTAACAGAGTTTTAGAGCTAGACAAATCTCTCTGCATTAATAAATATAAAATTTACAGTAGACCATGTTTGATCGGGATTTGAACCCGTGTCATCTTGATGATCGAACCGTAAGTTCTACCGCTCGGCTATGAATTTTCTCACTGAGAAATGCCCAAACGTTTGGTTCTCACATGAGCGAGAAAACGTTTTGTCGTTAGCCTGTGAGTGTAGGCCTACTTTAGCCTACATGAATAAAAGTAGACCTTTTACAGTTTTAAAAGATGATATCTTATCTGTATGATCAACAATTACGCAGTAAGTTCTTTTAGCTGTTATGAGAAAAATAAATTCAAATGAACGCGCCACCGCGTTTGTCAAACTCTAATTCAACATGCCAGAATAAAGTCAGATTGTAGAATAATGCATAGCGCCACTCCGTGATGTGCCAAAATATCCTAATTATAAACTTCAATATTTCATTCAAAACCATCTCAAAACGCTTTGTGACATTTTAAAAAGCCGTGAATGTGTTAAGGCCACTGGAACCAGGATTGTAACTGAAACGCGCTGCATGTCTCAATACAGGAGCAGAAGCGCTGGTTCAGATTGTATTGTTTGTTGTTTAAACGTGCATGTTGCATATTTAAAAATATTTGTTTAAAAATAAATGTTTGTTGTAGGCTTATTTGCAAATTACCATAACTTGTAGAATTTCATCCTTACTGTTAATTGACATTAGCCCCACTTACGTTTTGATAAATGTCCCTTTGCGCCACCTGGCGGTCATTTCGCGAACGACTTTGAAATGCGACTGGTTTATTTTTATTGTATTGGTCTACTTTAAAAAATAATACTTTATAAGACATTTATGGGAAAAGACTTTTTTCTTTTCAAGATGTTTCCAACTGTAACTTTGAACCAATTCTGTAGAATGGCCCATATAGCATTTGACCAGGATTTGTTTCCAGGTATGACTAAAAATGTGCTTTTGGCTTTCATTTATATTTTGATTGTTTGTATATATATATATATGTGTATATATATATATATATATA
The DNA here is from genome assembly GCA_030578255.1 of Tiaroga cobitis. Classification (NCBI taxonomy): domain Eukaryota; kingdom Metazoa; phylum Chordata; class Actinopteri; order Cypriniformes; family Leuciscidae; genus Tiaroga; species Tiaroga cobitis. Next base: position 25,557,134 of record CM060591.1, read on the forward strand.
TATATATATATATATATATACAGTGCCCTCCACAATTATTGGCACCCCGGTTTAAGATGTGGTCGAGGACTTCTAAAAATTCTCCTTTTTTTTAAAACAACATATAACCCAAATGCAAAAAAAGAGAAAAATCCAACCTTTTATTTAAGTACATTACTTTGGTGGTAAAAAAAAATCACACATTTAGAAAAAAAAAAAACTTGAAATCATGTGTCCCACAATTATTGGCACCCCTGATGTTAATACTTTGTACAACCCCCTTTTGCCAACAAGACAGCACTTAATCTCCTCCTATAACATTTCACAAGATTGGAGAACACAGAGAGAGGGATCTTTGACCATTCTTCTTTGCACAATCTTTCTAGATCATCCAGTGTCCTGGGTCCTCTCTTATGCACTCTCCTCTTTAGCTCGCCCCACAGGTTTTCGATTGGGTTGAGGTCTGGGGACTGAGATGGCCATGGGAGGACCTTGAGTTTGTGACTGCTGAACCATTTTTGTGTAGATTTTGCCACATGTTTTGGATCATTATCCTGCTGAAAGACCCAATGACGACCCATCTTCAGCTTTCTGGCAGAGGCCATCAGGTTTTTATTTAAAATGTCCTGGTATTTCAAAGCGTTCATAATGCCATGCACTCTAACAAGGTTCCCAGGGCCTTTGGAAGAGAAACAGGCCCACAGCATCACAGATCCTCCACCATACTTCACGGTGGGCATGAGGTGCTTTTCGGCATACTCATCTTTTGTTTTACGCCAGACCCACTTAGAGTGTTTGTTGCCAAAAAGCTCAATCTTAGTCTCATCTGACCAAAGCACACGATCCCAGTTGAAGTCCCAGTGCCGCTTAGCAAACTCCAGACGTTTACGTTTGTGAGTGTTAGTGAGAAAAGGCTTTTTCCTTGCATGCCTCCCAAACAGCTTGTTGGCATGTAGAGAGCGTCTGATGGTTGTTTTGGAGACTTTGTGACCCCAAGATGCCACTCTTTGATGCAATTCTGTGACAGTGAGCTTAGGACTTTTTTTTACTTCTCTTACCATCCTCCTCACTGTGCGTTGTGGCAAGATAAACTTGGGACCTCTTCCAGCCTTGTTTGTCACTGTTCCAGTTGTTTTAAACTTCTTAATGATTCCTCTGACTGTAGATACGGGCAAGTTAAGGCGAGTGGCTATTTTCTTGTAGCCATTGCCTGACTTATGAAGGTCGACACACATCTGCCTTACTTGAATGGTGTGTTCTCTTGTCTTTGCCATGTTGAAAAATGGGTAAGAGAATTAGGCCTCTGTGTCACGTCATATTTATACTTCAGGGAAACAGGAAGTCATGAATTACTAATTAAAAGTTCCTAGATACCCTGACCAACTTTAGCATCTACAGAAAAATATATTTAAAAAAAAATCAATTACATTTTTCAGCGTAATTGTTAGGGGTGCCAATAATTGTGGGACACATGATTTCAAGGTTTTTTTTTCTAAATGTGGGATTTTTTTTTTTTTTACCACCAAAGTAATGTACTTAAAAGGTTGGATTTTTCGATTTTTTTTTTTTTTGCATTTGGGTTATATGTTGTTTAAAAAAAAAAGGAGAATTTTTAGAAGTCCTCGACCACATCTTAAACCGGGGTGCCAATAATTGTGGAGGGCACTGTATATATATATATATATATATATATATATATATATATATATATATATATTGGCTATATATATACAAGAAAGAATGCAATGACAATAAATATATATATATTGTCCTTGCATTCTTTCTTGTGTGACACCCCTGAATGAAAGGCTCATTATTATGCAGGGTCACTGTCTGAGAACCACTTAATTATTCACGATAGGGGTTGGGCCGTTCCGCCCATCCGCATATTGCCTTGGCAAACAAAAAAATGTTTTTCACAATTTAAAACAATCTATTGTTTTATGTGAATGATTAGGAAGGATGATTTTCAGATCATTTTGAAGCAAATACTCTAGGCGACAACGTCCATTAGTCAAAAGTCTTGTGGATACATATTTAGTATGTTTTTTGTGTCCTTATTTCAAAAACTTTATTTTTTAGTTTTTTCAATAACCACGCATAAACAATATTCTCTCAAAAATACAAACATGTACATACATTTCGCTCACACATTATGGTAGCCCTGTTTGTGCTAAATAGAGTGTAATTTCACCTGTGCCATTAATATGTTTATAAGCATCTGAAAAAAGCACAAATGTCAGAGCATGTCAAAACATCTCAAGGACCCCAAAAACACCTTGGTCCCCAGAGGGTTAAGGGCACAACATTTGGAGGCACCGCTGGGATGTTTGGCTTGAGGTTGTAAGTGGACTCCTTGCGTTGATCATCCCTTCAAACAACCCAGGTATCAGAGAAAAGAATTCAGCAAGGCGGTGGAAGTGGTGTTCAGACGAACCTGGGACATTGTATCCTGAAGTGAGCAAAACTGACCACTAGGGAGCAGAAAAAGCCAATTAAGTCAGATTAACCCTCATTTTACTGCTTATGCCCTCTCTGATAAAATGGAGTCTGAATTGGAGAAGCTGAAACTGGAGATTAAAGGAGCGTTGTACAAACTGACTGTCGAACAGCTGATTAAAGTATGCAATGCACTGCAGATTTCGGGACCAGGGAAAGAATATGTAACTGGTAAAACTCGCAGTCAAGTGATTTCACATGTAATAAAGTATCTTGAATGGGAAGACCGACCTAGAGGATGAGGGTATGTCAGACCTCCTTAGTGTACACGACATAATAGACAAAATTGATATGGCAACAAACGTAAGTGAATATGAAATTTCCAGTCAAATTGAGTTACAGGAAAACCTCCGGAAAGAAGTAGAGGCGCTAAGGCTGTCGTTGAAAGAAAAAGAGAACGCAGTGTATGACCTAATAAAAACAAGCATGCACCCCACTGCCAGTTCCAGCAAGCCAGAAAAGAATATGGCCCCAGCACCCCCTAATAGTGTTGTTTTTGGCGGCCTGTTTTAATTTTAGTTTTAGTCTAGTCTTTGTGTCAAGCTGTCATTTTAGTTTTTATTAGTTTTAGTCACGTTCATACTCTTTTTAGTCTAGTCTAGTTTTAGTCGACGAAAACTGATGACATTTTAGTCGATGAAAACTGATGACATTTTAGTCTAGTATTAGTCGACGAAAGACAGTCTAGTTTTAGTCAATGAAAATTGTATTTTAGTCTCTTTTTAGTAATGCAATTCTATTTAACCAAGTCAATATAGTATAAGTACCTAGTAGGCTAGTATAGACAAAACCAAAATTTTCTTTTAGCCAAACCCATTTCAAACAATCTTATCTTCTTATAGTTATCTTATTATATTATTGTTACCTTATAGACTCAAGAATACATCCATTCCAGACACGGAAGACGCTCTGATTTGAATTTACAACATATTTATTTTACCAACCAAACATGTTAGAAGTAGCCTACACACATGATGAAAAAAGTTTTTCCATATGTCAATTCTTCTTTTTCTCCCAAAGACGAATCCCTTTCTCTGTGTCAGACTTAACTTTGTTTGTTGTCGTTTATGCTAACGCCTGTTTCACACATACTCCGTTTGCAGTGCGTATGTGGTGCATATTTTTTCCCCGCACCCAGTGGCGGTTCTACATTGAATTACACCCTGGGCGAGACCCCCTTCGACCCCCCCCCCCCCCCCCCACCACCACCACCACCACCACCACCACCAAAAAAAACCTAACAATAAAATCACATACCGTTTATTTGAAAAACACAGTTAAGAGAATCCAGTTATTTTGCTATAGCTATTAATCTAGCTTTCAGGGAGGAACCATTAGCTCATTGGTTACTGCCTCGAATTCTATGCATGGCACACTTTTAGTTATGACTTGTTAAACTATACTATGTCACGAAATAGAGTTTTTAAAAGTGAAAGTGGCCGAGAGCTAGGCTACTTATGTAGTAACACAATACTTATCTCTTAAATAATTTCTAATAACTCTCATATTAACAACTATGCAAACTGTTTTAGACCTAAAATAGCTTTTGTAGGCCTGTCACTCTTAAATGTCAGAGAAAAGGACAGAATCAGAGATTATTTTTAAATTGTACTTTGCATTTTAGGCTACTGTAAAAACACATAATTACAGTTGATTTTATTTGATCATTATGAAAATTATTTTCCTTTCATGAATATATTGACCAAAATTATCACGGTTAAACACAGAATCTTGTTCAAAAAGTAGGCCTAATACACAATGAAATCAATTCACCAAGTTAATAACATTAAAGATGATGGCCAAATTTTAAAGGAGTGTTTTTTATGTTATAACATGTACACGTTCAAATAAACTTTTGACAAAAAAGGTTTTATAAAAAGATAAACCTCACATATTTCAGCCTTTAAATCATCTTTATAAAAAGAATGAGTCAATAAAGATAAATTCCTGACATTTATAATGCACAGTAGCTTATCTTTTATTATTAATAGTAAAATTCGGTCCGATTTCCCAAGGCTGTCGTTGCTATACAACCATGCACTGCGCTCTCCACAACGACAAAGAAGTTTTAGTATGGATTTCCACCACAGAAAAACGCTTGCTGTAGCTCTGCTAAAAGATTTATTTACGGAGAAGAGAAAAACACCCACGTGTTTGGGTGCACCCCCATACTGAAAAGTTTCAAAATTTTCATCTCGCTGCTCCTGGAACAAATGAGCGCGTCGCTTCAATTATGAGCGCGCTTCCCGTGCGTCTACATTTGAAATAACGACCTCAAGCGCGCAAAAGACGCGATGTGTGAACGGCCCCTTGGTGAGTTACCTCCAATCAGGAGACTTCCTTGACACTTCTGTGCACGGCGCCTTCTCAGCAAGCAGGGGCGCCATTGCCAATAATTGAATTGAAATGATAGAAAATAGAAAACCTTCTCGGCGCAGAGGATTTTTTTAAACTGCTTGTGCCGCCCCCCATGTGACATGAAGAAATGCCGCCCCGGGCAACTGCCCGGTTCGCCCGTGCCTAAAACCGCTACTGCCCGCACCCATGTAGAGCCTATGGTTAGAGCGCTCACACCGCACGTGGATGTGGTCCGGCATGGAGCGGTGCGTGCATAACAGCAGAGCAGAGATATACACAGTACCTCAACAACGCGACATAATGGATGTAGGCTAAAAATATAGATTTGAAATAAAAAATAGAGAATAAATGTTGTGATTGTGGTACAGCCGTAGATCAGTTCATTCGCACTGCAAACGGAGCGCATGTGAAAGCACAATAGCTCGTGCTGCTCATACATACACACCGCAACACGCACCGCATAGGCACTACACGCGACACGGAGACGGAGTATGTGTGAAACAGCCGTAACTCACGCAGCTGCATCTTCTAAATAATGCCGCGAGTGGGGCTTGAGGATGTGAAGCCGCCTGCGTCTGCGCAGTGCGATCTGATGCAGCCCCTGAAGTGACACAGGAAACAGAAATGCTGCATAATAATAATGCAAGTAAACGAGACGAAATAACGTTGAATAACATTTCGTCTCGTTTTGGTCAACGAAAATGAAGAGACATTTTAGTCTCGTTTTTATTCGTCAACAATATTGCATTATTCATTTAATTATAGTCATCGTCACATGGCCAGCATTTACGTTGTGTCTCGTCTCGTTTTCGTCACATGATAAAGGTTCGTTGACGACGATATTTAGTCATAATTTTCGTTGACGAAAGCAACACTACCCCCTAATGGCTCCATGTGGCGCAAAGATTTTAAGATATCTGGGCAGATAGGCGAGCCAGGGCAAAAAGATAAACTAACATTTTCTAGTCTGGCCAAACAAATTGAAAGTGGACTCAGCAAAGGCTATCCAGAGTCAGAGATTATTGATGCTGTAATCTGTGCTATCACACCAGGCCTGCAGTTACAAAGTTACCTTGAAGGGAAAGACAAACTAACACTGCCTGCCCTCCGTAGGATCCTCATGTGTCATTACCAGGAGAGAGGCGCCACAGAGTTATATAAACAACTCACTTCTGAGGTTCAAAACAGTAAAGAGACCCCTCAAAACTTCCTGATAAAGGCAATGGACCTAAGACAAAAAATCCTGTTTGCTTCTCAGGAAGCTGATTCAAGTCTAAAATATGACCCAGTACTAGTCCAGAGTTTGTTTATGCATACAGTCCTAACTGGCCTCCAGAGTGACAATATTAAAGGTGACCTGCAGCCCTACCTCCTCCAGACGGATACCTCAGATGAGCTGCTGTTGGAGAAACTGAACATTTCATGTGCCAATGAAAAAGAGAGGCAGGACAAAAAGAAACATGCTGCCCCATCACGTGTAACTAATGTGAAAACCGTCTGCCCGATCTGCTCGCTGAAATCAAAGAAATGCGCTCTGACATGGTGCTATTGAAAGACATGAAAGCTGAGATCTGCCAAATCAGGGAAACCATCCAAAGACCCACACCTGCACCGCCACCGTACCTCCCACCAAGCAGAGAACCAGCAACTGTGCCCTCCCCATACCCAGTGTTTTCACCCCCACAATCCTCACTAGGGATGGGAATTGATAAGATTTTATCAATATCAATGCCACTAACGATTCTGTTTATCGATCCGATTCTTTAACGATTCTCTTATTGATTCCTGATAGCACTGTGTGGAAAAAAGTAGTCATGCTTTTTCGGGGGGGGGGGGGGGGAACAAGTGGTTTTGTTTGTTTTAAAGCTTGCATTTGAGTAAGCAAACTGTACTTTTTATGTAATTTATGTAATAAATGGAACCTTATTGTAAAGTGTTACCGATTAGTTAAACGTACCGTGAGTTCAGTGTTGGAAAGGTCAGTTGTTTTAACCATCCATTAAAACGAATCGGTTCAAAGGAGTCATTAGTTCGCGAATTGGACGTGTCATTATCGGACTTGTGCCGGCGGTTGGGACATCCCACAAGATGCGTCATCGCAGAAAACATTTCATCACTGGATAGTTTTTTTTTCAGTTTATTTAAAGTGTGGTTTATGTCAGCTGAATGTGCGGAACGCTTTTCAGAGAAGATAAGGCAACGTATTTTAGCACAATTCACACCCAGCGGTGGCCTAATTTAGGAAAAACAAATCTCAGAATGTTCCACATGGAACTTTAGTCTCCCGACCTTACCATCGTGTCGTTTATTTTGATTTATATGTGCGAGGGAGAGAGCAAGACAGCGCTTAGTTTTGAGACGGTGAAGCCGCCTTGCTCCGAAGAGAGAGAGTGCGCGCGCGCGACCGGGGCTCTCTCTCTCTCTCTCTGCTCGTTCAGTTAAACATGCGCCCTGTCACAAGCGCAGCAGTTCATCTACATTACTCACCGATCAAATAAGACTTTGGCGGTACAAAAATTCGCTTTGGACGCCGTGCTATGGTGCTTGATAAAGGACAAAAGGGACAGTTGTGAGTTCGCGGTCTGTAGCCTACATACTATGGCTGACTCAGAGCAGGAGCATCGATAAGAGGACTCGTTAACGTCGAGGGCATACAATATCGATGGATCGTAAAACTTAGAACCGGTTCTCGAGTGGAACCGGTTTTCAATTCCCATCCCTAATCCTCACCTTATAAGACTGAGTCAAATGACATGTAATTTTACCACCAGCAGTCACCAACAGCAGTGCAGGAATATCGACCAGCATTCGGCCCTGGGCGGATGAGAGAGACGGCCCAGTTCCAGCAGAGGTTTGCACCGCAGAGGTTTTACACAGCACGACGCCCTCAGCCAAGGTGTTCCTCATGTACTCAAGCAGGCGAGGAGTACTGTCAGCATTGCTTCAGGTGTGGAATCAGTGAACACTTCAGAGCAGGTTGTAAAGCACAGAGACCAGTAGAGCCCGCCCGGAGAATCCCTTTAAACTAAGAGGGGTTACTCCCACGGGACATGGAGCAACCAGTGATATTGATAAGTCCCAATTTTGTGCAGGTTGTGAAGAAGAGAAAAGAAGTCAGGAACTAGAATGTTGTTCAGTTTGTAAAATCATTCTATACTGCTCAAAGGAGGTTCAGGGAAACCATTGGCCCACACACAAAAAACTTTGTAAGCCAAATGCATGTTCAGGTCTCAAGAAGCAGTCAACTCAGCCACGTGATAAAGTCAAGTGCAAGGAGAATGGGACTCCAGAGAAAACATCTACTGTAAGTGAGTTAGTAGGAAAGAAGTGTGTCATCGGGTGTTTCCTGCACAAACAGAAAACTCAGGCACTTTGGGATACAGGTTCACAAGTTTGTGCTATAGATGAGGTATGGAAAAAAAGCCATTTACCTGATGTTCCTCTCAGAGATGTATCAGAGTTAGTTAATCCTCTTGACCCTTTGCAAATCGAAGCAGCCAATGGAACAGAAATGCCATACGTCGGATGGCTCGAAGTGTCCTTTAAACTTACTGCTAGTGATGATGAGCTGCTAATACCCATGCTAGTATTAAAAGGCAAACAACAGCAATGTCCTATTATTGGCTTTAATGTCATCGAGCGTCTTGTCCTAGATAGCCTGCGAGACCAAACAAAGCATGTGGATAAAGACAAACTTGTGAAAGCAGTAAGAATGGCTTTTCCCCATCTCAGGAAAAACAAAGCAAAAAACTTTATTAATGCAGAGAGACATGTGACCATAATGTGAGGACAGCAAATGAGAGAGTCAGTGTGCCTAAGCGTACCTCCATCCAAATCGAGTGTCGAGTACAGGCCCCACCTTTCAGAGAGGATAAGACTCTTATCTTTGAACTGGACGAGAACCCACGTTGGCCTGAAGGACTGGAGTTTTGTGACACTCTTGTGTCAGTGAAGGCGGGGATGACCCCAAAAATTATTGTCAGTGTGCAAAACCCTACAAGTCATGACATTATGCTGTCAGGAAGGACTGTTATTGGAACTGTACAGTCGGCCAGATCAGTGTATCCTGTCAACATATTTAAAACAGATCACCTACCAACTGCATTCATTCACCATGTACAGGCTCAGAACTCTAATGAGAGCATCCCTGTCCAAGAACAATGGGAACCTCCTGTTGATTTGACTCACCTTAACCCTCTGGGGTCGGCAATCACGCCGGCGTGATCTGCTCACTTTTTTTCTTATCAGTGCAAAACAAACTCAAAATACTTCGTTGATTTTGATCTTACATATAAGTGTTACACATCAATACTGTCACATTCAATACTGTTAAATGTCTTCTTTTTTGTGTACACTCTTATTAACATCAAAACCTTGTGTTTTTGTAAAATAAATAAAATAAACAGGGTGCGCTTTCAGCTCACTCTGTCTCCGCAAAAAATCTTTCTGAAACGCGTCCGAAAAATGAACTGTAATTCAGTAAATACTTGTCACAGAGACACGAAAGATTTCTCTTTATGAAGCTGAAATTCTCTTCTTTTAAATGAAGTAATTTATATAAAAAACCAACCATTCTCAGTTGATGTAATCTGTATGAAAAGAGAGAGATGTCGGTCTTTTTCCTTTCACCTAATTATAGCGTATGGCGTGTTAATGTGACCACGCCCACTGAGAGCACGCGCTATTCAAACATTAATGTTGAGGCAAGCCATGAAAACGCCCACATCAGAACGCCCTAACCTTTATCTCGTCTAGCTGCGCAGTGAGGAATAATTCCTGGAAAAGTTAACTCAGTTACCTGTTTCATTTCAAGGAGCACGGATTCAGCTGATGTAGTAAGTCATTTATTCTTAAGTGCTTTGTTCTAATCGCGTTATTGAATAGTGTCTGTAAACTGCACAAAGACTGTTTAAATATTAAATGCGTGTCTGTGTGCGAATGAATGGACGAATTCACAGACGCGCGCGCTGTGCGTTCATTCACTCTCGCTCCTACATTAGTAAGACTAGCCTACTGAGATTTGTTCTAATCGCAATATAGAATAGTATCTGTAAAACCAAAAAGACTGTTTAAATATGAATCGGGTGTCGGGGTGTGTGAACAAACGAACGCACAGATGCATAGACTACTGTTACAGACGAAATAGATTAGAAAGTTTTTACTATAAAATAGACATCAAATAAGCTTTAGTTAGACAGTTTCTGCTCATATGTTAAATACATAGTATGTTTTGTCAAAAATAAACTAATCAACTGTTATCCAATGCAAGCTTATAATACTTTATATGGAAAAAAAAATTCTTTTCAAGATGTTTCCAACTCTAACTTTGAACCAATTCTATACAATGACCCATATAACCTATTTGTTTCGAGGTATGACTAAAAATGGGTTTTTGACTTTCATTTATATTTTGATTTTATATATACATTGTACATTTTAATTCTTATCTGCAAAGAGGTTATCTTTTTATTCTGAGAGAGACATATACAGACACTTTTGGTTAAAAATCTTTATTAAAAACAATCATTTAAAAAGGGTAATTCATAGATAGGTTTGAAAATAGTTCAAGTGAGTATTTCAAAAGAGAGATCCAAGATAACATCAGTTAATCAGGGTTAACATACATTTGATAAATACATTAAAAGAACCCAAAAGCCCTACTCTCATCTATAAACATACTGAGGGGAGCGCTACATAAAATGGAGGCACCGCTGGGATAGTCTTGGATTTTTCAGTGAAAAAAAAACAAAACAAAAACATAGCGTCAAAAGGTAAAGTGACTAACTAAAATTACTAAGCTAATTTACCAACAGTATTAACATGGAAAAAACTGAACTAGTGTCAGTTAAAACGCTGGTGCCGTGGTGAGGGTTTGGATGAGACGCATGCACTTATGACCATCGTCCCAGAAGATGTAGAGTTCAGTGAAGTGGAAGGAACACTGGAAACTATTAAGTCTTTAGGACGGGTGCGTGTCCGTGGGAGAAACTTCAGTGCAAGACTAAACCGACGGATGGTTTTGTGTGAGAGTTGAGACACTGTGCAAGAGGAGAGTGTGAAGTTGTGCCTATTGATGGTGGAGAGGCATGGCCTGTTATCATCCTAGGAGGGGCACAGGCAGCTGCTGAAGAGTTTAATAGTAAACTAAAAGGGTTGTTGCAGGCTGAAGGATAAACCATGGATGACCTCAAATCATTATTCCCCAGTACACCCCCGCCCACTAGCTCCACTAAATCCATCCTTCGCACTGTCGGAGATTTGTTGGAAAAGACAACCAAACCAGCTGATGGTGGGAGTTATGGTCGACTATGCATGTTCTCGGGAGCCCTACCAACGCCGCCAGGTGAGGAACCATTTGATCATTGGCTAGAGCAAGCAATGCTTATGGTGGCGGAGACTGAATGCTCTGATAGAGAAAAAAGACGCAGAATTATTTGAAGTTTAAAGGGGCCCGCACTAGAAATTGTGAAAGCAGTGCGGCACGCCAATCCTGACGCCAGCCCAAAAGAGTGCTTGAAAGCCCTTGAAAGTGCTTTTTGAAGTGCTGAGTCCGGTGATGATCTCTACTTTGCTTTCCGATTGATGCAACAGCAAAAAGGAGAGAAACTATCAGATTTCCTTTGACGTCTAGAGAGGTCTCTAGCTAAGGTGATTCAAAGAGGTGGCCTCCCTGCTAGCGGTAAGGATCAAGCCCGACTGGAGCAACTGCTGAGGGGTGCTATCGCCTCAGACCTGATGCTGATCCAGCTGCGCTTGAGAGAAAGGAAGGCTGCACCCCCAAACTTTCTACAGCTGTTGACTGAGATTCGTGCTGAGGAAGAGTACGAAACTTCTAGAAAGAAGCTCAGTGTCTCAGTACATCAAGTGCATGCTAATACAGAAGTTGATACAAGGCAAGCTGAGATCCAGAACTTAAAGGCTGAAATAAAAGAGCTAAAGTCAATGGTTGCATCAGTAGTGACCAAATCCACTCATGTCAATGATGATTACAGGGAGGTTAAAACCCTTAGTGCACCGCCTGGCTCTGAGAACCAGCAAGATGCCGAGTTGGCTGCCTTGAAAAAACAACTGAAACGACTAAAACAGAAAACTAGCAACAAGATGCCTGAGCAAGATGCTGCAGTTGCTGTCTCAACTATGGAGGCTTCTAAACCGGTCCCCAACTCCCCCAAGGGAGCACCGAAAAGGGCAGAAGAGAATTTCTGCTATAGGTGTGGTGAGAGCGGACATTTTGCCACAAAGTGTCGAAACCCTGAAAATCAAGCCAAGGTTATCAGAAAGCTAATTCATGGTTTGAAGGTGACAAAAGACAGACAGCAGTCTGGGGATGCCACCACCAATGAAGTTAACTGCGGGGTCAAGAAAAGTGCTGTTACCTCATCAGAGCCGGCTGACATCCCTGAAGGCTTGATTGGTCCACCCAGCATAGTACCCGTAAAAATAAATGGACATTGCTGTGATGCCTTGCTTAATAGTGGGTCTCAGGTCACCATTATCTTTGAGTCTTGGTATCAAACTCACCTATCTGATGTCCCAATACGTCCCGTGTCTGGTTTAGCCCTGTGGGGACTAAGTGAATCTGAGATCAGTTATCCATACCGTGGGTATGTAGTGATCGACATTGAATATCCAGCAAAGGTTGCAGGTGCCGACCAGACGGTGACAGTTCTCGCTCTTATCTGCCCCCAGCCTCGAACTGCAGACCAGACTCCTATTATTGTGGGGACCAATGCCAGCCACATCCGACGTCTTGTACGGCAGTGTAAGGACAATGGCATCGACATCACCCAGACACTAGGTATACAAGCCTGTTACAGTGACAACGAGCTAACCGTTTCTGGGACGGCCACTGCCCTGGAGGAAGAGGGTGATATTGGCTGTGTGTTATGGAAAGGCCCTGGCCCACTGACTCTGCCCCCTGGTGGTGACTGTACTGCAGTCTGCAAAGTCGAGTACAAGCTCCAAGTTGACAAAGAAATCCTGATGGTGGACTCGTCGCCTGTAGCTCCAATCCCAGGGGGTGTACTATTGCAGCCCACGGTGGTGCCCAGCGACGAGGTGAACATCAACCATTTCAGAATCTTGGTCCAAAATGAGTCCTTGACAGAGACGGTCATACCAGTGGGAACAGTTATCGGGCATATGTATCTGACAGATGCAGTCACTCCTCTCTCTCCATCCAAGACCACTGACACTGAGTTCGATGTCAACCTGATCAACTTCGGAGACTCACCTGTCTCGGAGGAGTGGAAAGAGAGACTCCGTCAGAAGCTATCCACAAGGTCCCAGGTGTTCTCTTTACAAGAATGGGATGTTGGATTGGCAAAGGGAGTGGAGCACACAATACGGATGTCAGATCCACGGCCGTTCAGGGAGTGCTCTCGTCGCCTGGCTCCAGCTGACCTGGAAGATGTGAGAAAGCACCTCCAAGAACTGTTGCGTGCAGGGATCATCAAGGAGTCTCGTAGTCCCTATGCATCCCCAATCGTGATTGTTCGCAAGAAGAATGGAGCTGTGAGAATGTGTATCGACTACCGATTGTTAAACAGCCGAACAATCCCAGATCAGTACACCACACCTTGTATTGATGAGGTGTTGGATTCAATGACAGGAAGCAAGTGGTTCTCCGTTCTTGATCTGCGGAGCGGTTATTACCAAATCGCCATGGCCGAGGAAGATAAGGAAAAGACGGCATTCATCTGCCCACTGGGATTCTTCCAGTTCGAGAGGATGCCGCAGGGGATAACTGGAGCCCCAGACACTTTCCAAAGATTAATGGAGAAGGCTGTGGGTGACATGAATCTGCTTGAAGTCCTTGTCTACCTCGATGACTTGATTGTATTTGGCCGAACTTACGAGAGCATGAAGAGAGACTTCTTAAAGTCCTTGATCGTCTGGCAGAGGTTGGATTGAAAATCTCATTCGACAAATGTCAATTCTGTCTCCCAAAGGTAAAATACCTTGGACCTATTGTGTCAGCCAATGGAGTATCACCTGACCCAGCCAAGATAGAGGCAGTTACAAGTTGGCCACAGCCTACGCATCTGAAGGCTCTTCAATCCTTCTTGGGATTCTGCAGATATTATCGCCGTTTCATCGCCAATTATACAGCCATAGTCAGGCCATTGTCTGAGTTCACAAAAGGCTATGCTCCAACCCAACGGGGAAAAAAGCCTGAGAAAGACAACACAAAGACCTACATCAAAGAGTCTGAGCATTTTGGTGAGAGATGGGACCAGTCCTGCACCGAGGCTTTCCACAAGATTATCCACTGCCTTACTCATGCACCTGTGTTGGCCTTTGCGGATCCCAACAAGCCATACGTCCTACATGTGGATGGCAGCTTGAGGGGGCTGGGTGCCGTCTTATATCAGGAACACAGTGAGGGTCTGAGACCAGTCGCCTTTGCCAGCAGGAAGTTAAAGACATCCGAAAGGAATTACCCCGTTCACCAGCTGGAGTTTCTGGCCCTTAAGTGGGCAGTTGTGGATAAATTCCATGATTATTTGTTTGGTGTCAGATTTACGGTACGTACAGACAATAACCCGCTTACGTACGTGTTATCGACTGCCAAGCTCAGTGCTGTGGGGCACAGATGGCTCTCTGCCTTATCCACCTATGACTTCGATGTACCGACCAGCCAGACACAACATAGATGCTGACCTGCTCTCAAGGAATATGCCTGATGAGAGTTCAGAGGAATGGGAGACCATACCACAGTCTGGTGTGAGATCCATCTGCAAACGAATCTGCATCCCTGGTTCGGCGGGTAGTCCACCGAGGTATGTAGATCAGTTGGGAGCTTCGCCTGATTGTGTGCCTGATATATATGCATTCCCAACTCACCTGGAGTTGAAATCACTGGGGCAGATGTCAAAGCAGGAGCTGATTGAAGCTCAGGAGGGTGATGCAGCCATCCGATCTGCCATACAAGCTGTTAAACATGGCAAATGACCGGAAGAGAATGGATCCTGTTCAGAGCGTTTTCGTCTCAAAAAAGTGATGGGTAAACTGATGATGAAAGATGGGCTACTCCATCGCTTAAGCAAGCGGCTTTCCGGAGAAGAACTCACTCAACTTGTCTTGCCAAGCGAGTTCAGAGAAGTGGTGCTGAAGGCCACCCATGATGATCTCGGACACCTTGGTATTGAAAGAACTACAGACTTGTTGAGGAGCAGGTTCTTTTGGCCGAAACTGGCATGTGATGTTGAGCAGTACATAAAGAACTGTGGAGAATGTGTCACTCGGAAGACCCCCTGTCATAGGGTGGCGCCTTTACATCACATTTCAAGCAATGGACCGATGGATCTGGTATGCATCGATTTTCTGTCCATGGAGCCCGATTCTGCAGGTATCAGCAATGTGTTAGTGGTCACGGATCATTTCATCCGTTATGCTCAGGCTTTTCCATCCCGAAATCAGAAAGCGCAGAAGGTGGCAAAAATCCTGGTGGACAAGTATTTCTTGGATTATGGTTTGCCAGCTCGAATCCACTCAGATCAGGGAAGAGACTTTGAAAGTCAGCTAATCAAAGAGCTCTTAAAGATGATGGGGATTCGGAAATCACGGACCTCTCCCTACCACCCGCAGGGAGAGCCGCAGCCTGAGAGATTTAATCGAACTCTTCTTTCCATGCTGGGAACCCTGGGCTGTGAGAGGAAACGGCAATGGAGCAAACATATTGGCTACTTGGTTCACGCCTACAACAGTACCAAATGTGATGCTACGGGGTACTCACCCTATTTTTTAATGTTTGGCAGAGAAGCAAGGCTTCCAATAGACTTGTGCTTTGGAACCTCTCCTGATGGCAAAGCTGATGGTGCCCATTCACGCTATGTAGCCAAGCTAAAAGAAGACTTGCAAAGAGCTTACAAGCTTGCCTCTGAAGCGGCCTACAAGACACATCAGAGGAACAAGAGATCCTATGATAAAAGAGTGGGATTCCAGACACTGGATATTGGCGAAAGAGTGTTGCTAAGGAACTTGGGATTGAAAGGGAAACATAAGTTGGAGAGTCGTTGGAGTCCTATCCCTTACGTGGTACTGGGAAAAATGCCCAATCTTCCAGTATACAAAGTGAAGCCGGAGGGTGAAGGAGGAGTCAAAACTCTATATCGTGATCATCTTTTGCCGATTGGACAGCTAGTGAGAATGCCGACAGTGGAGACTGAGGACAAGTCACTTGTCAAGACAAGATTAAGAACAAAAGCTGAGACACAAAAGAGGTCAAAGAAAGTCTTATCTGAAGTTCAGCAAGCTTTTCAAGAGTTGCAGTTTACAGATTCCTCTTCAGATGTGGAGTATTATGGACCTGGAAAACCCTACAGCACTTATCTGAAGGAACTCCTGACAAAAGAAAAAGTTACTGCTGGACAGTCAAATCTCATACAAGATGATAGTGATTCTTCCCAACAGTCAGATGGAAATCCTGCTGAGGATAGTTTGTCAGAGGGAAACAGTTCGGAAGAGGAGCATCACAGTATGAGAGAAGAGGATGGAGATCAAGATTCAGTTCCTGAAGAAGAAAGTGATCCGGAGACTGATAACCCTTACCACGATGAGCATCCAGAGACAGTCACTAAAACAAAAGTGATTAGCAAACCTGAAAACCGTCCAAAAAGAATAGTGAAACCAGTTATCAAGTTAACTTACGATGAGCCTGGTAAGGCAAAAGATCAGCCTCTCACTATTGTGCATAGAGGTGTTATCATTAAGATTGGCAAGAGTTAATTTAAACTGGTCATGGACCTTTTCCTCTAATACATTTGAGAATAAAAAGGCAGAGTTCATTATGTTTGATGAGGACATCAAAAACTTTTAGAAGGGGGAGGGTGTAACCCGGGTTAAAAATGCATAAGCTTATAAGTGATGTTTGTAGTAGGTCTATCATCTAATAATTAGAGCATATAAGTAGTGTGATTTAAAAAAAAGGTTGAAATACATTCAAAAAGAAAAGTTATAATAAAAATGTTAAAAGCAGTTTTAAAATTGTTATATGTTTATTGTTTTAGTCAAGAGATAATGTATTTCTGAAAACTGTCTAAACCAGCATTTATGGGGTTAAGAGCAGGTGGGTGGAGTCAAGGACGAGTGGGAAAAAAGAGAGAAAGAAAGTACGAGAGAGTGAAGCAAACGAGTGAGCGTGACAGAGATTTTCTGAGTTAATTTGTGAATTAGTAGTGTACAAGCCAGTGTATAACTTGTGTCTTATGATTGTTTGCACAACAACCAGTGAGAAGAGTGACAAGCTGTATATTGAGAAGCGGGATGAATTTTTACACGAAGTTCAGAGACTGTTTACTTTTGTGCTACTGCTAATGCTAACGTATAGTTTGAAGTCCATTTTTTACAAGTGAAGGACATTTTATAGTTAAAGTTTGAGTCCCTCCGTTGAACATTTCGAGGGGTTTATCTGCTGTGTTCGACCTGAAGACAGGGAAGATACTCAGACGAAGTTTGGAGCAACTGGGATTTCTCTCGTGAGTTTGCTGGAGACGTGGAAGAGAAAAGAGAAACCAACGGAGTTCGTGTGGAAATGCTGATCCGATGCTGAGCCTGTTCGAGTGATTACTGGGGTAAAGACGGGACAGGAACATTAACTCGAGGTATCTTTTATTTTGTTTGCTCGCTGACAAGTGAAGCGGCCATTGAGTTTTGGGCCACAACGGACACAAGCACCGCATCAGGCCTGCTACGGTATTTTAGGTTATACTCATTTTGATTGCCGGCTTTAGATTGCATTAAGGTGTGTTTGGGTCCACAAAATATATTGATTTAAGTGACTTTGTTGTAATTGATTTTTTCGAAATTAATACATTTGGAGGTTATTAGGGTTTAACTTGTGACTGTGCATTTATAAGATATAGTATTGACTATATTTCCCTTTACGAAAGAGGGATATTTTGTGTTGAAGGTTTAAAAAAGGACGATCACATTTTATTTAATTTCTTATTTTGTTTGGATATAATTGTTTCTTTGAGTAAATAGAGATATATTTTTCTAAAACCTTTAGAAACCTTTAGGTGTGTTATTTTAATTCTTATCTGCAAAGAGGTTATCTTTTTATTCCGAGAGAGACATATACAGACACTTTTGGTTAAAAATCTTTATTAAAAACAATACAAAGGGTAAATTAATAGATAGGTTTGAAAATAGTTCAAGTGAGTATTTTTAAAGAGAGATCCAAGATAACATCTAAAACTGAGTTAATCAGGGTTAACATACATTTGATAAATACATTAAAAGAACCCAAAAGCCCTACTCTCATCTATATACATACTGAGGGGAGCGCTACACTTAATATTTCTCTAATCTACAGAAAGTCTCTATCGTTTATCACTTTTAAGATATAGCCTTTTGAAATTAAGATGTCAAAATCGAACGTTTTAGGAAAAAACATCTGGCGCCTAAAGGGTTAATAGGCTAATACGGAAAATTACAGCATTTTATTGTAATATTCACAAATAACAGGATATATACAGTATATTGAATTTACAATATTAAATTGTAATTCTGTCCTGTGAAATTAAAGGAAATTCCTGGCAACTTAGTTGCAGTAAATATACAGTAAACTGTAATAAATTACAGCATTTTACTGTAATAATGCTACTATAATCAGTACAGTACTTTATTGTAACAGTAAACAGTAAAAATCCTGTATATTACTTGCTGTAAATTTACTGCAATTAGTTGCCAGGAATTTCCTGTAAAATTACAATAAATTGTTAACAGTGCAGGGGCCGGTTTCACAAAGATAGACTTTGACTATGGCTTAGATATAGTAGAGTCAGACTTCAGATAGACATCTAAATCAGACCGTTGCACAAAGAACTTAAGACTCTGACTATCTTAAGTAGGACTACACGGCAATGCATTCTGGGTAAAATAAGACACTTTTCAAAACAAAAAACATGGCGGATCGAGTAAGCACATTCAACCGCTCAGTCCAGTTTACCCCAGCGGAAGATATGTGTTTGTTGGAGGAGTATAACAGTTACAAGGACATTTTACTTGGAAAATTTAGCGGAGAATGTAGTAACAAGAAAAAATGTTTTATTTGGGAAAAAGATTGCTACGACAGTGTGGCAAGCAGGATGAGGTCAAGGGACGTGAGAGCGGCGCGAGGCCGGTGGCGTGATTGATAGGTGAATACTCGCAGGTGTCGCTCATTATCAATCACGCCACCGGCCGCGCGCCGCTCTCACGTCCCTCGACTTCGTCCTGCTCGCCACAGACAGTTAACAGCGTTAATCCGACCGTTGAGCAGAGCGTTAAAGACGTACAGAAAAGATACAAAAATATATTTTCAGTAGGTTACTGCGATCCCTAAAAACCCTTTCCCTTCTCATAGCTCTCTCCATAACGTCGTCATCAAACCACAAATTATGAGCCATTTTCCCTTTTCTTTTGGCTGTTTGTAATGTAACTGATTGCTACTGTGTTTGTCAAGGTACCATAGAGTCTTAGACCTGAGTTAGTCTGGGGGTAAGGTGTCTAATTTTTTTGGTCTAAATTAAGTCAGTCTTTACTTTTGTGAAACTGTCTAACTTGCATTAGACTAGTCTATGAGCAAATTTTAGACTTGCCTAAAACTATAGACCGGTCTAAAATAGCTTTGTGAAACCGGCCTCTGGTGTGTTAATCATCTCGTTGCCCCACGGACGTTCCATCTTCACCAGGACGACTCTTTTCGAACCGTTGCATGGGCTTTCCCTCGTTGGAAAGGTTACTAGCTTATCCTTTATCCCCCACTTCACGCTGTGCGTTGTCGTCAGCGTTTGGGTGTGGGGTTGTTCAGGGCTGGTTGGTGTAGTTTAAGGTGAGATGCTTGGATGGAGGTGTCCCGCTCTCCAACCTTGCTGAAAGCTGCAAGATTTCTCCTCAGATCACCGCCGCACTGGACCCTGTTTGTGGAGTGAACCATTTCCTGGCTGCTTTCACCTGTTAGTGGAGACCTTAACTATTTTTGTTAGTGACAACATGTATTAACTCATCCGCTTGTCTCGCCAGTCTTCCTTTTTTGATGAGACCTGTGAAATTTAATGTTAAATAGTAACAAGACAATATTTTTATACATTTGGAACAGATTCAGTTCTATTTGATGGGATCCATCATGATATCCTGTAGAGGGAAAAAATTAATGTCGGGTGGACAGGGCAAGCTTGCTCGCTGCCTTCCCAAGTTATACGCACTGTTTCTTTCTGCCACAACAATAACCCATCTCAGGATAGTAAGCCAAAATCATCCATGGCCGTTATTTTATTGGGCATTTATTTATTTATTTTTTCCCTTTGGGGTCATATTTTTCCCTGTAGGCATATTTTATCCTGTGGGGTCATATTATAAATTTAGATACAGCTGTTTTGATTGACATCATTTATTTGTCTCTGTGTATCTCAGAACAACTTATTTCACACACTTTCACACACCCCTTTCTGCACACCCCCCTCTGGCCAGAGAATCTTACCTTTTTGTCTGCCATAGCAGTTTATGAACTGAATGGGGAACATATATAAGGAGTGGAATACCACCAAATCCGAACGGTAACAACTTTTACGACAGAAGATACTGAACATAGACACACTGTGGCTTTGCCCTTGCAACAGTGTCTAAACGTTAGGATATTAATTGTCAATTGTCCGATGCAGTCGCCATGTGATTTAGTTTAACACAGTGAACGTAAACCTTTTCAAAATCAAATAGATTAAACACTTTAAAATAATAATCATATAGACCTTCGGTTGCAGTTGAGAGATTCAGCTTTAATCCCTCAAATGCAATTTGTCATTAATTGCACAATTTAAAATTTTCTCACTTTTTGTTGTTGCTCATTAGCTATTTAAAAGAAGATTTGGAAATCTTCACAAAATTTTCGATCCATGGACAAAAATAAAAAAGACATTTCCATCTCGTACCCCTGGTGATGACAGCATGTGATTTCAAAAGTTTTATAATTAGAATTGTAATTATACTCATGTAATAGGCAGCTACTGTTACACATGTAACAGGCCGAGTCGGTTACATACGTGTTACCGACTTGGTACAATGTAATTATATAAGAAAGTACTTTGTACTACTGAATGTAACAAGTACTTAAATATGTTACTATGAAAAAAGCCTGCAGTTACACATGGTCATTTTGTACCTTCTAAAATAGTGTATCAAGATTGTACTTAAGTGTAATTCATGTGTATAAGGTATGTAGATACACATTAAGTACACTTAAGTACAATCTTGATACACTTTATTTAACGTAGCTTATCCCTGTGTAATATTATGTAATTGCAATGTAATTAGGAACCGCATGCATTTATCCTGTGAACGAGGGAGTTAGGCCTAATTCAAACTAAAGTATATATGGATAAGGTTTGTAGATACACGTAGTACACTTAAGTACAATCTTGATACACTTTATTTTACGTAGCTTATACCTGCGTAATATTATGTAATTGCAATGTAATTAGGAAGCTACCTCATGCATTTATGCTGTCAACGAGGGAGTTGGGCCTAATTCAAACTAAAGTACAAATGGATAAGTTTTGTAGATACACATGTAGTACACTTAAGTACAATCTTGATACACTTTATTTTACGTAGCTTATCCCTGTGTAATATTATGTAATTGCAATGTAATTAGGAAGCTACCGCATACATTTAAGCTGTGAACGAGGGAGTTAGGCCTAATTCAAACCAAAGTACATATGGATAAGGTTTGTAGATACACATGAATTACACTTAAGTGCAATCTTGATTCACTTTATTTTACGTAGCTTATACCTGTGTAATATTTTGTAAATTGAATGTAATTAAGAAGCATGCAGTATTTAAGCTGTAAACTGGAGGGTTAATTCAGATGGATAAGGTATGTAGATACACATGAAGTGCACTTAAGTACAACGTTGATACACTTTATTTTAGAAGGTACAAAATGACCATGTTTAACTGCTGGCTTTTTACCTTAGTAACATATTTAAGTACTTGTTACATCGTACCAAGTCGGTAACAACCGACTCGGCCTGTTACATATGTGTAACAGTAACTGCCTATTACATGAGTGTAATTACAATCTGTAAGTACAGGCTGTTCCATAACTTAGTTACATGTTAATTACATTTTGTTACATGTTGTTACAATGTCTACTACTAAGTAATTAATTAAGTAATTACACTGTATCACGGACACCGTAAAATAAAGTGTTACCAAATTATCTTAGTTAAACATAAACCATTGACTCTTAAAATCTCTGAAATCTTTTTTCACACTGTCTCCCAGGGATAACAGGATACAAATTCTAGACACCTTCAGATAGAAAGTATAATATTTAAACACGTGAGTAGTAATATGATGCACTACCTGTCAAAATGATTGATTGACAGGTGTGTGTGGCTATCCTTTGATCTTGTCCCGCCCCTTCCGGTTCCTCCCCTTCCCGCCCCGCCCCTTCCGGTTCCTCCCTTCCTGCCCCGCCCCTTCCGGTTCCGCCCCTTCCAGTCCCGCATCTTCCTGTTATCTTTGACCCAGTTCCGCCCCTTCTTGTTAACTTTGACCTAGTTCCGCCCCTTCCGGTTAAACTTTCTGTCAAAATGATGTATGGTTACCTTTGACCTAGTTCCGCCCCTTGCGGTTACAGCTTCTGTCAAAATGATGGATGGTGACAGTTAGTTTGATCGTTTAAAGTTAGTTTGATCAAGAAAAAGGGGGTAGAGGATGTTAACATAAGCTTTGATGTTACAGTTACAAAGTGATGATGACAGTTAGTTTGATCGTTTGAAGTTGGTGTTTTGTTACCGCAGCTTCACCATAACCCTGAGCTTATCACGGGCAGCTGTGAAAGTGATAAGAAAAAAATTGTGGAAGTTTATCTGTTCTGTAAAAAAGAATATAAAATAAAAACCTCACACAAAAAGTTTAAATAAATGTACAACTATTGGTAACACTTTAGAATACTGTATCTTACTTACTGCATAACTAATAAGGAATTATTGAAGAACTAGTAGGTAATTCTTCATTAACTACTTCTTCACTGCTGTTAACTACTAAGGAAGATGTGTTAACTAATCAGTATGTAATTAGGGCCCGAGCACCGATGGTGTGAGGACCCTCTTGGAATTGCTCTGTTTATTAGGGCCCAAGCCTTGAAAAGGCGAAGGCCCTATTGTTTTCCAAAGGATTATTATTATTATTATTAGGGCCCAAGCCTTGAAAAGGCGAAGGCCCTATTGTTTTCCTAAGGATTATTATTTATTATTATTATTAGGGCCCAAGCCTTGAAAAGGCGAAGGCCCTATTGTTTTCCTAAGGATTATTATTTATTATTATTAGGGCCCAAGCCTTGAAAAGGCGAAGGCCCTATTGTTTTCCTTAGGATTATTATTTATTATTATTATTATTATTAGGGCCCAAGCCTTGAAAAGGCGAAGGCCCTATTGTTTTCCTTAGGATTATTAGGGCCCAAGCCTTGAAAAGGCGAAGGCCCTATTGTTTTCCTAAGGATTATTATTTATTATTATTAGGGCCCAAGCCTTGAAAAGGCGAAGGCCCTATTGTTTTCCTTAGGATTATTATTTATTATTATTATTATTATTATTATTTTACTACCTTTTGGGCACTTTTGGGGGCCTTAACGTGCTCGAAAACTCTTGAAACTTTGCACACATCTCAGAACCCGCGGCCATCAGGGCCTGGCTGAAGCTGGTACCCGGGCGTGGCAGGGGGGCTCGACAGCGCCCCCTGGAACGGGGTTTGAACACTTGGTCCATAAATCAAACACGCTTGCATGTAATAATATGAAACTCAGTACACATATAGATCTCATCGGTTCATATATACTTCATGCTCTTACTTTTTACCCCAGCCCAACAGGAAGTCGGCTATTAAGGGTTGTTTGGAAAACACATGCAATGGAATGTGAAATACTCCTCCTAGAGAATTCAAACACACGGCACGAAACTCGGTCAGCATGAAGTCAAGACACTGAGGATGAAAAATTGCCAGGGGATTTTTGATATCTCGAACGGTTTGGCCGTGGCGAGTAAACGAAATTATGGCGAGAAACGTGAAACAGGAAGTGTGTTATAACTACTGCATACATTAACTAATCTTGATGAAACTTCAGCAGTGTGTTCGTTGTAAGAGCCCGATCACATGGATGTGACTATTGTGAGTCAAAGTTATAGCGCCACCAACTGGAAGCAGGAAGTGTGTCACTTTCAAAATGCTTTTAAATCACCCTCTTATTTTTACCCGATTTGCTTCAAACTTCATGTGCATAATGTAGACACACGCCAGATGTAGACCTGTGAAAGGATTATTGATATCTTAGATACTGTTGCCATGGCAATGCATCAAACATTAATATTCCTTTTTTTAAGCTTTTTCATGCTTTTTTATGCTTTCGGGCACTTTTGGGGTTCTTAACGTGCTCGAAAACTCTTGAAACTTTGCACACGGGACAAAACCCGCGGCCATCAGGGCCAGGCTGAAGCTGGTACCCGGGCGTGGCAGGGGGGCTCGACAGCGCCCCCTTGAACGGGTCAGACAATTTGGTCCATATATCCAACACGCTTTACCCTATTTGCTTCAAACTTGATGTGTATAATGTAGACACAAGCCAGATGTAGACCTGTGAAAGGATTGTTGATATCTTAGATGCTGTTGCCGTGACAACGCATCAAACTTTAATATTCTTTTTGGATACTTTTGAGATTCTTAGCGCACTTTTGGGGCCCTTAACGTGCTCAAAAACTCTTGAAACTTTGCACACGGGTCAGAAACCGCGGCCATCAGGGCCGGGCTGAAGCTGGTACCCGGGCGTGGCAGGGGGGCTCGACAGCGCCCCCTGGAATGGGGTCCGAAAACTTGGTCCATAAATCAAACAGGCTTTACCCGATTTGCTTCAAACTTGATGTGTATAATGTAGACACACGCCAGATTTAGACCTGTGAAAGGATTGTTGATATCTTAGATGCTGTTGCCGTGACAACGCATCAAACTTTAATATTCTTTTTGGATACTTTTGAGACTCTCAGCGCACTTTGGGGGCCCTTAACGTGCTCAAAAACTCTTGAAACTTTGCACACGGGTCAGAACCCGTGGCCATCAGGGCCGGGCTGAAGCTGGTACCCGGGCGTGGCAGGGGGGCTCGACAGTGCCCCCTGGAACGGGGTCCGAAAACTTGGTCCATAAATCAAACACGCTTGAATGTAATAATATGAAACTCGGTACACATATAGATCTCATCGATTCATATATCCTTTGTACTTTTACTTTTTACCCCAGCCCAACAGGAAGTCGGCTATTATGGTTTGTTTGGAAGCGTATGCCCCTGGAATTCGATATACTCCTCCTAGAGAATTCAACCAATCGCCACGAAACTCGGTCAGCATGAAGTCAAGACATTGAGGATGAAAAGTTGCCAGGGGATTTTTGATATCTCGAACGGTTTGGCTGTGGCGAGGAAACGAATTTATGGCGAATAAAGGAAACAGGAAGTGTGTTATAACTTCTGCATACATTAACTGATCTTGATGAAACTTCAGCAGTGTGTTCGCTGTAAGAGTCCGATCACATGGATGTGACTATTGTGAGTCAAAGTTATAGCGCCACCAACTGGCAGCAGGAAGTGTGTCACTTCCTAAAGGCTTTGAAATCACCCTCTTATTTTTACCCAATTTGCTTCAAACTTTATGTGTATAATGTAGACACACGGCAGATGTAGACCTGAGAAAGGATTATTGATATCTTAGATACTGTTGCCGTGGCAACGCATCAAACTTTATTATTCTTTGTTGATGCTTTTGAGACTCTTAACATACTTGAAATTGCATGAAACCCGACAGACACATCACATTTATTAGACAGTAGACATGTGCAGAGTTTCAGAAACGGGCATGGTGAGAGCAATTAGAGAATAATGTTTAAGTTTAAAAACAGCCAGAATGGTTGTTTAGTCAAAAAAATTTTTTTTCCAAATCATACATAGTGTTATACTGCCCTCTTGTGTTCAAAATCAGGTAAAAAGCGAAAGTAAAATAAGGACGTCTGCACAATTCATTAATAATGGTGCAGAGTAGAGTGAGCTTTTTCAATTAATTCCTATGGAAGTAGGAATGAACTAAACAACGTTCGCTCTGTTCTGCTCGTCCCTCACCGTGGGCGCGCAGAGTTATGAATGCCCGTGCAGCCGTGAGCATTTTAGTTTCATTTTAAAATTAGCGCCATTTCGGGGGACGTATTACTTTAATTTATTTAACAAAAACACAATGTTGTGTTTAATTGCGAGTGTACACAAATATAAGTAAACACTTTGACGTTTGAATGATGTCCTGTATGAAGAAAATGACGGAGTATGTTTCACTGTTCAATCGCGCTGAGCCACCCAGACCCCCACACACACACTGACACACACACACACACACACACACAAACACACACACACACACACACACAATAATAAAACATTCAACCTAACATATACAAATTACACTGCTATGTTGAAATAGTCAGTAGTACAATTTGTATCATTCACAGTAAGCACCGCTCCACTGTGATTTTTCCAAGCACATTTTTGCACAAGTGAAGAGGATGATTTTTTCCGTCGATATTGGAACGTGAGTGAAGTACAAAGCCTGTAATAAAGAATAGTTTAGCATCCAAATACATCGCAAATGTTGCAACATTTAGATTCTAAAGAGAGATTTACGTGAGCCTAACACCACTTACTTTTACTTTTGTTTTAAATTATTTCGTTTTGGCTTTATTATAGTTATTTTTTTATTTGTGTTCTGTTCTGAATATCATTAAATTTAAAGGATTTGTTGTGGAATATTTTGAGTGTATAATCAAATAACACTAAACCGTCACTAGGTGTCGCCAGGCGACCGTCTTAATGAGCGGGTCATTGATTCATTCGTTCAAACGATTCGTTTGAACGACTGAGTCATTCATGAATGAGACAGATGTTTATGGATTGGTCATTGAATCTTTGAGTCAACCAATTTGTTCAAAATGCTGAATCATTCAGTAATGAGAAAACACGTTGCTGTGAGATGCAATGGTTCTGCTGTGATCTTTGTTTAACTATTTTCGCTGCTGAAACAGAAGAACAGTCAATATTGCATCTAAAATGTAAGTGACTTGACACGTGTGTGTGTGTGTGTGTGTGTGTGTGCGTGTGAGTGCGTGCGTGCGTGTGTGTGTGTGTGTGTGTGTGTGTGTGCAATCAATCCCAGGTAAGAGGCATGAATAATGAGAATTGGACTTCTAGGAGTGAGGTTAATATTCCGGAGATGGTTCCCTCGGATTGTGAAAAGGAGGCGGCGCGGGAGTGGCCAGGCATTGCGCTACTTCTGTTTCAAAGTTTAAAACAATGCTAATATCATTTTTTTGAACGATTTCATTACAAATGTTTATTTTATATATTTATAAAATATTATAAAATATAATAACTATGTTTTGTCCTATTAACAAAAGACAGGCAATGTACTATTAACAAATGTTAATAGTTTTTTAAAAGTTAAAATTATACTTTATGCATTTGTTTTGTGTCAGATGATTAACAATATAAATTAAACAAAGCTTAAAACAAACAAAATAATAAAACGAAAACAAAGCTTGAACATTTTATTTAATTGAAAAGCCTTTTTGAAATAAAATGTGTTTTTTTCCCTCTGAAATAGCAAAAGCATCGCACACTTAGCTGTACCTGCTCTAAATAAATAATAGTATTTAAATAAAAATACAAAATCGAAATAAATAAATTATATAAAACAAAATCAAATCAAAGAAAATAAATCTTATTAAAGTTATGCAGGCACACATTTAACAATAATTTTCAAGTGACAAATAAAATCAATCAAAATTCCTTACACATGGAGTTAATCCTGACGATTCCTGAGGCGCCTTTCCTCATGACACTCGCTTTTTTTTTCGAAGATATATTTTCTTTGGTTTGATTTTGTTTTTGTAATAATTTATTTTATTTAGTTCGATTTTGTATTTTTATTGAATTACTCTTTTTTATTTAGAGCAGGTACAGCTAGTGTGTGATGCTTTTGCTATTTCAGAGGAAAACAATAATTTTATTTAATTAATCATTTTTGTTTCAGTCCACCATATAATTATGTTGTGTTTGATCTATGGAAAAAAGTTAGTTGTGAAATGGTTGAATATTAACAAAAGTTAATAGTTTTTTACAAGTTAGAATAATACGATATATATATATATATAAACAAGCCGGTGGCACCGCCACCCCGGTGCCTTTACGGTTACTGTGCATGACGGGCAATATCGTAACTCCGCTTTGACCTTTGAGAAGATGTGTGCTATAGAGCTTGCATTGGTGTGGGCTCTGCAAAAGTGTGTGTGTGTGTGTGAGGCGTGATTGAACAATGTAGACATATATATATATATATATATATAAAGGCACCGGGGTGGCGGTGCCACCGGCTTGTTTATATATATATATATATATATATATATATATATATATATATATATATATATATGAATATAGCTCCGAGCAGCGATGAAGGGCCAAAGCCGGCGGCACCGCCACTCCGGTGCCTTTAGGTAACTAAAGGCACCGGGGTTGCGGTGCCACCGGCTTGGGCCCGTAATCGCTGCTCGCAGCTATATTTATTATTAGGGCCCAAGCCTTGAAAAGGCGAAGGCCCTATTGTTTTCCTTAGGATTATTAGGGCCCAAGCCTTGAAAAGGCGAAGGCCCTATTGTTTTCCTAAGGATTATTATTAGGGCCCAAGCCTTGAAAAGGCGAAGGCCCTATTGTTTTCCTTAGGATTATTAGGGCCCAAGCCTTGAAAAGGCGAAGGCCCTATTGTTTTCCTTAGGATTATTATTTATTATTAGGGCCCAAGCCTTGAAAAGGCGAAGGCCCTATTGTTTTCCTTAGGATTATTAGGGCCCAAGCCTTGAAAAGGCGAAGGCCCTATTGTTTTCCTTAGGATTATTATTTATTATTATTATTATTATTTTACTACCTTTTGGGCACTTTTGGGGGCCTTAACGTGCTCGAAAACTCTTGAAACTTTGCACACATCTCAGAACCCGCGGCCATCAGGGCCGGGCTGAAGCTGGTACCCGGGCGTGGCAGGGGGGCTCGACAGCGCCCCCTGGAACGGGGTTTGAACACTTGGTCCATAAATCAAACACGCTTGCATGTAATAATATGAAACTCAGTACACATATAGATCTCATCGGTTCATATATACTTCATGCTCTTACTTTTTACCCCAGCCCAACAGGAAGTCGGCTATTAAGGGTTGTTTGGAAAACACATGCAATGGAATGTGAAATACTCCTCCTAGAGAATTCAAACACACGGCACGAAACTCGGTCAGCATGAAGTCAAGACACTGAGGATGAAAAATTGCCAGGGGATTTTTGATATCTCGAACGGTTTGGCCGTGGCGAGTAAACGAAATTATGGCGAGAAACGTGAAACAGGAAGTGTGTTATAACTACTGCATACATTAACTAATCTTGATGAAACTTCAGCAGTGTGTTCGTTGTAAGAGCCCGATCACATGGATGTGACTATTGTGAGTCAAAGTTATAGCGCCACCAACTGGAAGCAGGAAGTGTGTCACTTTCAAAATGCTTTTAAATCACCCTCTTATTTTTACCCGATTTGCTTCAAACTTCATGTGCATAATGTAGACACACGCCAGATGTAGACCTGTGAAAGGATTATTGATATCTTAGATACTGTTGCCATGGCAATGCATCAAACATTAATATTCCTTTTTTTAAGCTTTTTCATGCTTTTTTATGCTTTCGGGCACTTTTGGGGTTCTTAACGTGCTCGAAAACTCTTGAAACTTTGCACACGGGACAAAACCCGCGGCCATCAGGGCCAGGCTGAAGCTGGTACCCGGGCGTGGCAGGGGGGCTCGACAGCGCCCCCTTGAACGGGTCAGACAATTTGGTCCATATATCCAACACGCTTTACCCTATTTGCTTCAAACTTGATGTGTATAATGTAGACACAAGCCAGATGTAGACCTGTGAAAGGATTGTTGATATCTTAGATGCTGTTGCCGTGACAACGCATCAAACTTTAATATTCTTTTTGGATACTTTTGAGATTCTTAGCGCACTTTTGGGGCCCTTAACGTGCTCAAAAACTCTTGAAACTTTGCACACGGGTCAGAAACCGCGGCCATCAGGGCCGGGCTGAAGCTGGTACCCGGGCGTGGCAGGGGGGCTCGACAGCGCCCCCTGGAATGGGGTCCGAAAACTTGGTCCATAAATCAAACAGGCTTTACCCGATTTGCTTCAAACTTGATGTGTATAATGTAGACACACGCCAGATTTAGACCTGTGAAAGGATTGTTGATATCTTAGATGCTGTTGCCGTGACAACGCATCAAACTTTAATATTCTTTTTGGATACTTTTGAGACTCTCAGCGCACTTTGGGGGCCCTTAACGTGCTCAAAAACTCTTGAAACTTTGCACACGGGTCAGAACCCGTGGCCATCAGGGCCGGGCTGAAGCTGGTACCCGGGCGTGGCAGGGGGGCTCGACAGTGCCCCCTGGAACGGGGTCCGAAAACTTGGTCCATAAATCAAACACGCTTGAATGTAATAATATGAAACTCGGTACACATATAGATCTCATCGATTCATATATCCTTTGTACTTTTACTTTTTACCCCAGCCCAACAGGAAGTCGGCTATTATGGTTTGTTTGGAAGCGTATGCCCCTGGAATTCGATATACTCCTCCTAGAGAATTCAACCAATCGCCACGAAACTCGGTCAGCATGAAGTCAAGACATTGAGGATGAAAAGTTGCCAGGGGATTTTTGATATCTCGAACGGTTTGGCTGTGGCGAGGAAACGAATTTATGGCGAATAAAGGAAACAGGAAGTGTGTTATAACTTCTGCATACATTAACTGATCTTGATGAAACTTCAGCAGTGTGTTCGCTGTAAGAGTCCGATCACATGGATGTGACTATTGTGAGTCAAAGTTATAGCGCCACCAACTGGCAGCAGGAAGTGTGTCAC